>OY759266.1:17465251-18065251 GCA_963662155.1 Lamellibrachia columna
CATCAGCATACAGGTGATGACTGAGATTATGATTAGTAATGATTTGGCTGAGCGACGTAGTATATAAGCTGAACAGAACAGGGCCAAGGACGGAATTGGTATTGGTATTGATTGGTTCTTTGATGGCGATAACTTGTGTAAAAGATATCGAAATAGACTGCGCGCGCTCTTATCGTTACCCGCACTTACTCTGGTCAATCCATTTACAAATATCAAACTATATGAAACTTGTTTTGATTTTACTTCTGGTATTTTCATCACATTACAATTATTAAACATGATGAAAATAATTTATTTTTAACTTGGACATAATTCAAGGCTAACATAGAGATTTGGTTGGATTCATAGACATGTTGTTTCATACAGATTACCCATATGCAGACTTCGGGTCAATTCTCTGGGTCAGTTACATCGTAATTGGTATTGAAACGCCAATTCCAATACCAATTCCGACATTGTAATTGGAATTATAATTGGTGGTTTGTTTTAAAGGTATTGGCATTGGAATTGAAATTGATGAAAATGTAATTAGTATTTTAAATAATTTTAACTCTTTTTTTCAATTACTTTTCAATAACTTTACAATTACTTTTAACTCACAATGTTCCTTACAAATAATCAATAAAATGTAATATGTTGCGTATATCAGATCTGTTTGTAAGTAGGTGCCTTAATATGCAGCAATAGAATAAAATTATTATAAAATAGATTACATTGTTTTGACGTTGAGTATGTCTATGATTTCGATGTGGAATTGATAATTAGAACTGGTATTTAGGAATTGGAATTTGTATTTTGAGGTGGAATTGGAATGTGTAATTGGTGTGTAGCTGGAACTGGAATGGATTTAAAACAAGTGAACCCGTATACAATACGGGTGTTTGTATGAATGTGTTCATATTCCGCATTTATAAGGAGTTGTTGTTTACACTCTGTCGTGATAAAGTTAATATTTTCTTGCGTTCGTCATACAGGTAAAGAATCGAATGACAAACGGGGGAAGCACAAATACCTTTGCAGACAGTTACATAGCCTCCCTTCGAAACCTAACGGATTTCGTTTATTAAAATATATTTTATAGTCTGATAGATGGCGACACTTGATCGGAACAGTAATGCTACAGTCCGATTAGTTAGTGTAAAATTGTTTAGGCCTACGGATTTGTGAAAGTCAAAATACGATACGATAATTCAAAGGTTTCTTTAAAATATTTAATTAGTTTTATTTTTAATACTTCTACGTCACTTGCATGGGAAACGGGGAACACTACATCACGTTAAAAATCATAACTAATCATATGCAAAACTAATCATATGCAAAACCATTCAAGACGCAGTGTTGTTAAGAGACTATGTCCTATTTGATAAACGTCGTAAAACTAATTTCAACTGAGCCAAGACTAATTGACACGTCACTAGTCAATCGAGTTATTGTAGAATAATTATTCTCTTGTCCGCAAAATAGTGTACATTTACATACACAAGTAACCACATCAGCAGGTCGTTAGCCGTAGCCCTGCCATGGACACAGTATGTGGCATCAGGACGCCTCAGGTACAGTTACCTCTCGCTATATATATATATATATATATATATGGAATATGTAGGTACTTGGCCAAATAGTTCAATATGTCCGACATTCGTTATATCCACGGGTACGAGGCAGGGTGGCCAATACAATGTAATTGATCCCAAGTCTGCATACGGGTAATCCGTACGTAAGTTTGAAGCGGTATCGTTGTGAAATAAAACGTTTACATCCATGTTATGGGATAATAAAACGTGACAAGACGTCTATAACAGCAAAGCATTAGTTTGATAAGACACGTTCACGTCATTTGCGTAATTTATTTTATATTTTATTCATCATGTTTAATAGTTGTAATGTGATGGGAACACCGGTAGTAAAAGCTAACCAAGTACAGGGCAGAACGGCGATTTCAAGGGGTTGCTCATTTTAGGAGCTTGTTCCTTTCATCGTGCAAGTTTGTCCATATAGCGGGAGGCCATAGAATATGCTTAAAGGGAAGTACATCATATGTCCGATGTCAAAGCACCCTTAGCCACTTAAACACAACGAAGAAATCGCATTGCCTCCTAAATAATTTTTATATCGTGGCATATAGACCTCAAACGAAGAGGTAACGCCTATGAGGCAAACACGACAAGCAATCCATAAAGACGGTTTATCTGAAGAGTTTTATTACATAGAATCCCTAACTATTTCAATGCACAATTAAATGCAAGTACATGTGCGTTTCGCAAAAAAGTTTCTATTATTTTCGACGTAATTTCATGGAATGACAGTAATTTAAACAACAACAACAACAACAACGACGACAGCTAATAATTCTCATGAGGAACCAGCCCCAGTTGTCTTTCTTTGTCGCCTAATTATCATCGACAACATGATTATAACAATCATCTGAACTAAAATGTTACCAAGCAGTCTGTGTTGCGGAGCTACTTAAATTTCGATTGTTCATGGCGTCATGCCATTGAAAAAGTCAGTCCTATTGCTGAGTTTCGTGTCAAGTCGCTGTCATCCATCAATTTCTGACGCAGCTTCTTGGGTGATGTCATCAAGACGGTCTCTGAAGGAAACAACATTTCCTGTTGTATTTTGCATATGCAACATTAGTTACTTCTGCATTAACATTAATAATGTTATTGTCAGTTGCGTGTCCGGGATTTCTCAAAGGGGAGTCCAAGGGGCAGGTCTAATCGCCCCATTAGTTCACCGTGCTGCATGTAGTGGCGCAACAAAATATATTAGAATGTTTTTTTTAAATGGCAATGGCTCAATGCCCTCCCCCTAAATACACCACGGGTTGTCGTTATGTGAATATTATATAGCAGGCTACGAAATACATTATTACGAAGTTCATATATATGTAGCATTTACACTGTTGACACTTATTTACCCCTAGAGTGGGGCTAATTGTAATACGGGTAAGTTGACACTTGTTTACCCCTAGAGTGGGGCTAGTTGTAATACGGGTAAGTTGACACTTGTATACCCCTATGGCTACTGAAGAGTGGGAATAGTTGTAATACGGGTAAGTTGACACTTGTTTACCCCTATGGCTACTGAAGAGTGGGGCAAGTTGTAATACGGGTAGGTTGACACTTGTTTACCCCTATGGCTACTGAAGAGTGGGACTAGTTGTAATACGGGTAGGTTGACACTTGTTTACCCCTATGGCTACTGAAGAGTGGGACTAGTTGTAATACGGGTAGGTTGACACTTGTTTACCCCTATGGCTACTGAAGAGTGGGACTAGTTGTAATACGGGTAAGTTGACACTTGTTTACCCCTATGGCTACTGAAGAGTGGGGCTAGTTGTAATACGGGTAGGTTGACACTTGTTTACCCCTATGGCTACTGAAGAGTGGGACTAGTTGTAATACGGGTAGGTTGACACTTGTTTACCCCTATGGCTACTGAATAGTGGGACTAGTTGTAATACGGGTAGGTTGACACTTGTTTACCCCTATGGCTACTGAAGAGTGGGACTAGTTGTAATACGGGTAAGTTGACATTTGTTTACACCTATGGCTACTGAAGAGTGGGACTAGTTGTAATACGGGTAAGTTGACACTTGTTTACACCTATGGCTACTGAAGAGTGGGACTAGTTGTAATACGGGTAGGTTGACACTTGTTTACCCCTCTGGTTACTGAAGAGTGGGACTAGTTGTAATACGGGTAGGTTGACACTTTTTTTACCCCTATGGCTACTGAAGAGTGGGGCTTGTTGTAATACGGGTAGGTTGACACTTGTTTACCCCAATGGCTACTGAAGAGTGGGACTAGTTGTAATACGGGTAGGTTGACACTTGTTTACCCCTATGGCTACTGAAGAGTGGGACTAGTTGTAATACGGGTAGGTTGACACTTGTTTACCCCTCTGGTTACTGAAGAGTGGGACTAGTTGTAATACGGGTAGGTTGACACTTTTTTTACCCCTATGGCTACTGAAGAGTGGGGCTTGTTGTAATACGGGTAGGTTGACACTTGTTTACCCCAATGGCTACTGAAGAGTGGGACTAGTTGTAATACGGGTAAGTTGACACTTGTTTACCCCTATGGCTACTGAAGAGTGGGGCTAGTTATAATACGGGTAAGTTGCCACTTGTTTACCCCTATGGCTACTGAAGAGTGGGACTAGTTGTTATACGGGTAAGTTGTAACACACGTACTATAGACAAACCACTAATGCAAACAATTTCGCAAGGTCGCAACATATTCATCAATAGTTTAAGCATGTCACGTGTGATCTTAAGTAGATACGTTAACAAGGTAAACAAAACGAGACAAACGGTAATTTGTGGTAATGACCGGGCGGCCATTTAAAGCTTGTTTTGAATTCAGTAGTTTCAGTGGAAATTATTAAGATAAACTAACCATTTGTTCATAAATTATTATAGTTGGAATATTATATAATATTGCAAAGTAATAAAACGAGTTTTTAATTTATTTTGTGATGTTCCATTATTTTAAAAACGGTTATTATTCACATTGTTTTAATTTAGCACATTAATTCCCTGTTGCTGTTCACATCGTTATGATAACAACTTATCTCAACTCTTACCTCCATCTACACCTTCGATGCACACTGGCATCCTTGCGGAATCGTCAGGACGTCGGGGTTTGAGATCCCCATTGTGACGTTCATGAATGTCGTGACGGTCATGGAAGCGTACTCAGTTTCTGGAAATCAAAGAGGTTTTACTCTTTATGGAGCAGTTATTTTACCAGCCGTCACTCGCTACGATAGTTCAACAGCAACGGCCAATTTAATTGATTAATTTATACTACACATGAAATTTGTGGTGGCTTGTTTTGGAACAAGTAGAGTCACCCTATTATTCAGACTACGTGCATTAGGCGTACTACGTGACGTCATGTTTTAAAAAGTTGTGTCACTACATTAGCGTTCGCAATGAAATTTGACATATTATATTGAAGCATGTAGAGGTGTATTTGACAGCCGATATTCCTGTGTTGTAACAGTTCAGGAGAATGCAATGAGAACGCTTGTCTCACATTATCGATTACCTTATATCGGACCCATTTTTTAATTACTAAATATATTAACGTTTAGACAACTATTATGTATACTCGATTCAAATGTATATGTACAAATGTAGAAGATGTTCCTAGTCAATGCAACCTACATAATTACACATATCTACAGCAACTTTAGATGAAGGACTGCCTTCTCTTAGGGTTATTAGGGCAATGGTATGGAGCAATGTCGTATCATATGAGATCTTATGAGATCGTATGATAGTATAACAGTATCCATTATGTTCTTCCCTCGTAATGGTTTTGTAAATATAGTTTGCCTTGCGTAACCAAACTTGTTGTTTACAATAAATGATTTGAAATTGAAGGTGTGATTTGCACATCGGTCACATTTAATAACAACAGTTGAAATGGAAAAAAGCAGCGGTCGACAAAGCATAAACAGCTCTTGATGACCTTGGTAGGAAAGAGCATGACCGAACTGTTAAAAGACGCGTCTGATCGTGGGAAATGGAGGGTCATGATCACCTACGCCTGCACCAGACACGGCACTTGGTGATGATCGTTTGGCCATGGCACACTTACTCGCATTTCCGGCTGTACGTGACGTCATCAGGAAGACGCAGTCTGACTTGCGAGTGAGCGTCATGGAGACGGGAGACTCAGTACTGATGAACATGTTGACGTCATCGCCACTTCCGGTCAGCGACAGGCCTCTCGCCAACCTTGCACTGACTAAATATAACCGTAAACATTGACCGACCGACCGACCGACCGACCGACCGACCGACCGACCGACCGACCGACCGACCGACCGACCGACCGACCGACCGACCGACCGACCGACCGACCGACCGACCGACCGACCGACCGACCGACCGACCGACCGACCGACCGACCGACCGACCGACCGACCGACCGACCGACCGACCGACCGACCGACCGACCGACCGACCGACCGACCGACCGACCGACCGACCGACCGACCGACCGACCGACCGACCGACCGACCGACCGACCGACCGACCGACCGACCGACCGACCGACCGACCGACCGACCGACCGACCGACCGACCGACCGACCGACCGACCGACCGACCGTACAACATAAAAACATAAATACATTTGTTTCACGTAGTCATTCCTACTAAAGAAGAACATGTCCATATTTAAAATCCCACCGTTGAACCACTCGTTATTGCAAGATAAAACATTACGTCAGACCTCGGGTTAGTTACTGCTTAAGCTACCCATACCCGTGTGTTGCCCTACCTGGGGTACACCAGGGTACCATTTCTCCCCACATGCGGTCGCAGTGACACTTGCCGTCCGCCATCATGGTGTAGCTGACCGGTGGTTTCTGAAACACGTCGCATCATAATTATGACAAACAACGACGTGGAAACGCCAGGACCGAGCAATATATGATCATGATTAAACAGAATATGGCCTTTAGTATGTTGAAATAATGTAAATATGAAGAAACCGAATTGCACGAGAAAAGAAGTCAGTTATAGGTGGAAATAGAGTGGAAAGTAAAGCAGGAAAAAAGATGAGAAGCGGAAAAAGATGCGGAAATACGACAGTAAACAAAAACAACGAAACATACAACTGAAATTAAATTATCTCACAGAATCAACATTTGACTATCATAATATAGTGTGTTATTTTATATAACTGGCTTTATGAAATATGGCTGAAATAATGAGAACTTGGGCCGTTCCCTGTCATTTTGGCATTGTGATAACAGTACTATGATGTGTTTAATTTCCGATATTGCTGACATTTATACGAACAGACTATATGTGCTGCCCTTTGTTGATATATGCACGTCAAAGTAATGCAAGTACCTTCGAGAAGTCAATCAATATCCGGTACACGTCGCCTTGCATGTCGGGATACATTAGGTGAAGCTTCTTGTTGGTGTAGTCGTATGAGAGTCTGGAAGACAACGATTGATATTGTTTCGCTTCAAAAACTATCAAAAATATATACATTCCTGATGGTCAATGCATGCAGAGTAAACGGCTGGCAACGACGGTCCCCTACTATTCAAATTGTTGACCCATTCATCATCTACCCAAGCTACCACTGTCCCACGTGCTCTCCCAACAACAGACGAGTGTGATTTGCCTACACTTTACTCTTTGGTACGTTCAACAACGACGCGTCTTGTTCATACCCGGATACAATATGAATTATTGACGAGAAGACATTACTTGACCTCTAACGTTTTACGACTACATATATATATATATATTTGTAACATTAGTTTTTAAATTTATGTTAAATTAAAAAGAGTAGTTCATAGTTTGCTGATGCAGCTGTATTTCTCCCTTCTTATTCAAATCAAACGTTGTATGGTTCACTAAATATAAACATGATACAATTCAACCAGTTTACTTACACGACGAGGGAGAGCCCACTTTGGGGTGGTTTTTTCCCGTCTACAGCTCCTATGTGGGAAGCCAGCATAGCCTCGAACTGCGACGGCATGCAGCAGCGCTGGGACGGCGACGAAGATTTCGCGTCCCTCCTCTTTCTTGGGGCCGACGCCGACTCTTCCATCCCCATCGCGTCGAATGTGGACGAACCATCTTTCCGTGCGAACTTGTTCGATTGCGCTTCAACCGGGCTCGCGCCCACTTCCCCTTGGAGTTTTCTTCCGAGTGGCATGGGGAGAGCCGCATTTCGCTCTATGCCCAGTGCCTCCAAGTAGTCGCTCCCCATTGTTATGGCTGCAGAGCGGAAGGAAGGCATCTTGTAGGCATTTAGTTTGCCTGAAGGGACTTGCATTTGTTGTTTCTGCGCCTTCCCGGATTGGTGGTCACCCGAAACAAAGCTCATCCCCCGGCGACCCGGTCTGAGGATCGGTTCACCGCTGCCATGCCCAGGGGTACCCGGCGGTATCTTCACCGACATCGCTGCCGCCACGACCACGAGAGCCCACATCGTCACCAACACTTTGCACGACATCTTTCGAGTCTTCCAAACCAAGCGATGACCGATCGGGCGAAGACGCCTCATTTATAGTCGTCGTCGACTGACTCGATGCATGAATCATCATCGGGTGCGTGTTTAATTTGGACCACCGAGTGCTTGGGGGACGGACGTGTGACACCGATCAAGTGTATTTACTATTTGTTGAAGCGCAGAACAAGCTTGTTAGATTGACTCGTATGTCAACAGAACGTGTCCACTAGCGGAGTACGTCGACTTAATGAGCCATCTCAAGTGTTTGCCATGAACATATAAGGCTTAGTTAAACTTGAATTGCATGCATAACTAATATTATGTAAGCCGGGAATAATGTTCTCGTACCGAAATGGACTGGTCGTAGATGATACCTTAATGTTTAGCAGTGTTGTGTTATTAACTTGCAAAAATACCCATCTTCCGGATGGGATAACTTGGCAGTTCGTGTTTACCACATTGCAGGACACACAACATTATAACAGAAAGATCCATCTATGCCCCTTGGTACTTGGCGCTGCCATTTAATATCTTGATGGCTTCTGGGGTTCAAACTCTCGAAATTGCGACGTAATACTGGCAGTTGTAGCAACGTATACAGACGACTTACCCTTGTATTACGCAACTTCGGACAATCGAAGAAACGACGCATGGCGTTGTCAACAAGTATACGTAATTGTTTGAATAGCGTCGCCGACAGTGGGACTTAGTAATTACAAAGGGTAATACGATTGTTCGTGTAAAGGGTAATAGCGGGGGTGAATTTCGAAAATAATAAAACTGAGAAGGCCGGACCGTCGTAGATGAACCCCTGAAAGTTTGGCGCCCTGATGTGCGTGTGGTGTGCGTGCGTGCTTGCGTGCATGCGTGCGTATGGCAGAGAGGACATTTGTTTGAACACATATGTCTCGATTTTGAAATGTATCTTCTAAACCCGGGATGCGACAAAAACGGATGATGTCTAGCAAATTTCGTATAATTCTAGTCTTAAGCCATATTGGATTTTAGAACATGTGATTTCGGATGGTATACAATTATTCTTCTTAATGGCGTCTTACGATTCCGGGCAGGGTGGTGCAGGATGCATAACTTCATACGGGCACGGGTATACAGAACACACGTCGTTGTGAAGGGTCGACGTGAATGAACTCATCTTGGGTCGGTGTCCCTGCTCTACTGTTATGTAAATACGGTTGACGTTCGCGAAAATGTCCCGATTAGCTCTTAGGTGTGTCTTTAATCCAGCAAATTCTTGGAGTGTCTTTAATAACAGGACAAATAGCTTTAGGAGATGGAGTTCGAGTATGTATTTCTGGCAGTGGTTGGTTCTTCATATGTGGCGTGATGATCTATTATTGTTAAAGGGTATGAAAAAAAGCTCAATTTGACTTGTAGGCCCACAGCAAGAGGTGTAGCCTGATGCACCAACCAGGGGGGAAGAGGATAATAAGTAGTAACTACAGCAGGGGATATTATAGGGGACACAATTGATTCTCGTTTCGAGGCGATAGTTTACGAGATGCTTTGATAAATAATAGAAGAAAATGGACACATTGTTTGTTCTCTCTGTTTTAATTCTAAATGTGTTGATGCGTGAAATGCGATAGCTGGCAGCGTTGGACCGAAAAGTAAACATCTCTCTCTCTCTCTCTTTCTCTCTCTCTCCCCCCTCTCTCTCTATGTTTCGCTCTCCCCCTCTGTCTATCTGTCCCACTCTCTCTCCCTATCTCTCTCTCTCTTTGTTCTCTCTCTCCGCAGATATGCTTAATAGCTTGGTTTCAATGAAGTGTCATCATGCTGGAAACCACATCTACTGAGCTCCTATATATCAAGCTGTCAATACAAGACAACAGCATAAGGTATGATCAACTTTCCTGTTCGTCATAAAACATCGAAATGGCAGGAAAGCAGTATCCGGGTAAAAAAAAGTCCTCTTTGACGTTATCCAATTTTCTCATTTACAGGCTTTCCTATGTTTGTAAATGGGACATAGTATATGTACATCCCATGCTTCTCCCCCAAAAAACAAAAGCACTAGTGACCATGTAAACATAAGGAGTTCTATGTTATCTGCCGTTTACGTTATCGCGTGGGAAGTGAGCGTTATAGCCGCTCTTGTGACGATGTTTTTGGCTAGACTCGGACGTACTTCAGTTGCTGCGGGAGAGAAATGGCAATCATCTTCCATTCAAAACGATTGATTGCTAACATACATCCTCTTAAAATTTACCAATTTTGATGTTTAAATTGAAGCGAAAACTATTCTTTTCTCCCGCCATACTTCGTCTGCACATTCGAGGATAAAGGATGGATGTCGTCTAAAACGGCCGATGGATGAGTATTTGCATAAAAACAGTTCTAAGTTTCTAATTTATGTATATGAAATGTAATCTACAACAACATTTTAATATAATACTAGATTTTAGCGGCTGCTGAAATGATATGGTGATTAGAAAAACGATCTAGCTCGGGTATTTTCCTATACCTTGGTTTTCACCATTTGTCACCTAAGATTATATCGTCTTGAAAAAAATGTATCGTACTTGAAAAAAAAATAAACATCACTACTATTAAAATGAAAGATTAAATATGCTTGCATATTGTCTTAGGTGTAATTTGTCACGTAATTCGACCGCTAATCGAGCACGCTAAAGGGGGCGTAGGAAGCAAAGAGACGCACATTACGTCAAATACTATATTCAAACATCGGAGTTGAGCAATGAAGCCGGAGAATAGAGGAGACAGAAGGGGGAGTATGGAAGCAAGTAGGCCGCCCATGTATGCAAAAAACTAAGCGTTTCAGGATGATTTCGTGTAAAACCATGGGGGCATTTCATAATCATTCGGAAAGATTGCGTGCGCAATGCGAGAACGTCGCCTTTCTCAATGAGTCGCTGATACATTCTGAATTCAATGTGCATTTAGACTTTGCTGACATTACGTATGTCACTCCTTCGAAGAAGTGGGCGGTGCGAAGTATTCCAAGGACCAGGTGTCTGTGCAGTCATTCACTACACGGCAGCAAGTCGAGAGGTGCAGCATAAAAAGCCTGCTATACGATGAGATGACTCATAATTATGCGACTTCTCAAGCACAAAGGCCATCGTTGGGCGGTGTAAACACTTGCCCCTCTCTCAATGTGATTCTCTGAAGAGTCAATATAGGAAAAGCTCAAGCTTGAAACTGGTATCGTTTTTCCAGTTCATGTTCAAGATTTCTGCGTCGGTCATTATTACAAAAATGTGCCCGAGAAAAACCCATCCCATGGGATACATTGACTTACTTTAATCCTCCTCTACTGCCTTGTTGATGCCGTCGAGGAGATGACGTGGAAGGGAGTCAAGCGTTGCCTCGTATGATCCTCCGCCCTATGCTTCAAGTATTTGTTTATATGCCCCTTGAATTGGTTGATTTTCTTATACATAACCGCTGCCTCCGACAGTCTATTCCAGTCGTTCACAATAATCCTTTCGGTGAACGAGTACTTCCGTGTGTCCAATCTTGAGAGCACTTTGGTAACCTTGCAGACCATGCATTTTCCGTGACGAGGAAGTCAGCAGGAAGGTTGACTATTTTGAACACTTCTAGCGGCATAAAACACCAGGCGCCTGAATGCAGTAGACTACTGCCAGTAGACTACTGCCAGTAGACTACTGCCAGTAGACTACTGCCAGTAGTCTAGGTGCCGTCTTACAAGGAATTGAAATCGTATCGCTACCTCATTGATCTTATATTTGATGGCTGTGTTGACCACGTCTAGTTTAGCATTTGCCTTCGTGGGCGCTGTAGCACACTGCTCCTTTACTTCAAGTTTGCATGTTGTTGTCACGCTTAAGTATTTTTCTTCATTTGGTATTTCTATGGGGACATCACCCATGATGTAGTCATTCTGCCTATTTTGTGACGATAGAACACACAATGTTTAGAAGATCGTTGCACACACACACACACACACACACACACACACACACACACACACACACACACACACACACACACACACACACACACACACACACACACACACACACACACACACACACACACACACACACACACACACACACACACACACACACACACACACACACACACACACACACACCACGCCACACGCACACGCACACGCACACTTTATCTAGATACACTAAAACAGCTCGAGAGTTTGTGATCTGGCGGTGAAGAAAGGAAAACATATTTCGACTAAACAATAATTTTATGTATGTGTTATTGTCCGGACAGAGTTTGTTGTGACGTATCTATTGGACAGAGTTTGTTGTGACGTATCTATTGGACAGAATTTGTTGTGACGTATCTATTGGACAGAGTTTGTTGTGACGTATCTATTGGACAGAGTTTGTTGTGACGTATCTATTGGACAGAGTTTGTTGTGACGTATCTATAGGACAGAGTTTGTTGTGACGTATCTATTGGACAGAGTTTGTTGTGACGTATATATTGGACAGAGTTTGTTGTGACGTATCTATTGGACAGAGTTTGTTGTGACGTATCTATTGGACAGAGTTTGTTGTGACGTATCTATTGGACAGAGTTTGTTGTGACGTATCTATTGTACAGAGTTTGTTGTGACGTATCTATTGGACAGAGTTTGCTATGACATATATATTGGACAGAGTTTGTTGTGACGTATCTATTGGACAGAGTTTGTTGTGACGTATCTATTGGACAGAGTTTGTTGTGACGTATCTATTGGACAGAGTTTGTTGTGACGTATCTATTTGACAGAGTTTGCTGTGACGTATCTATTGGACAGAGTTTGTCGTGACGTATCTATTGGACACAGTTTGTCGTGACGTATCTATTGGACAGAGTTTGTCGTGACGTATCTATTGGACACAGTTTGTCGTGACTTATCTATTGGACAGAGTTTGTTGTGACGTATCTATTGGACAGAGTTTGTTGTGACGTATCTATTGGACAGAGTTTGTTGTGACGTATCTATTGGACAGAGTTTGCCGTGACATATCTATTGGACAGAGTTTGTCGTGACGTATCTATTGGACAGAGTTTGTCGTGACGTATCTATTGGACAGAGTTTGTCGTGACGTATCTATTGGACAGAGTTTGTCGTGACGTATCTATTGGACACAGTTTGTCGTGACTTATCTATTGGACAGAGTTTGTTGTGACGTATCTATTGGACAGAGTTTGCTGTGACGTATCTATTGGATAGAGTTTGCTGTGACGTATCTATTGGACAGAGTTTGTCGTGACGTATCTATTGGACACAGTTTGTCGTGACGTATCTATTGGACAGAGTTTGTCGTGACGTATCTATTGGACAGAGTTTGCTGTGACGTATCTATTGGACAGAGTTTGCTGTGACATATCTATTGGACAGAGTTTGTTGTGACGTATCTATTGGACAGAGTTTGCTGTGACATATCTATTGGACAGAGTTTTTTGTGACGTATCTATTGGACAGAGTTTGTTGTGACGTATCTATTGGACAGAGTTTGTTGTGACGTATCTATTGGACAGAGTTTGCTGTGACATATCTATTGGACAGAGTTTTTTGTGACGTATCTATTGGACAGAGTTTGTTGTGACGTATCTATTGGACAGAGTTTGTTGTGACGTATCTATTGGACTAAGTTTGCTGTGAGGTATCTATTGGACAGAGTTTGCTGTGACGTATCAATTGGACAGAGTTTGCTGTGACGTATCTATTGGACAGAGTTTGCTGTGACGTATCTATTGGACAGAGTTTGCTGTGACGTATCTATTGGACAGAGTTTGCTGTGACGTATCTATTGGACAGAGTTTGCTGTGACATAGCTATTGCATAGTTTCGTGTGACGTATCTATTGTTTAGGAAAGAAGAGGTGAATGTTGGGATATAATAATAGAGAAATGATAATTAGTTTAAATGGTGTCACTGGAAGACGGCTTTAAGCCAATTGACAACAGTATTGAAAGTATTCAGATATATTATATATATATATTTTTTTACGTGTTGTTGTAAAAAATAAAGTCACTTAATTATTAGTCGGGCATGGGTTCATTGAGCAGGTATTTCTGAAAAAAATTATTGGTCAGCCTACTAGTCTTTTCAGATTGTTTCAATGAAAATTTAATCATTGTCTCTACATTATATACAGCCACCTGGCAGTTACCAAACAGATGTAGGTTAACATAATAACAACTGAAAAATAAAACACATAATGTCTTGTAGATCCTGATTACTAGAGAATGTGTACATTTCGAGTAAACAGGAGTGATGTATTAATCTACATTGATTGTATTCCACAGGTTCAGGAAGGTACACATTGTCAAATAAAATCATGCTTGTTTTATCAGAACAAAGTGAATATCTTTATTTGGTTAATGTTTGTTACAGTTCTTGAAGCATGTATTTGGTGACTGTTAATTGACTGTTTTGACAAAAAAATTCAACTTGGTTATCCATGTTCTTCTAATGCTCTATTTGATGTCTTCTTGACACTGAATACTAGGAATTGTACACATTGTACAATCCTTCTTGTTTCGGAACAAAGTGGACGTACGTCTTTATTTTGTTCAAAACATGTATTACCCTGTTAATTGGCTGTTTCGACGAAAAAGTGTAAAATTGGTGATTCATTTATAAGTTCTTCTGGTACACTATTTACGCTACAGACCCACGCTCACGCCGACATCCACATCAAACGAAGGAACTAAAATTGCATAGTTAACGCCTGTAAACAATTGAAGTTGATAGAAAAACAGTAGCGATCTGATATTGGCACACCTCCAGCAAATTTGCTACGTTGTTGCAGCGTTGGATCCTGACGTCGAAGCAACGTTGAAACCAGACGTTGATCTAACTTTCAAATCCAACTTGTTTTCAACATCGCTACAACGTTGAAACCTGACGTCGATGCAACGCGGAAGCCCAACATCGATACAACTTTCAAATCCAAATAGTTTTTAACATTGCTACAACGTGGAAACCGTCGTCGATACATCGTTGAAAATTTACGTAGATACAAATTTCAAATCCAACTAGTTTCCAAAATTGCTAAAACGTGTAGAGTAAGGTGGGGCAAAGCGCCCACGTTGGGGCATAGCGCCCATGCCACTATCTTGGCGAATATTGCATTTGGTGGCTCCATATAGCGATCAAATGATTAGTTACTGACTCCTGACGACACATCAACGTGCTATGGCTTTATAGATTCGAACACGATGTAAATACAGCTGATTTACCGTTTCTTTGTTATTTGTTATAAAATCGCTTCCATATTAATTAACTAATTGCCACTAAATGGTTATGAATTTTGAAAAGCTTGGAATAACTTTCTAAGCTATGTTATATAACATGAATTTCCATGCCTTCAGTTACGGTGAGCGATAAAAGAAAATTCATGATTCAAAGCGTTCTCAGCATAGTCGACAGTGGGGCATAGCGCCATCTTTGAATTGGGGCAAAGTAGCACTGTGAATACATTTTAGATGGCATGTTGTTGTGTAAATACAATATACAGTATATATATATATATATATATATATATATATATATATATATATATATATATATATATATATTATATATATGTATAATATCAGTTTTTGTGTTTAGCGCACACACAAAGACACACAATTGTGTATAATATTGTGTGTGTGTGTGTGTGTGTGTGTGTGTGTGTGTGTGTGTGTGTGTGTGTGTGTGTGTGTGTGTGTGTGTGTGTGTGTGTGTGTGTGTGTGTGTGTGTGTGTGTGTGTGTGTGTGTGTGTGTGTGTGTGTGTGTGTGTGTGTGTGTGTGTGTGTGTGTGTGTGTGTGTCCGTGTGAATTTTAATGATATAATTTATCAAACATTCTCTTGATGATTAGCGGTTATAGCATGTTCGTTTCAGATTGAGAGGCAGCATGGTTCGAACGTACCAAAGAAAGTCTACACAGGGGTCGTATGGGTCTGAACGACTGGCGTTAGCTGTAGCGGCTGTCCACGAAGGACAGAGTATACGAGGTGCAGGGGCAGATTATGGGACAATTGTGAATCAGACTCAGATTAATTTGGATGAACAAATCCAACAGCACGTCGTTATAGCACATGTCGCTACACTGGAGCCACCAGCGAACTGCATTCAGTTTCCCTGGTGCGATATCGTTCTTTGTTCCTGTTTCATTTGGTTTGTAGGTGCATTATGTATTTGCATTAAATAAAGTTATGTATTCTTGTTATTACATAATAATTTTGTAGCCTATTGATAACATAAAACATACATGCAATTCCATATGGGGCATAGCGCCCATCCCATGTGCGCTTTGCCCCACCTACGGGGCAAAGCGCCCAAATCGGGTGCATGCGCATAATTAATCACACTACAAAAACATGTTATTCGAATCATGTTAGATTAGCGTGACATATACTCCATATAGTTACCGACATATTGCAGATAGTTGTAGGTATATATCATTAAATGGAGCCAACCGTTACGACGATATTAGTTACCCTGGGCGCTATGCCCCACCTTACTCTATATCTGATGTTGAAACAATGTCTGACGTCGATGCAACGCGGAAGCCCAACATCGATACAACTTTCAAATCCAAATAGTTTTTAACATTGCTACAACGTGGAAGCCGTCGTCGATACATCGTTGAAAATTTACGTAGATACAAATTTCAAATCCAACTAGTTTCCAAAATTGCTAAAACGTGTAGAGTAAGGTGGGGCAAAGCGCCCACGTTGGGGCATAGCGCATCAACGTGCTATGGCTTTATATCTTGGCGAATATTGCATTTGGTGGCTCCATATAGCGATCAAATGATTAGTTACTGACTCCTGACGACACATCAACGTGCTATGGCTTTATAGATTCGAACACGATGTAAATACAGCTGATTTACCGTTTCTTTGTTATTTGTTATAAAATCGCTTCCATATTAATTAACCAATTGCCACTAAATGGTTATGAATTTTGAAAAGCTTGGAATAACTTTCTAAGCTATGTTATATAACATGAATTTCCATGCCTTCAGTTACGGTGAGCGATAAAAGAAAATTCATGATTCAAAGCGTTCTCAGCATAGTCGACAGTGGGGCATAGCGCCATCTTTGAATTGGGGCAAAGTAGCACTGTGAATACATTTTAGATGGCATGTTGTTGTGTAAATACAATATACAGTATATATATATATATATATATATATATATATATATATATATATATATATATATATATATATATATATATATATTATATATATGTATAATATCAGTTTTTGTGTTTAGCGCACACACAAAGACACACAATTGTGTATAATATTGTGTGTGTGTGTGTGTGTGTGTGTGTGTGTGTGTGTGTGTGTGTGTGTGTGTGTGTGTGTGTGTGTGTGTGTGTGTGTGTGTGTGTGTGTGTGTGTGTGTGTGTGTGTGTGTGTGTGTGTGTGTGTGTGTGTATGTGTCCGTGTGAATTTTAATGATATAATTTATCAAACATTCTCTTGATGATTAGCGGTTATAGCATGTTCGTTTCAGATTGAGAGGCAGCATGGTTCGAACGTACCAAAGAAAGTCTACACAGGGGTCGTATGGGTCTGAACGACTGGCGTTAGCTGTAGCGGCTGTCCACGAAGGACAGAGTATACGAGGTGCAGGGGCAGATTATGGGACAATTGTGAATCAGACTCAGACTAATTTGGATGAACAAATCCAACAGCACGTCGTTATAGCACATGTCGCTACACTGGAGCCACCAGCGAACTGCATTCAGTTTCCCTGGTGCGATATCGTTCTTTGTTCCTGTTTCATTTGGTTTGTAGGTGCATTATGTATTTGCATTAAATAAAGTTATGTATTCTTGTTATTACATAATCATTTTGTAGCCTATTGATAACATAAAACATACATGCAATTCCATATGGGGCATAGCGCCCATCCCATGTGCGCTTTGCCCCACCTACGGGGCAAAGCGCCCAAATCGGGTGCATGCGCATAATTAATCACACTACAAAAACATGTTATTCGAATCATGTTAGATTAGCGTGACATATACTCCATATAGTTACCGACATATTGCAGATAGTTGTAGGTATATATCATTAAATGGAGCCAACCGTTACGACGATATTAGTTACCCTGGGCGCTATGCCCCACCTTACTCTATATCTGATGTTGAGACAAAATGTCTTTTCCACGTCATTTTGCCTGCTGGGTATTGACCGTACTTAAGGTATGTGCTTAAGGTATATAATTTATGGTATGGTATGTAGCTAGTAGGGGAAGGCAGTGTTAATTGGGCCACTGGGTTACTTGAGCTACCCATGTTTCCCAGGAAACTACAGCAGCGACAGTTGCATGGTACCACCCAGTGATTGAACATGTTATTAGAACACGATTGGCGTACAATAAGTGCCATTTGTCACAACGGTCAGACCATGTGAATTAAAAGTATGTTTTGATGTTTTTCGAAACTTTTGTTGTTTGTGATTAGTGTATGGATTAATGTCTGCTGGTGTGTAAAATATCAACGCATGTGGCCAGACTTTATTTTATGTTTACTTACAAATTGTTTAGCTACGCACAGGGAAGAAGATTATTTACATAACTTCGCGCATTGATGAGAACTTAATAAAAAAAAACATCATTGTCGAAACGGGGCTAGTTGAGCCACCCAGTGCTCAAAGGAGGGTTGGTTGAGCCACCCAATGCTCAAGGGAGGGTTAGTTGAACAGCGGCAAAATGAACGAAGCCGAGTGTTCTTTACCCCAAAATACATCAAGGAATTAATTTCTCCGAGCAAATTGGGACACCGGATGGCTACAAGGCTATATATTAGCAGTTAATTACATTAGTTGCGATTGGCCTATAAGCCCAGATTAAATAAGTGTGTCGACTTGTTAGAGACGTGTTGTACCCATTGGATAGATGTGCTGGCTGAGTTGTTATGAAAATTTAGTACAATGCCTACGTAATTTATATTTACCCAACTTACGCTACACTGTGGCTCAACTTACCCCCCCCCCCCCACCACCACCACCAAGTGTTAGTTGAGCCAGCTTACCAACCCTATTTGAATCAACCATAAATGATTATCTATGTATATAGATATGTTATCTATGTATAAAATGATCTACTAATAATCATAGTTTACGTGAGTAAAAACAAGTTTGACTTATGAATATAATATCAAAAATAATGAAAACTGGCTCAACTACACTGCCTACCCCTGTGTGCCTGCCCTGGTTGTTTGCCTGTGTTGGCTCGAATGTCAACGGGTGACCTGTTCCCAGTTTGACAGTCAATATGCTAACGTGGCGCGGGACCAGCGACTGTAACACCCACTAACTGTACCCATACCGTGATCTTTGGCATGGAGACAACTTGAAACATCAGCATGGCATGGAAATAGTATGTAGCAACACGTGCATGAAAACATGCCTGTTTGTATTAATTACTTATTGAAATAGTCATTATGCGTGAGATTAACAGATAGCTGCGTGAGAGCGTGAGACGGAAGTTAGTTAAATACGTGAGCCAAGAGCATGAAATTTGGTAGTCCTGCTCCCCGACAGTGGCGCCACTCAGCATATTAGGGGAAGGCAGTGTTAGTTGAGCCATTTTTCATTATTTTTGATATCTAGGGCACGATTATATTCATAACTCAACAATTTTTTACTCACATAAACTATGATTATTAGTAGATCATTTTATACCGAGATATTATATCTAGTATGCATATATAATTATGTGCAGCTGATTCAAATAGGGTTGGTAAGGTGGCTCAACTAACACTTGGTGTGGGGTAAGTTGACCACAGTGTAGCGTAAGTTGGGTAAATGCTTTATTTGTATACTTTATATAGGCCTTCTACTAAAATTTAATAACAACTCAGCCAACACATCTACCCAATGGGTACAACACGTCTCTGACAAATCTACACGCTTAATTAATAAGTTGACACACTTAATTAATATAGACTTATAGGCCAATTGCAACTAGTGTAACTGACTGCTAATATGTTGCTTTGTAGCTATCCGATGTCCCAATTGGTTCGGAAAAATTAATCCCTTGATGTATGTTTGAATAAAGAACACTCATCTTCGCTCTTTACTCGCTGCTCAGCTAACCCTCCCACGGGCCTTGGGTGGCTCAACTAACCCCGTTTCGACAATTAAACTTTTAAAATAAATTTCTCATTAATGCGCGAAGTGATGTAAATAATCTTCTTTCCTGTGAATAGTTAAACCATTTGTAAGTGCACAGTGCAAATAAAGTCTGGTCCACCGCCTTGAGTTGGTCCAACACTCGGCGGCCAGAGTTGTCCTACGAATTAGGCGGGTTGATCGGGGTAGCATGACGACAGCACTGAAACATCTCTACTTGTTGCCGATGAAGTTGCGCGTTGAGTATGAACTACTCGTTCTTGTATTCCGCGCCCTCCACGACCGGACGCCGGCGTACCTGGCCTCGCTGCTCATGCCACACGTGCCGCTGTTCCCCGCCGTACCGGCCGCCGTTATTTCTCGCTTGCTGGGCCGACCCTATGGAACGCACTACCCGAAGAACGCGGCTGATCGAGGACATGAACACTTTCAAAACTCGTCTTAAAACACACTATTTCAGCTCGCCTAATATGTAATCTTTGTATGTTACACATTCTATTACCACAATACATTTAATTATTTGTAATTAACAACTAATATTTTATTGTCTAGCTATTTATTTATTTTATTAAATTTTTTTTAAATATTTATTTAACTATCAATGGCACTATATACTTTTGTGAGTTGTTTAGTTTGTCTAGTTCAGTTTGGTTTAGCCAAATTTTAGAAATATTGAATGAATTATTATTATTTATATTTTAGCATTTTAGTTTTGTAAACACTACTAAACAGAGTTTTACTTGGGATTTTAGTGTACTAATAAATTATAAAGTTATTATTATTGATTATGAAAGAATTTGTGTATTTTTTGCATAAAAAATATGATAGCGTTTCAATCTTTATCTCACAGAATATACTTTCATTTCTACTATTTCAACCTTTCTTAATTTGTATTGCAAAAAGAAACAGCATTGGTTCAATTCAGAGAATATAACTAAGTCATGTTTTGGTTTAAGAAAATCGCTCTCACTTGAATCACTGCCCCAGCACCAGATCAGGCAAATTTGAAATACTGGCTGTATCAGTAAATACACTTTGGAGATATTTGTTAAAGCACAACTTCCCACCGATGAAGTTACAAACACCTTTTAATATCAGGAGTAGTTAAATGGGAAATGATGTCAGGACTCGTTTGCATGCATACATATTCGGACAGTGTATATATGAATTATGTTTGTGTATCGTATGTTTTTGTGTGCCATATATTTATCCATTAAGAGAAAAGTATATTAATTTAGCCAGATGTACCCTGTGCACAGAGTTACACCCTGTTACCTATGTGTCGTGGAGCATAATTTAGGCCAAGGAGACGAAGTCATTCAGCAAACAATGCAAATTTTGCTGGTACAGTGTATTTACTCCAATCTTAGATAAAAGTTTGGATGAAATGGGTGACGCCCACGTCAAAGAAGCCAACAGAGCCATGTGCCATACGGAACAATGTCTATGATTCAAACCCAATTCATACGTGTTATCTTGGTTGACATCAGCCCTGACCAACAACTTGGCCATCTCATGGGTGGTGACAATTAAACATGTAGGCCCCCATTATATAATTATTATATACATTATTCCACCGCATTATCTAAACAAAATTATAGTAATTCCCACTCATTCCTATTCAAATATAAAGGTACAAAATAATAATCATTCAATATCAGTGTTCTGTTGACTTAATATGGTGCACATTCTATTACACGATGAAAACGTTACTTGGTCTCACAGGTAAATATTATTCAATCCGTTACACAGCCTCCGTATCCCACAGACAGTGGTCCAGTGGCACTTCCTCATAATCTAATAAATTACACGGTATGTCAAAAATATTGCCATATAGAGTATCAAAATGCTGGGTTTGGATAGATGCCACATCGTCTAACAGACATGGAGTCAAGTGTATGTCTACTTGATTGTATTTAAACACATTTAGAGTATTTTATGCTTTTATATCAAAAGTATTTATATTTTATAGTACACAGGTCTCTGCTTAATATGATCACTTCGAGCCACAGCAATTTGATTACATTCAATTGATGATTCATATAAGCCACACATTTTAATACAGCAGGAATAGGGAATGATTCTTCTGTTTCAGCCAATATATTTGTTTCTACTAAATGGCTGACTCTGTTATCCACAATTCCACAGTAGTTGAAATTAAAATCTTGTTTCATACAGGTTTGAAATCAATCTTGTAAAAAAACATGAGGCACATAAAACATATGGCACAGACATTCATAGCACTATGTTAAATATATACAATTGCCATGTATATATTTTCCATCTTATACCTGCATATTGACGCATAGTAATTACAGAACAATGCATTTTACATTATGAAGTAGTATATATATATATATATATATATATATATATATATATATATATATATATATATACTAGAATTACTATTATTATAAAACGTTACTATGCTATATCCATATTTCATTTAATTTCTCCTGACATTTTAAAACCGACATATTGAGGTTCAAATATAAAGATATCGAATGATGACCATACCATGTTAGTTTTCTCTCTATTTATGGTTCATATTCTATGACACATGATAAAACCTTGTCTTGTCACAGGTAAATGTTATTTATTCTGTTTCACAGGTTCCGTATCCTACAGGCAGTGGTGCAGTGCCACAACCTGATCATTCGGTAAGTTATATGGAGTAGAATTATTGCAGTACAGGTATACCAGTATGCCAGAAGTGGAGTCAAGTATATGTGTACTTTGTTGTATTAAGCACATTAATTTTATATAATTTTACCTGTCATAATCTAGCAAGTTCTGTCAGAAGTATTGCAGTATAGAGTATCAGAAAGTTGGCTATGTGTAAATGCAGCATCATCTATCAAGCGCGAAATCAGGCATATGTGTACTTGATTGTATTTAAGCACATTTTGATATCAAAGGCATTTTGCATTTCTAGTACTTACCCTACAAATTATATTTTTTATATTTTATGGGCATTGTATTTGCAACAACAAAAAATTGCAAAACTGTAGTGGTTTACTTTCATCATAGCAAGAACTAATTTACAGATCTGATTTGTTTCTGTTGGTTTCTTCCTTGATTTAACAGCTGTCCCTCTACCTTCTGGGGTGGGTGCTAACCCCAGGCACCAAGGAAGATTTGGCATCTTTCTAGAGATATTCTCTGTCTCTAACGGTAACAATTTCCTCTGGAAGATCGTGCCAGAGGCACGAGGTGGCTATATATAAAGGTTACAACTGACATATTTAGGTTCAAATACAGGGTGTGTATATATGTATAAAATTATAACCATGTATTAAATATTACTGTTTTGTCAATTTAATATGGCGCATATTCTATGACACGTGATGAAAACCTTGTCCCACAGGTAACTTTTTCATTCTGTTTCACAGGCTCCGTTTGTACAGACAATGGTCCAGTGGCAAATCTTCATGATCTACAGTGATGTGTATAATTCCCATGATCTTATTCATTTGCAAAAGTGATAATTGCCCTGGTGTGGCAATGGAAGTAGATGTCAAAAGATAGCAAGCAAACGTGTACGAACGTTTACCTATTCAATACTAAGTTCCCCCACTTATACTTGTCTTTGTTGTTTCTTTCAGAGCCTGTCGTTAAACCTGCCTCCAACTTCTTACCATTGACAGCTTGCTTTCGATCAAATCACCATCCAACGAGTCCGGCCCTGGATGTTGCCGTCCATGCGTGATATACCAAGGAACGGTTATTATCGGTGGGGGTATTATCCCTTTGTGGACATTGGTCAGAGGACAGGTGTTGTGCATATCATCATTGCGGTATGCTGGAAGAACGCAGAAAGACAGTGATTGACATTTCGAAACAAGTTAGAGGAAGTCATCCGGCATGTGGAGCTAGAAGCAGCGCTATTGGTGGCTGGCCACTTGAATGACGGAGACAGAATGGTGAGGAGACGGTAGAAAAATATGGCACACGAAACAGGGACAATATCTGGTAGAGGTGCTTGCCAGAAATCAGTTCCTTCCAGCAGAGGGAGACCCACAGTAAGCTACGTGAACGGGAACAACAGGACGGAGACCAATCTGCTGATAATCCGAAACAGAACAGGGTTGGAGATGGCAAGGTTCTGTGGGAGAGCTTATAACAAGCCATTAGTTTTTGAAGGGTGGATAGGTGGGGCAGACATAGACTATACAACTCTATACGTTTTGCAACATTGTTTATATTATGATTATATCTTACTAAAAATGACTTCAATTTTAATACATGATTTTCAAAACTTCGCATATGAGACCAGAATAAATTCACAGACTGCCAACATCATGTGTATTGCTCTTTGGGAACCCCATTAAACATCCAAATATTTAAATTGCTTTCACCACACAAATCACACACGATTACAGGCAGATTGCTTTCACCACATAAATCACATGCGATTACAGGTGCTACCTAGCTAAGACTGGTGGGCTTATCCAGCTTAGTCTTGCTTATCCGACCCTCGCCCGCCTTCTGAACCCGCGGGCGTAGTCTCGTTGTTACCCACTGTCACCACTTAATTTTGTGTAGGCGTTTCCGTGAAGCGCCAGTAGCCAATCGGGGTAATTCTACACTAAGCATTTTGTTTGACTGAATTATCTTTTCAGTCTGACAGTTGTGTCAATACAGTATAATCAAGTTAAGTCGAATTGCATCGACTTTGCATCAGGATCGGTTCGACCGTCGTCCTGAAAACCTTCAGTTTTGCAAGTCTGCAGATGGGCGCTCTCCAAACTTTGTCAAGGGCGTGAACTGATAAAAGTTCACTATAATTTTATGAGTTTGCCAAATCCCCACGTGAGAGTCGCAATGAAAGTACAGTCTGTGTACAGGCGATGATTTATGCGACAAACGGTGGCGCCACAGCACGGAGCCTGAATAATCGAGGATATGGACCTTTCCTGAAAACATGATAATGTAGAAATTACCGTAGAAATAATAGGAATTCAGCCGCAGTTATAATTTATTTGCATTAATCAGGTTTCAAGTATGTCGTCGACTATGCTTACTTACGTCGCCCACCTAACGTGGTGACGTGATGATTTCCTTCTAGTGGTTTCAGTTCTTCATTGCGGTAACTAAATTTTTCCTGGTGAGTTTTGTATTTTTGTTGTTGTTGATCTATCTGTTCTCCGAGGGCCACCTGGCTTCCAGAGCAGGACTTCGTTGGCAACTTCGTCATGATACATCACATGCATGCCATGCCAGACGAAGACGCCATTGTTTATGGTTGCGCCACGACGCGGTTAGGGTTTTCCGCAAGATTCTTGTGTAGGTGCCATCCAGTGTTAGCGACCATGAATCGCATCCATATTTCAGGATCGGTTCGACCGTCATCCTAAAAATCTTCAGTTTGGTGAGTCTGCAGATGGGCGCTCTCCAAACTTTGTTAAGGGCGTCAACTGCCGCCCATGCATGGGCTTTACGCCACTGGATGTCATGTTGTGAGTTTGTGTAGAAACCCGAGATATTTAAAATCCTCTACTTCTCAATTTGACTCCCATCTGACGAGTGTACACTATCATTAGCAGACGGGTTGATATGCATGTACATCGTTTTACTTGGATTGAGAAATATATTTGGAAGCACTTTTCACTGAATGAAGTAATTAAACGTTCTGCTTCTTGTATCGTGCCAGCGAACAGAGCGATGTCATCGGCTTAATCCAGATCAGCGAGACGGCAGGCTGGATGTATGGTGCTTCTCTGTCATTCTCTGTCATCAATCACAATTCTTATAGCGTAGACTGGTGAACAGATATGGGGCGAGAGGGTCTCCTACGAGAACTAAAGTATTAATCTTGAAATTTGTAGTTTCCCCTTGAGGAGTTAGTATGACTACAGAGGTGCTTTCATACATTATCTGTGTGGCTTTGACGATCCTTTCTGATATGCCATACGCATGATGAATCCGGAACAGTTTGTTTCTTTCCACTGAGTCAAAGGCTGTTTTCTCATTTCCTCGATGATGCTTTTAAGAATAAGAATCTGCGAAGATATAGATCGTAGGGGTCTAAATCAGTTCTGGTTTGGGCGTAAGATCTTTTCTTTCTCAGGTCAAATTATATTAAGCAGGAATCGATTGTAGACCTTTGTAGCAGTCGGTGTTAGACTTATTCCACGATAGTTTTCAGGAAGTGTCAGGTATCCTTTCTTACATATTGGTACGATACCCGAGAGCCCCCATTCCGGTAGTCTATTCCGTAAGTACCATACCCGAGAGCCCCCATTCCGGTGGTCTATTCCGTAAGTACGATACCCGAGAGTCCCCATTCCGGTAGTCTATTCCGTAAGTACGATACCCGAGAGCCCCCATTCCGGTAGTCTATTCCGTAAGTACCATACCCGAGAGCCCCCATTCCGGTAGTCTATTCCGTAAGTACCATACCCGAGAGCCCCCATTCCGGTGGTCTATTCCGTAAGTACGATACCCGAGAGCCCCCATTCCGGTAGTCTATTCCGTAAGTACGATACCCGAGAGCCCCCATTCCAGTGGTCTATTCCGTAAGTACCATACCCGAGAGCCCCCATTCCGGTGGTCTATTCCCTAAGTACGATACCCGAGAGTCCCCATTCCGGTGGTCAATTCCGTAAGTACGATACCCGAGAGCCCCCATTCCGGTGGTCTATTCCCTAAGTACGATACCCTAGAGTCCCCATTCCGGTGGTCTATTCCGTAAGTACGATACCCGAGAGCCCCCATTCCGGTGGTCTATTCCCTAAGTACGATACCCGAGAGTCCCCATTCCGGTGGTCTATTCCGTAAGTACGATACCCGGGAGTCCCCATTCCGGTGGTCTATTCCGTAAGTACGATACCCGAGAGTCCCCATTCCGGTGGTCTATTCCCTAAGTACGATACCCGAGAGTCCCTATTCCGGTGGTATATTCCCTAAGTACGATACCCGAGAGCCCCCATTCCGGTGGTCTATTCCTTAAGTACGATACCCGAGAGTCCCCATTCCGGTGGTCTATTCCCTAAGTACGATACCCGAGAGTCCCCATTCCGGTGGTCTATTCCCTAAGTATGTTTTGTTGTAGAACTTAAATAAATCTTTCCTTAACTTGGGTAGTCGCCACACTTCAATGGGAATGCCATTTAGTCCTCGGGATTTACCAAGTTTCGTTTGTCTGATGGCTATGTTGACTTGAGAAGGTGTCGGTATCAATGTTGGGGTTGATCTCACAGATCGGATCCACTGGGTGGGTGGATGTGCTCGTACTATCTGAAGACAGCAGTTGTTTGAAGTGAGTTTCCACTGTAAGTGTATGTTTTCAAACTCTGTGTGGTGTCAGTAAAATAATTTACTGGCTTTATCAGCTTAATTATTGCCTTGTTGTGCTGGATATTACTTGAACCAAGACACTAGGAACTGGTGACATTGAGTATCCAGCAGTATGTAGCAAGCAAGCCAGGTACAGCCTTTATAATAATATATGTATATGCTTGTACATAAACAAGCAAGCCTTTATCGTGCACTAGCCGAATTGCCCGGCGTTGCACAAGACAAAACGCAACCACTGCAAGAGCGTGTGAAATAATGGTTGTTTATAAACACAAACACGCCCCTTTTAGGGTCCATTCTATATACATCCTCGACAGACTCTACGTCAGTGCTGCAGAAAGCAAATAACATCTGATGACAAATGAGACAGGAATGACAGAAGAAATATCCACGTTAAACTCAAACTCAATAAATATACTAAAATAAATACTTCATGTTTGTAACTGACAGCTAACTACAAATAAGTAATCTCTTCGTAATTCAGAACGTTCCGAACATAAAGTCACAGGGAAAAGTTACAGAACCGTTACAGGGAGTAAAGACAACAATATTATAGTTACAAATAAAAAAACACGGACGATATCACACATAGCCCTCCTGAGATGTGTCAACTTTTAAAAAAAATTCACGCTGCTAGCATTTACACAATCTGTAGATAATTTGTTCCATTAATGTATTGTCCTCTGTGAGAAGAGTCCAATCTACACTGATCTTTACTAATGTTACCTCGTGTCCTCTAGTTTTACTATCTTTCTTGAGTGAGACAAACATATTTCTATCAATAGTTTCATACCAATCCAAATCTAAACAAAATTAAATTTGATCTCTAAACCTCCTTGCCTCTAGGGTTGTTAAACCACATTGTTTTAGGCGTTCTTCATAACTAAGTTCTCTCAGTTCTGGAATGAGTTTAGTTTATCTATTCTGTATTCGGTCAAGCGTATCTATATCATTCTTACGATTTCGTCTCCAAGCGTGTATGCAATATTCTAAATGTGGTCTAACTATTGCTTTGTACAGGGGTACAATTAGCTGTTTCTCCTTATACATGATAGTTCTCCTAATTAGCCCTAGAATTTGATTTCCTTTCGAAGCAGCAATCCCACATTGCTCTGAAACTTTCATGTCAGCACTAAATGTTACTCCTAAGTCCTTTCTTGTGTGGTTCTACCTAGTACAGCATCCCCCATTTTATATTCTTTGTCCATGTTTCCATGTCCTATGTGTATACATTTACACTTCCCAAAGTTTAATAACATTTGCCATTTTTATGACCATTTAACTAATTTATCTAGATCATCCTTTAAACTTTGTTTATCTGTATCATTAGTAACCTTTCTGAATACTTTTGTGTCATCTGCAAATTTGAGTACTTTGCTAGATATGTCATCCTCCAAATCATTTATATATATTAAAAACAGTATAGGGCCTAATACTGATCCCTGTGGTACCCCATTCAAAACCGATTTCCAGTTTCAAATCTCACCATCTACTATTACTCTATGTCTTCTGTGTGCAAGCCACTTTTCTATCCAGTTGATTACATCATTACCTATACCATGGGCTTTTAGTTTAAGTAAAATCTTTGCAGCCATACTTAGTTTAAGTAACAATCTATGCAGCTATACTTCACCAGTAATAGAGTCACACGGGGCATTGACGGGCAGAAATATTTTGTTTGTGTAATAAAAACAATTTTATCAGTGATCGTGCGTACAGCGATGGCTATTTCAATTCCTATTTCATAGTTTACTTTGGCGAACTTTTATTGACGAATCCATCAGCTAATATAGACACAAAGCAGTGCCTATATATTATCGGCTACTTTCTACACACTCTAGTAACATATGCTTTTTAAAATATTGGTTTGTTGTACGTAGTAATTACGACATTATTGAACACACATACACAGGATAGCCTTGACCTATTGCTGGCAAGAGGTCAGTTGCAGATAAATATCCCTAGAGACTAGACTTAGGCTAACCCAACACGGTCACTGATTCATCTTCAATGGCCACTGTGGTGATGGAATACGATTCCACATGAATACAGAGGATCAACGCTATGTGTCAAACCACCAAAGTGGCCACTGAAGATGATTCAGTGGCTAAAAGCCATACTTAGCAGCAAACAGGTGAAGAAATTCAAATAAAAAAAGCATTAATGTCTTCTTCCTGAATAAATACAATCAGCCATCTAGCTATGCATATGTGGGGTAGCATAGCAGTTAGAAGGCCATATGTGGGGTAGCATAGCAGTTAGAAGGCCATATGTGGGGTAGCATAGCAGTTAGAAGGCCATATGTGGGGTAGCATAGCAGTTAGAAGGCCATATGTGGGGTAGCATAGCAGTTAGAAGGCCATGCTTTCGATCAGGAGAACCCGGGTTTGAATCCTCTTGCCGCCGTTTCAAAACTTTGGCAATTTCTTTCATTCAACGTTGCCACAGTTCAATCAGCTGTATAAATGAGTACCTGGCGACAGACAGGTGGATATCAGAACGAATAGTTTTCGTGCAGTAATTGCAGCATGGCTGAATGCTTCCCAGAGAAGTCGAGATGGCGTTGGAATGAACAAGTCTGGCAATGACTGGATACTGCGCTATATAAGAACGTACCTCTACTTTTAGAATGTTTAATACATTACCGATATGCAGCCACACAGCAATAATTTGAGAGGCGTTGGTGCAAAACTGTGCACTGGCATGCATTAGCATTTTGTATTGTTTGAGGCACAATGAATAGCATTAAGCAGAAAATGTCTTCACATATGAATGTAGTGACAAGAATGACATAAGCATATTTGTGGTTTGTTTATCATTTGACAATATAATCTACATACAACACACAGTCTATCCTGGCACAGAAGAAATGCAGTCCCCATGCCACTTAAAATGCTTCAAATGACGCGTCTGTTGTGACTGTGAAGTCTTCTGGTAAGTTGCTAATATGCAGTACCTCATTACTAGCTGCCAATGAACGCAATAAAACAGGATGATTTCCCTGCAGCTGCTCTGGAAATATTACCCCTACCCATAGTAACCATTCCTTGGTATATCACGCAGGCATGGTAACATCAAGGGCTGGACTCGTTGGATGTTGATTTGATGAGAGCAAGCTGTCAAGGGAAAGAAGGCGGAGGCAGGTGTAATGACAGGCTCTGAAAGAAACAAGAAAGACAAGTATAAGTGGAGGAACTTAGCACAGAATAGGTAAATGTTCGTACACGATTGCTTGCTATCTTTTGACATCTACTTCCATTGTTCACGTAAGGGCAATTATTACTTTTGCAAACGAATAAGATCATGAGCATTATACACCATCACTGTAGAAATGGATCCATAGTGTAATAAAATTATAAACACATAAATACAATACCAATATATGTTATTATAATTTACAGGAAGTGTACTTGAACTACAACTACTTTTTGATATAAAATAACATCAATGTGTTTGAATATAAACAAATACACAATACATCAAGTACACATGTACATGATTCCATATCTTGCAGACGACGTGGCATCTACACATACTCTTCGATACTCTATACTGCAATACTTTTGTTCAATATCACTTACTGTATTATTATCAGGAATTTGCGATTGATCGTAGTCTGCAGGATACGCCATCTGTGTAACAGAATAAATAATATGTATCTGCGAGTCAGAATATGCACCATATTAAATCAAGTGACACTGAATAATGATTATCATTTTATACCTTCATATTTAAACTTTTTAAATGTCAGTTTTAACTTTCCAGGGGCAGAGCCAGGTATAGCTGTTATAATAATATATGTATACGCTTGTACATAAACATGTATATGCACTATGAAGTAGTCAATACGTATGCCACAGGTTTTGTTTAGTTTGTAGATATTCCTCTCATCATTGTTAATATAGGTAGAAACGCTCTTACACAAACATGAATGTTTGCTAACTACTAAAATACAAATACTCCAAATACTTTTAAATGTTTGGCAACATAATCTAAATGTGTTTAAATGCAATCAGGTACACAAATGCAATACAATGCAATTATATACACGTGTACTTGACCTATGTGTGAGAGACAATGCAGCTTTTACATATACCCAGTACTTCAGTAACCCACATTACGTTTGCTCAATACAACTTACTCTATTAAGAGTAACTTGCATGTGACCATTGCCAGTAGAATATATATATTTATATATTGGCTTTTTTAAGACAACAATCAACACAATATATATATATATATATACACACACACATACATTTCAAGACACAAATCAGCCCTCTGACACCATTACCGCCAAAGTTATGTATACATACGTATTAACATGTAATGCAAAATTGCGTGAAAATTGCCAAAAAATCACTAAAAATTGCTGTATCTCAAGAATTTACAAAAGTCCCATTCTAATTTTGTTGTATGAAATTTATTTGTTATCATTAATATGCAATAAAATAATATTTCACTCACAAATCTGAAATTTGGCATCAGAAATTTCAAAACAGGTCTAACATGTGTGCCAAATTTCATTAAAAACGGAGGGAGCCTTGTTTTGGTTGATTTCATATGGAATGACCTTACTACCCCTGGCTAGCGAGATAGGACCAGCATACATTGCACGACTGATCCATTTTATGTCAAATAAACACACAGCTGGCAACAAGGGTTTAGCAATGCATGCCTAGCATTACCAAACCATTTCCACTACTAAAATGTAAATAATGAAAAATACATTAAATATTAAAATTAAAAAAAAAATTATTGTCCACTTTGTTTGGTGTAGTATAGGAGAATTGTTCAGATATGTTTGCTTGATACCCTTGACATCTACTTCCAGTGTCACCTGAGGGCAATTATCACTTTTGCAAACGAATCAGATCATGAATGTTAGACTCATCACTGCAGATATGGATCCATGGGTTTTGTCTTAACCCTCATTTCAGTAAAATCATTTGACAATTAAAAGACAATGTTTACTTGTGATGCTTCTGGTTGTATCAAAACAATTTCCTCCGTTTTGAGCTTTCAAATGTACACTATACAATGGCCCACAAGCATCACTATAATTGAAAATGTGTCCAGATGATGACAATATTTGCTGGTGGCACAAAAATTATTAGTGTTGTACTGCTGAAACAAAAGCAAGAACTATTGAAAACCAAAGTTCCTTTCATAGAAATGAATTAGAAAAGATCCCTTTTCACAACAGCTAAAGCGACTTCCCACTTCTTGTCATTCATGCGTAGTTTACTTACCCCAGTTGCTGGTAGATTGTTTGTCACATCGTTTGCCACACTCTGAAATAAAATATATATGTGTCAGTTGTATTCAACGAAACTGTCAAATCTGGCAAATGTAACTGAAAAAATACAATCAGCTTTTGCTGCATGAAAAATAAACAACCAACATTTTGTAATTCACATAGATCTAAAGTCAACCAGAAGAAATACTGAGTTCATATCCAAGTGCTAATAGAACAAATAGTTCATAATATAAAAACCACATTGCTTAGGAGAAAATTTTAAATATTTATTGGCTAGTAGATGCCAAACTTTCTGTTGTCCAGTGAGCTACATAATATTTGGATACACCTGTCAAAGTTTGTGCAGTGCAGTAGCAAAGTAGTTACAATACTGGCCTCTCAATCAGGAAAGTTGTGTTGTAAATAATCGTGCTGCCATTTCAAAGCTTGTGTTCAACTTTGTTCCCTTGCATTGCCCACTTTACAACTGTACATATGGTTACAGACAGTGGGGAAATTATGTGAGATAGTAGCTTTTATGTGACAATTGCTACATGGTTGAATGCTTTCCATAGAATGTGTGCTAGAATGAACAGGGGTGAAATGTTTGTGAAGTGAAACATCCTTACTGTGCTTATAATTATATATAATGCATGTCAAGATAGATGTAGACATACAACATGGTTGTTCAAATACTTCTTAACATATCCAAAAGGTTTAGTTTTTACATCAGTAGAGCTTTCGCCACTTTCCCAAGGTGGCTTCATCAGTATTAGTAATGATGATGTCCTGGCAGGATGATATCATCATAGACCTAGGGAATGTTTGTAGTTCCCCTCAGCTCAGTTGATCCCTGCCTCTGTCATGTATATCCATATCATGTCTTTCACGTGTCTTCTCCTTTTGTGTAACTCCCGTCTACCACATTCACACCTTTCTAGTTTGTGAGATGGTTCTCGGTGGTTGCATGGTTTGTGAGGACGGACTTGTTGGAGGTGACTGTGACCACCAGGATGTCATCTTTATCAGTACTGTTGAAGCCACCTTGGGAAGGTGGCGAAAGCTCTATTGAGGTAAACAAACATGAAAACAAACTATCCTGAGAAATGTTCAATAATACAATTTGGTTGTACATGTACAATGTGGCTGTATATATGCACTATGGTTGTACATATACAATATGGTTGTACATGTACAATGAGGCTGTATATGTACAAGATGTAGACATACAATATGGTTGTACATGTACATGATGGTTGTACATGTACAATGTGGTTGTATATGTACATGATGTAGACATACAATATGGTTGTACATGATGGTTGTATATGATGGTTGAACAATATGTACAATATGATTGTATATATATATATATATATATATATATATATATATATATATATATATATATATATATATATATATATATATATATATATATATATATATATATATATATATATATATATATATATATACAATGTGGTTGTACATGTAAAATATAGCTTTAGACATACAATATGGTTGTAAATGCAAATTTTTTTTAGGTATACACGTATAAAATGGTTTCACATGTACACAACAGTTCTACACATGCATTTTTTCACCAACATATGTTGTTTTCTAGTGTTAAAATAACCTGTAACTGTGTTCTGAAGCTTACTTACCCCAAAGCCAAGGGCAGACACATCAACACTTGGCTGGTATGGTTGGCTCTACACATGGCATATTCAAGACAAATATTACAAATATGACATGATATTTTATAGGAATGGGTATAGATAAAGTGAGTACCAAAGTTTTAAAACAAGGCGATAATGTTGTCTTTACTAAATTGTTGTTTTTATTTCATTTGAGATACTGGAAAATCCCATGTTATATGCTTTTGATCATGTTTTGTATTTTTATGTCATAATTTGATGGTATATTTCTGGTAGTAAAATGCCAACTTCTAGGTACAATACCAATATATGTTATTATAATGGTACTAGAAATACAATTACTTCTGATATAAAATAATAATATAAAATTAATGTGCTTAATACAACCAAGTACACATATACTTGACTCCATTTCTGGCAAATGATGTGGGATTTACACATACCCATTATATCGGTACTCTAGTTGCAATACTTCTGCTCTGTATACTTACTGAATGATCAGGTTGTGGCATTGAAGGCAGGTTTAACGACTGGCTCTGAAAGAAACAAGAAACACAAGTATAAGTGGAGGAATGTAGTATAGAATAGGTAAATGTTCGTACACGTTTGCTTGCTATCTTTTGACATGCACCTACTTCCATTGTCACGTGAGAGCAATTATCACTTTTGCAAATGAATAAGATCATGAGCAATATACACATCACTGTAGATTATGAAGAATGAATAATATTTACCTGTGAGATAAGTTTTTCATCATGTGTCATAGAATATGCACCATATTAAATAGACAGAACATTAATGGATAATTATCATTGTATACATTTATATTTGAACCTAAATATGTCAATTATAACCTTTTGCAAGCCTCTGACACGAACTCCCAGAGGAAATAGTTACCATTACTAGAGAACATTTCAAGAAAGATGCCAAAGTCTTCCTTGGTGCCCGGGGTTAGCACCCGCCCCCAGCAGGGAGAGGGACAGAGGCTTTTTTAACAAATAAAATTCCAATAATATATTAAGATAATGTATAGGGTAAGTACTAGAAATACAAAATACCTGTGACATCAAATGTGTTTAAATACAATCAAGGACACATGTACTTGATTCCGCGCTTGATAGATGATTTGGCATTTATGCATACCCAGCATTCTGATACTCTATATTGCAATATTTTGATAGAACTTGCTGGATTATGAACATGTAAAATTATATGAAGTGATAAAACAATATAAAATTAATGTGCTTAATACAACAAAGTACACATATGCTTGACTCCACTTCTGGCAAATGATGTGGCATTTACAAATCGTGGTATACCGGTACTTTACATGCAATACTTCTGTTCCATATAACTTACTGAATCATAAGGTTGTGGCATTGGACCACTGCCTGTAGGATACGGAACCTGTGAAACCGAAGAATAACATTTACCTGTGACAAGGCAAGGTTTTTATCATGTGTCATAGAATATACACCACAAATAGACAGAAAAGGTTAAAACTAACATGAAAATCAGACAAATTTGGAAGGCAGAATACTATAACTTTCAGATGTAAATGGAACAGTTACTTGTAACCAAAACAAAAATCAACATCCTAGAAAGCCATATCGGAAAATCTTAAAAGACTGATTTAAAACCTATATGAAACATGACTTTACTTTCAACTATTGTGGATAACAGAATCAGCTATTTAGAAGAAACAAATATATTGGCTGGAACAGAAGAATCATTCCCTATTCATGCTGTATTTAAATGTGTGGCTTAAATGAATCAGCTACCTAAAAGAATCAAATTGCTCTGACTCGAAGTGATTATATCAAGCAGAGTGTACTATAGGGGAAGGCGGAGCATGTTCGCTTGCTGAGGCATGACCGCACACCTCATTACTGACATAACCGCATAGTATTTGGTTCAAATATTTGAACCCCCAAATTGAACTCCTTTGCGTCAGTAAGAAATTATAAATTAAAATGTTGTTTTTGCAGAATCTCATGTAATTTTATACATGTATTGATACATAACTCACTCTCTCAATAATATATGGTGTTTATGCATATTTGGAATGTGCATCATTAGCGTTGACGTTGCACAAATAAACTTCATCGCCATAAACCGCATTTGTGGGAAAAGTTACAATCTTTCCCCGCCAGCCGTTTGGGGCATATCCGCACATGCCTATGCGGATATGTTCATTTATTTATGGATGCATTATTCATTATGTGATATGCGCCTTATGCCTATGTGGATACTCCATCAGTTAACCCATGTTTCATTATGGAGGGGGTGTGACAGGAACCCAGGGGGTGTGACAGGAACCCAGGTGGTGTGACAGGAACCCAGGGGGTGTGACAGGAACCCAGGGGGTGTGACAGGAACCCAGGGGGTGTGACAGGAACCCAAGGGGTGTGACAGGAACCCAGGGGGTGTGACAGGAACCCAGGGGGTACTCAAAACATTGCCCACTTACTAAAACTTCCTCCTCAACTGATTTGAATCAGTTTTGTTACTATAAAAATATGTAGTGTGTAATTTACACAGTTGGTTTAGTAAAAGAGTGCGCACTTTTGTTAAAATCATCTAAATAATTTACTTTGATCGTTAGATCTGGTAACTTATGATAGTGTAAATACCCTTGTGTTGTATTATATACAGCCAGACCACGTTTGGCCTTTTTGTAAAATGTTGACCGGATACTGTGCAAAAATATAATTTAACAGTATGTCCAATGATTTCACTGAAACTAAATAACAAATGTGTACAAACAAGCTACTCGGAGTTAGCATGTTGTAGTGCATACCAAACAGGTTAGATTTTTCAAGAAATGAGTCGGATATAAAAAATCAAATTGATAATGAACCTGAACATTTCTTGTTTGGTCGAGTCATGAATAGATAAAGAAAGAGCAGGTAATGGCCTTTTAGTAATAAGATCAACTCACCTACTTTCTACAACATTTTATATGGTATGGGTTTTGTCTTAACCCTCATTTCAGTAAAACCACTTGACAATTTATAGACAATGGTTACTTGTGATGTTTCTGGTTGTATCAAAACAATTTCCTCAGTTTCGAATGTACACTACACATGTTCAATGGACCAAACACATCACTAATTGAAGAAGTGTCTAGATAACTGCTGGTGGCACAAGAATTATTAGTGTTGTGCTGCTAAAACAACTCGTTTAAGCAAGAAATATTGAAAACCTTTCTTAGAAATGAGTTAAAAAAGATCCCTTATCACAACAGCTAAAGCGACTTCCCCCTTCATGTCATTCATGTGTAGTTTACTTACCCCAGTTGCTGGTAGATTGCTTGTCACATCGCTTGCCACACTCTGAAATAAAATACCCAGGTATATATAATATGTATTATGTCAACTGTCTTCAACAAAACTGTCAAATCTATCAGTTACTGAAAAAATACAATTACTCTTTGATGCGAGGGTACTAAACCACCAACATTTTGTAATTCTAGAGGCCCCTATAGATGGGGAAATTATATGAGATAGTAACTTTTGTGTAACAATCGCTACATGGTTGAATGCTTTCCATAGAATTGTGTGCTAGAATGAACAGGGGTGAAGCGTTTGTGAAATGAAACATGCTTTCTGTGGTCCCAAGGACTGGACATAATACACGTCAAGATGGATGTAGACATAAAACATAGTTGTATGTCTACTTCTTAACATATCAGAGAGGTTTTGTTTACCTCAGTAGAGCTTTCAGTACTAATGATCTCCAAACTAAGATGATGGGCACCCAGTAAGCATGCATACAACTTTCTAATAAACATTTTATTTAGATGTACTGGTCACTGTTGTCGTTCCACCCACATAGGTTGTTTTCCAGCATTAAAATAACCTGACGTTCCAATGTAAGTAACTGTGTTCTGAAGTTGACTTACCTCAAAGCCAAAGGCAGATGCATCAGCACCTGGCTGGTATGGTTGGTCCTACACATGGACATATGCAAGACAAATATTACAAATTTGGCATGCCATTTTATAGGAATTAGTATAGATAAAGTCAGTAACAAAGTTTTAAAATAAGGTGATAATGTTGTCTTTACTAAAATGTTGTTTTTATTACATTTGGTAAGATGCCAACTTCTAAATACAATGCCAATATTTTATTACAGTGGATAGGAAAGGTACTTGAAATATAAACACTTCTGATATAAAATTATAATCTAAAATTAATGTGCTTAATATAACCAAGTACACATATACTTGAATCCATTTCTGGCAAATGATGAGCAATACTTCTGCTCTGTGTGACTTACTGAATGATCAGGTTGTGGCATCAAACCATTGCCTGTAGGATACGGAAACTGTGAAACAGAATGAATAATATTTACATGTGAGACAAGACAACGTTTTCATCATGTGTCATAGAATGTGCACCACATTAACTATACAGAACAGTGATATTGAATGATTATAATTTGATACCTTTATATCTGAACTTCAGTATGTCAAGTTTTAAAATGTCAGACGAAATGTATTATTGATATAGTAACTATTTTATAGTAATAGTAATTATGTCCGTGTGTGTGTGTGTGTGTTTGTGGATGCGTGCATGCATGCGTGCGTGCGTTTGTGTGTATATGGTTGATTCTCCCCAAATGTGGACACGAGGATGCTTAAACTGTGCTGTGACCACACACAGCATCATCAGAACATGTACATATTGAGTAATCCTCTCCACACATTTGGTCAGCTTGGGGTGATTATCCATTTTTTTTTCTACCATAGAATGAAATTGACACCCTATGAAACCAATATTTGTCATCATAATAATTAATAGAAATAAGGCTACTAAATGAGACCTGTTATGCTTTGTGCAAGCTTTAAACACTTCTAAATAATAAATAACAGTACGCATTATATTAGGGTTTGCACTAAAGGAGCCCCTCTGATTGAAACAAGATGGGTTGAGAATGATAAGAAAATTGCAATACCCTTTGAAACGCCTTTGATCAACAATAATGGTCCTATTTACAGAGTTATTAGTAATATTTTGCATTAAGGTAGTATTTTGTTCATTTGGAATTGGAAATAAATTAAAATGATGCAAATGATGATCTTTGACATGGGCATTGTCCCTTTTATCTAGGACTGTAGTAAATATACTGCACCAGCAAAATTCTCATTCTGCATTGAATGACTTTGTTTCCATGGCCTAAATTATGCCCCACTACACCAAAGTAATGCGGCATCAGTGCGTAGGTTAAATATTGCTAAGTATACTTTATTCTTAATGGAGTTGTAGTCTATCAACAGGCAAAGGTATAAGATATGTTCTTATATAGCGCAGTATCCAGTCCTTGGGACTGTTCAAGGTGCTTTACACTTCACCCCCTGGCAGACCTGCTCATTCCAACACCAACTCAACTTCTCTGGGAAGCTATTAGCCACGCTGCAATTGCTGCATGAAGACTGTTCGTTCACATATACACATCTGTCTGTAGCCAGGCACTCATTTATACAGCTGCTTGAACTAAGGCAGTATGGAGTGAACAAAATTGCCAAAGTTTTGAAATGCCAACAAGAGGATTCGAACTCAGGTTCTCTGAACTGGGAGTCCGGCTACACCACACCCCACCCCTACACCACCACACCCCACCCCTACACCACCACACTCCTCCCCTACACCACACCCCACCCCTACACCACCACACCCCACCCCTACACCACCACACTCCTCCCCTACACCACACCCCACCCCTACACCACCACACCCCACCCCTACACCACTGCATTCCACCCCTACACCACTGCACTCCACCCCTACACCACTGCATTCCACCCCTACACCGCCACACCACCACACCCCACCCCTACACCACCACACCCCACCCCTACACCACCACACCCCACCCCTACACTCCACCCCTACACCACTGCATTCCACCCCTACACCGCCACACCCCACACCACCACACCCCACCCCTACACCACTGCATCCCACCCCTACACCGCCACACCCCACCCCTACACCACCACACCCCACACCACTGCACCCCACCCCTACACCACTGCACTACACCACTGCATCCCACCCCTACACCACCGCACCCCACCCTTACACCACCGCACCCCACCACATACTACACTGCCACATCCCACCCCTACACCACGGCACCCCACCCCTATAACGCTGCAACCCACCCCTACAATGCCACACCCCACCCCTTCACCACACCCCTACACCACCGCACCCCACCCCTATACCACCGCACCCCACCCCTACACTGCCACACCTCAACCCTACACCACCACACCCCAATCCTACACCACCGCACTAACAGGTACTTGTCAACTACTACATATACTACTGTATTGGCGATATGTATTCATACACTTAAAAACAATAAATTGATCAGCTGTCCGAAAACGTATGTTACACAAAAATAATTTACTTAATATACGCTGTCTGAATATTTATACATGCAAACGAGGCCTGATATCATGTCCCATTTAACTATGCCTGATATTAACAGGTGTTTGTAACGTCAACACTGGGAAGTTATGTTTCATAAAATATCTCCAAATAGTATTTACTGATAGAAATTTTATGTAATATGTAATATTTTAGCTGTACATAAAACATTGTTAATATTTACTAGTTGTACAGCATGCACCTAGTTGCATTTTTAATCGTGAGGTGGCAGGAATACATTGTGGTAATATTTTTCAACAGACAGTGTATTTGTGTTTATGGTTTTTAAAGATTTTCGTTTTATTGTATGACACATCCAACACAGCAATCATTGTCACTAATAAAAACGTTGGCACAGCTAAGGTTGCATTTGGTTTTTATGCAAGCAACACCACATACAATTAATGATTTCCAGCAGAGCTGGGTGAAGTGCTCGGTGACCCAGTTTGCCTGCCTCCATATTTTGAACCAATCGGCGCGTACTAGCTGCACAACGTTACAAATTTCAAACTTGGACTAGCCACTTCGATTTGAGAAAGCATACAGAGTAGACGCGCTTTGCAAATTTGTCCCACCCTCCTCCCCATCTTTCTCCCTGTTGTGTGTTTACAGGTTAGCAGCAATTGTTTGGTGGAAGTGGGGTGTTCATGTCTCCAAGCTTTCCCATTTTTTTATTTGCGATAGTGGACATGGGAGTTTTGGCTTTCCCAGAAGTGTTCACGGGTTTTAACGCTGGGACGCAGCTCGCTTCCCTTCCACCTTGGATTTTAGAACTGTTCGTGTAGCGAATTGGCCCCACCTTTGTAGTTATTCCAGTTAGTTAGAGCTAGTGTATTTTTAAGCAGGTAGTTGTATTCATAGACTGCGTGATAGCATGTAGGGCATTATGCTATTTGGTTTAAGGGTGTTCCATAACAATAGTAATGCCATTGTTTCTTTTATTTGTTCTAGGAATACTGCTACTGCTTTATGTGTTGAAATGTGGGCTCTATTGAACCCGACGTCCAGGAGGCTCGCATGGGGCGTAGTCATTCTGGCATTGGGTTGTGGACCCACATTTCTTTGTTTTACATTTCTTTAAAAGTGGGCTTGCACTTAATCCCCACAATAAGCATCATTCATTTGGCCTTTTCATATCTCTATATCTGTGTTGTGTTGATGATTGCATAAAAACGTTTTCACCAAACTAGGCCCATGGCCATTGGTGAAAGAGTACTGTGGAACTAGGTGGATAGGAGGAGAGTGACACATCCATTACTTGTGTTGCAAAATATGTCTTTCCAGTATTGATTAAGGTTGCCATGGAAATGTTTACAGCTAATTCTTTGGGGAGGGCCACCTATCTCCCTGTGTCTTCAGTTTAGTCTATGAGCATACGTTAGTTTGGAAAATGCATCATGAAGATGACAAATACAACTGGATTTCAGAAAATGCCCAGGATAAATGCTCCATAGCTTGCATGACAGAGTGTGCTCAAATTCACAGGAATACAAAAATATATTTACGTGTCCAATAACTTATTATACACAAAAATAATTAATTTGTCAGATTCTTAGAGTGTCCAAATACATATGGCCGATACGTTAGTTATCGAGGCCCAATTGCATCATTTTGGCGTAACTAATTTATTAGATAGGGCGTATTATACATTAATGGCGCAGACATGCCCCACCTTCCCATATATCAAATATACACATATACTTGACTCCATGTTTCATAGATGATGTGGCAGAACTTTACAGATGCCCAGCACTCTGATACTCTATATTACAGTACCTTTGATAAAACTTACTGGATTATGAAGATGTGCCATTGGACCACTGTCTACAGGATACGGAGGCTGTGTGACAGAATGAATAATATTTACCTTTCAGATATAAACAGGACAGTTACTTGTAACCAAAACAAAAATCAACATCCTAGAAAGCCATATCAGAAAATCTTACAAGACTGCATTAAAACCTACATGAAATACACTAACTTTGATATCAACTACATAGTCAGCATAGACAGCCATTTAGTAGAATAAAATATAAATTATTATATTAAATATATTAAAATGCATGGCTGAATTGAATCAGTCATCTTATATAATAGAAGAAAATTTCTCTGGCTCGAAGCGATTACATTAAGCAGAGTCAACTTCACTACAAAATAATGATAAATACTTTTTATACAAAAATGAAAAATAATCTAAATTGGTTTAAATACAATCAAGTACACTACATGTCTGATAGACGATGTGGCATCTATGCAAACCCAGCATTCTGATACTCCATATTGCAATAATTTTGATATATCCTGTAACTTACTGGATTATGAGGATGTGCCATTTGACCACTGCCTGTAGGATACGGAGCCTGTGAAACAAAATGAATAATATTTACCTGAGACAAGGCAAGGGGTTCATGTGTGTGTGTGTGTGTGTGTGTGTGTGTGTGTGTGTGTGTGTGTGTGTGTGTGTGTGTGTGTGTGTGTGTGTGTGTGTGTGTGTGTGTGTGTGTGTGTGTGTGTGTGTGTGTGTGTGTGTGTGCTTGTGTGTGTGTGTGTGTGTGTGTGTGTGTGTGTGTGTGTGTGTGTGTGTGTGTGTGTGTGTGTGTGTGTGTGTGTGTGTGTGTGTGTGTGTGCGTGCATGCACGCGTGCAAGCATGCACGCACTGAGTGGAAAATCTGCTAAAAGTTGATGTTAAATCCTGACCTAATACCAACTAGTGCACTGTGTTTGTCCCTTATTTTATTTATTACATAGTATTGTTTTTTTATGGAGAGTGAAAATAGGATGCACAATACTTTCTTTACAAAACCAGTGGTAAAATAGTCTTCTTCAATTGTCCTAATTTTAAGATGTGATGTATTTAGATTTAGACTCATAATGACAAAATACTATATTATATACAGAATACAAAATCATTATATTGGTTTGCTATTTCTGCTCCACATACACACATACACACATACACTTTTACATTTGTATGCCATGTATTTGTATGATATGCATACATCTGGTAATTGCTTGTTAAAAGCAGCATGTGATGTGTGGTATTTTGCAAGCTTTGAACATTAGTACACAGTCTGTCCTGCATAAACCTATGTCATTATCAATCCATTATTTCCTAAAGAGAGAGGGCCTTAGCTTTGAATAAGACATGGTGATCAACAATGCAATTACCAGAAAGTCTCACACACAGATACCTGAGGCTCAATGTCTTCAGGGAATGAATCCAACGAAGATGGTTCTTCCTTAGAATCGTCAGGTAGACACTTTGGTTGTGTGACTGAACTTTGCTTCACATGGACCGAAATGTTCACTTCAGATGTGTTTGTTGTCTTTCTGGTGCTCTAAAATTGTACACATCTTTATATATACAATTTGTACATTTTGTACAAGAAAGTAAAGTTGCTGGGTATTACAAAATAAACACCTAACAAAACGTAATACAACCATTCAAGCAGTTTCAGGGCTCAAACACCCAGAGAAGCTCAGAAGGCTACCAAAAACCCACTTATTAAAACATCCTCCTCAATTGATTTAGCCCATAGTGAATCAGGTTTGTTGATGTCAAAATATGTAGTGTGTAATTTACACAGTTGGTTTAATAAAAGAGTGCGCACTTTTGTTAAAATCATCTAAATAACCTACTTTAATCGTTAGATCTGGTAATTTATGATAGTGTAGAAACCCTTATGTTATAGTATATACAGCCTTTTGGCCTTTTTTTGTAAAATGGTGACCGGACACTGTCCAAAAATATAATTTAACAGTGTGTCCAATGATTTCACTGAAACTAAATAACAAATTTGTACAAACGAGCATGTTGTAGTGAATATAATGTCACAAAATGTAAGGTCATGGAAACTAATCTGAAGTTACCCCTATAAATCAGTATTTAATCCAGTATATTAAATACCTTTTACAATGTGTGCCTGGTTATACAAGGGGGGCTAGAAGACTCACCCGTGTTACCGTTCAGGAATGCGGCAGCGTGGTTTGATATTACGGGACACAAGAAGACTCACATCCTAATATGGTATTCCATTGAATGATGGCAATGCATCAGCGAATCACAGCAGGTGCGACCAAGCTGTCAGGCTAAAATTCCTGGTTGCCCAAGAAATCCGGAATCATGCATCATCGCTTGGTTTTTTTCGACTTACCCACCCTCCTTCCCTAACTTCACATGTGCCTATAATTGTTGGATTTACTGCGGTGGTGGGCCCCACATTTATTACGCTTAGATAGTTAATCATGGGCAATCCCCATCGACTGCTATGTACGAATCATACATAATATGTAAGAGGAATTGCCTTTGATATCTAGTTAAAGTGTCAGCAATGCCCATTGTTATGCATACAACTATTTTACTATATGCCAATAAAGGGCATTGCTAAAACTAAGCAATGCACAGCAGGCTCCAACGCCACCACATCCAACAACTGCATTACATGAGGCAATGGTACAGTGAGTGAAATACTACATATCTCCTGAGAAACAACACAATCTGCTGAACAACAGATTTCAACTGGTTATCTAACTAGAATACAGATGCAGATGCACAAAAAAAAATATTTCTTACTTGACAATAATAAAGCTTGTTTGGACTGTTACCTTGCCAGTGTTTAAATTTTCAAACATTGCTGTCAACTTGTTGACACTTTGTGATGGTATATCAGAGACTTCAGGTGTCAACTGTTTGGCGCTGTCTGTTTTATCAGCGGCTTCAGGTGTCAAGTTTGGTTTACCAGTTGCTCCGCCTGGAGGTAGATGGGCAATGGTATTGTCAGTGCAGTATCTGGATGCATGGAGGACATTTACTAAGACTACATTCTATGTGGTATTGACACAAGCTGATATGCATAGTTGACCATCTTGTGGACTTTAGATAAACCAATGGTTGCCTTTTCCACATGCAATCTAGGGTTTTGATTTGGATGGCAATCATGTGTCTTGTTAAATTTACAAATATTACTGTGCATTAGAGGTGCCATGATCCTGAGCCTGTGCCACACCTGTTTCAAACTGTCAATGAAGCAAACCACTTGTAGAGCTAGGGTTCAAGAATTTAAATTGCTTACTGACCACAGTGACACACTTCTTAGAAACTCTATACCACGACATATAGATAAAGAATTAATAATTCAAAACAATTTGTAATGTTCAGTATTCATCAGAGTACATCCACCATCAAAAGCCAATTTGACAGATAATGGCAAAAACAGGATACTGTGAATTTGTACAAAACTTTGACACAATGGACTTTCATAAAAGTAAGGGCTTCTAGTCAGTGGCGTATTTAGGGGGGCATTGGGCCAAGGCCCCCCTTTTGGCTTAATATCTGTTCATATTTAACAAGATTTAACAAGATTTGCCATCCAAGCCAAAGGCCCAGATGGCAAGTGGACAAGGAAGCCATTGGCTTATCGAGAGTCCAACAATGTTCATCTACTTATAGCCCGCCCTCCTGAGATATGTGTCAACCTTGTTTTTAAACATATTCACGCTGCTAGCAGTTACACAATCTGTAGACAATTTGTTCCATTCATTTATTGTCCTCTGTGAGAACGAGTGCTTCCTGATGTCCAATCTACTTTGATCCTTTACTAATTTTACCTCATGTCCTCTAGTTCTGCTATCCTTCTTGAGTGAGAAAAACATATTTCTATCAATATTTTCATACCCATTCAATATCTTAAAAACTTCAATCTGATCTCCTCTTAACCTCCTTGTCTCTAGAGTTGTTAAACCACATTCTTTCAGGCGTTCTTCATAACTAAGGTCTCTCAGTTCTGGAATCATTTTAGTTGCTCTCCTTTGTATGCGTTCAAGCGTATCTATATCCTTCTTACAATATGGTCTCCATGCTTGTATACAGTATTCTAAATGAGGTCTAACTATTGCTTTATAAAGAGGTATAATTAACTTTTTTCCCTTGTATGTTATGTTTCTTCTAATCAATCCAAGAATTTGATTACCCTTTGAAGCTGCAATACCACACTGCTCTGAAACTTTCATATCAGCGCTTATTGTAACTCCTAAGTCCTTTTCTTTTACAGTAGTACCCAGAACAGTATCTCCCATTTTATAGTTTACATTCAAGTTCCTATGTCCTGTATGTAACCTGTTGCTCCACCGCGTGGTACCACAGTAAACTACTGACTGACTATGCTTCCCCCTGTGAGATACTAGATACTTCACTGCCCGTAGCCAAAGATTTGCATGCAAAAGAATGACAGTCAAGAGAAATAAGCATTGGTGTGCCAGCAGCAGACTTGGAGTCAATTCTGTTATATCAATTCCAAATACACACCAATTACACATACCAATTCTACCTTAAAAATACCAATTCCAATTCAACCTCAAAAATACCAATTCCAACAGAGCAACCACAGATATACTCGATGCCAAAAAATAACAACTATGTTTGAGCAGGTTTATTTTTTTCTTCATAGATGACAAACAAATATGATATACCCAACATATTTTATTAAATTTTATTGATTATTTGTAGCGAATAATTTCAGTTAAAAAGTTAGATGATGCACTTTTTAAAGTAACTGAAAAGACCAATTACATTTCACCAATCCTAATCATTAAACAAAAACATCAATTCCAGAATTGTCATTTAAATTACAATGTAATTGACCCCCAACTCTGGCCAGCATTAGCAGAATAACTGGTTAGCTTGACAAATGTTACTACAAACATGGAGAATCAATTGCTGTGTCAATCCTATATCATTTATACGCGTACCATTGGCCATGTAAACCTTCCTCGTCAGCCAGGGGTGGTAGTAGTACTACAGTACCCCTGGCAGATCAAGCTGTTGAAATAAGGATTTGTCAGTTAATCAACCCTATGCCATGTATGCTGAATCATTTGCACATTGACCAACTTCCTGTCTTGGTTGACACGACGAGTCATCAGTACCCGTCCGACCAGCGACGACCGGTCACTAACGATCAAAGTTAAGTTTTTGTTTGCGAGCCTCATAAATCTGAGCAAGCAATATTATTGGTTAACACAGCAATTGAAAACTCAGCATTTGAACAGGTTGATCTGCCAGGGGTACTGATGTAGTTAGAAGATCCTTGCAGTGAGGATGATGTAAAGTAGCGAGTCAAAACACACTGACCAAGCTGTGCAGAGAAAAATCTACCCACTTTCAAGAACGGGCTGAACAAGCTCCTTTTTCTTTAATAGTGCTGCTCGCCAATCACACTTTCCTGGAAATAAAACACAATTCATTTGAAGCAGCAATGGCATTTAGACAAAAGACGGGCCCCAGTCTACCATTGGCATCAAGATGTGCTTACAATTATTGAACACACAAGACTATCCATAAATATGGGGTACAGACATAACACCGCACAGATATAACCCCTCATGGACACTAAAAAACATTTTAAGTTTGATTATTTTTTAGCTTTAAAACTGATTCCTCAATTTATCTAACCTATCGCAAATCCGGTTCATTGGTGCCCAAATATGTAGTGGGTGAATAGCTTATGTAACATCTGCAGTCGATTTAATAAAAAATGCCCATTTTTGTTCAAATCATCGAAAGAATTGACTTTAGTCGTTAGATCTGGTAAGGATCAAAATAGGGGATATCCAAAATAGTAAACACTATGTGGATCAATGCTGATCGTGGGCATGACCTCCATCCTCTCACCGATCACATGACAAAGTTAAAAAATTTCACCAAGGCACACAATCGTGATTTTTCAGCATTTCGATTTTCACTTCAGTAAATGCTTGAACAAGCATTAACTAATTTAATAGTTTGTCTGATGGTTTCACAAAAACTACATATAAAAGTTGCACAAACAAGCTAGCATATTGTAGTGGATACCAGGTAGGACTGGTTTTTCACAAACTTAATTTGAAATGAGACTAGCAAAAAAATCGGATTGATTAAGCACCTTTAAATATTCTTCTCTATTTACAACTGACAAACCCATGAGACTTAAAACTCCATCCTCAACTGATTTCACCTATCACGAATCCAGTTCGTTGATGTCCTAATATGTAGTGTACAAATAGCTTAAGTAATATATTCAGTCGATTGAATAAAAAGTGTATTTTTTTTTAAATCATCAAAAGAACTTTAGTTATTAGATCTGGTAAGCCTCAAAATAGTGGATATCCAAAATGGTAAACAGCATTTCCATTTTCACTTCGAAAAATTCAGAATACAGAATTAAATAATTTAATAGTTTGACTGATGATTTCACAAAAACTACACACAAAAGTTACACAACTGAACTAGCATGTCGTAGTGGATACTATGTAGATTTGAATATTTGCAAAATGAATTTGAAATAAGACGAGCAAAAAAAAAACTTAATTAAGGAGGCACCTTCAACTGAAGTATCTGTAACATTTATGGCTCACTCAACTCTGCTGATCATCTTATACCATGGTGTCAGTGAATTAGATGAGTCGAACAATTTGTCTGGATTTAAAATAAAACTTTCCACTTCTCCCTTGCATATTCTAATTAAAAACTGTAAATTTAACATAAATGTACAATCACAAAATAACTAGAACAGGTATTTATGTATATTTGACTAAATTGGCTGAATCTAACAAACCATATTTAATCTATGGAGTTCAAAATTAAGATTTATATTTGCCAACTGTTGGGGAGGGGGCAATTTTCATGAAAAAATCAAAAGCAGGAGCTGGCAAAATTTCATGAAAATCTGATAATCTAACAAGGAAGGACTCAAATAACGGTTATCATTAAATACAACTGTTTAGTTTGTACCTATGTAAACTGATAATGCCTGGCGAGTCTTTTTCAGCAAATGATTCCTACCTGGTGATTCTGTTGCTTGAATGCCTGCAGATGTCCCTGATCTCTGTAACTCACTGGATATCCAATTAAGAAAAAATAAACATTAAATGAAAACTACAGGTTTTCCAACTTAATTTAACTTCTTTTTAATTGATGTTTGTGACACCAGAGTGCATATGAGAAATTCCCATTTGTTTTATAGTAAAGGTTGTACTTATATTAATACAAAATACAAAATCATAGTATTCATTTAATTAATAATTAACCAAGAAATAAAATAATCTTATTACAAACCACTTTGTTATACTAATCATGTCAACTCCTTATAAATTGGAAAGGATACCGTTCTTGCTTTTCGAGTTCTTCAGCAAGATCTTTTGCCTTTCCATCCTTGAGTGCCTGTAGAAAACATGGGTAAGCTGTGGATCCACGTAACACCAATATGTCCAGAAGCTGTTGTGATTGTTCTTGGCTGGTTGGGAAACTCCTAATGTTGTCACAATCCACTTGGTCAAACACTTTTTCTGCTAGTAGATACATAAGTATCTTATCTGGCTCTAAGCGATTCACCAAACTCTGTTGTTTCCTCAGTAAGGTTTTTTTATGAAACGGATCCATTAGTGCCATTGTCTGTAAAGAAAGCAGACAATGCGTTAACATGAACATATTCAAGTTAAAACAATGATATGCATTCCTGAAATACATCACATATGTGAAGTTTCCTATTTTAAAATTGGTTATCAGTGATGTCACTGTCAGTTGTCAATGGAATGATGATAATAACAATGACATACAATGGCACTGATCTAGACTCAGTCAATAGTTTCATGCTAGTTGCATTGTATTTGTAAAACATCATATCAGGCCCGTAGCCAGAAGGTTCAGCGGGTCCGCATGCACGCCCTTTTTGTGAATCCCTTTTCCAAAAATATGAACCCCTTTTTTGAAAAATTTTAACCACTTATCATGAATCCCCGTCTCAAAAGCGTGAACTTCCAATAATATGAAAATAATAATATTATTTTCATAATAATATGAAATAATATTATTTTCAAAATTTGAAAATAATATTATTTTCACATTTATGAAAATATTATCTTCATATTATTGGGGGGTTCCCATTTTTTTAAAAGGCCAGGGGTTCATATCTATGAAAAATACAAAATAATATTGGGAAGGGGTTCACGCTTTTGAGAAGCGGGCTCACATTTATCCAAAAATAATAATATTATCTTTGTGTTATTGGGGGGTTCACACCTTTCAGAGGGGGCTTCAAATCAAATAATTTTATATTATACAACTATCTGATTTGAATCTTATTCCAACTATAAATGTGTTACCAAGTCACCTTACGTGTGGTCAGTTCGTAACAGCCAGAGAGCAGTAGACAATATACAGACAGTCGCTAAGCCGTTATTCAAACATGGAGACTTGTAAGCAGAAAATGTTATGGTTTCAGAACATATCTGCTCACAGAAACAATGCAGAGTTAGCAAGCCAATTACTCTCTTTGTTGTGGTGGAGTGCTATATGGCCTCCACACATTCATAACACACACATAAAGCATAGGGCAGACAAAGGTGTGTATACACATCAAGACATGAAACCAGCATTTTGTACAGCTAGCTTTCTGGTCTAAAATTGCAAAATGATCTGTTGCTCATTCACAGCTCAGGGCATTTATCTAACTGGGCAGTTTTAGCCTTTTTTGATTCATTACAATAGGATTGTTAGTGTCATTCACCCTGTTACTGCTGCAACACAACGTAAGCTCCACCCATTTGCTCTGGTGATTCCTTACTCTAACCACTCTAGTGTGTGCGTGCATGCATGCATGTGCGCGCGCGGTGTATATATATATCTTTATCCACATGTAAGTGCTTGCTTTCAATTTCAATGTACAATTAAAGGAATTAATCACTGTTTTACTTTTGTCTTGTTTTATGAAACAGTTGAATTTGTAGACAATGCTTTGTGCCCAGCACTTGTGGCACCCTCTGTGTTGGAAAAATATGATCTCCATGTGAACATGTAGTCCCCCTGGAGTATGTTTGGGAAAACATGAACCCTGTAAACCTGTGGCGCCCCGTGGAGTCTATAAAAACATAGCCCCGCATGAACTTATGGTACCCCTGCTGTCTCTATTGGGAAAACAATGACAGCCCCCGGGGAAAGCTGGCAACGGGCCTGCATATGTATTTCATTAAGCATCAAAAACGCAAAACAAATGCATCAATGAGCAACTGTACTGTGAGCACAATATGGAGCAAAAGTCAGCGCCCATCCTCTCAAACTATAGCTGTGGAAAGATATTTTCTGCCTCGTGAATGCAATACAGTGTCTAATGTCAGAAACCTGTCAGAAAGTAGTTTTTGACAGTTTCTGACATTGTCTCATTAGAAATACCTTTCTGACTGTCATAGTCAACTCCTCTCCCCATAAAATGAAGTTTCACATGTTAAATTACTAAGTGTGAACACCTGTATTAAGAGAGCACTTTTCAATCATCCCTTGAGCAGTCATTTCAGGAAGGTTTTATGAAAAGTTAAAGTGAATGCAAAATGCAAAAAAGATAAGTATTTTGTTTATATACGAATGATATATATAATTACCTATATTTTGCTGAAACAACATGGACCATGTACGGTTCCTTTCATCTATCACGTTAAGTTTAAACCACCTCAATCATGATTTTGAAACATAATTTTTTTCTGAAGTGCCGGCTGCATACTTATTATGTAGCTGCATGAAATTGCTACAAAGCTAATAGTAACTATGCTGGACCATTTAAAAAAAAATTAAGTAACTGCAAAGAGCTATATACCATTAGAAAGGTCTATTAAGATACATCATGGTATCAGATTTCAAAACATGTTTTTGACCTATTTTCAAAAGTGTAGGTACATGGCTTAAAAATAATATTAATTTCAATGTAATTGTTGTTATATATATTGGAACTACTACATTTTATCAAACTATTGGTGGATAACATAAAATTGTAGCTTCATTATTTGCCTGCAACACAGTTGCAAACATTGAAAAATGTGACAAATTTTGCCACATTATATGGGACTGTGTCACAGACTTAAATATGATACAATATATGCACTGAATAATGACTTGTTCATCAGAAATATTGGAGGGAATGGTTGACGGTAAGACTAAGAGGCTGATGAAGTCCAAGAGCCATATCGAGAGACAACTACAAGGCATGGAAGGAGAACATGAAACACATGATTATGATGAAGTTGTATCATGCATGGTTACATAGGAAATAAAATGTATACACACAGTGTATTTATGTGATGAAATATATACAATAGTTGTGAGCCTAAGTACTATATTATACATAGTATTTATTGAACACTAAATACTATATAATGGAAATGATGTATTGTTTACAAGGTGCCTATATAAGTACTGCTAAATAGGTCAACAACTAAGCAACTGCTGGTGACATTTGACCATTTATATAACATTATGTACCATGCAACAAATTTAAGTAAGAAGATCTAGTGAAATATTTTTGGTATACAGCCTGTACATGTAAGTTGCATTTTCTGATTCACGCAAGTAAAGTATAAATTGTTGAGTATAAGCAAACAAATTGTCTTCAGAACATAGCCACCAGGTCATATATCAGATTGCATAGGCCAATGAACTGTGTTTATATAGACGCACGTGTGTAATTAATCAATTAAACAAGCTCATTTGAAAATGCTCACTGTGACAACATGACAAAGTATCGGTTTGCAACATGATCGCTAGGTGGCGCCGTTTTCTTTTTGAGCATTCTGCTAGACTATGTAAATATAGAAAAATGCAGTATTTATGTTTGTAAATTAATTATCACCCTTCACCGGAAGCTAAATATAAAAAATTAGTGCCGTAAATCATTATTTGTGTAGTAGAATTGTTTTATTTATCACTGCATGCGCCATCTACCGGCCCAAAATACAATGAATTGTTGATATCATCGCACGTGGGGGCGTCAAATTTAGGAGTGATGTACGTTACTAGCCAGAGCTAGCCAAGCCCAACAATTATCTAGTAATGTTAATAAATGATTAATGAAAGACGCACAACTGTATTTTTGTGAATCCCGGCGAATCTCGCCTTTGCGACAATTATGAAATGTTCACATTGAATCAAAACTAACTTCCTGTTGAAGAAATAAAACACGATGAATATCAGCATTATGTACGATCATTCAGCTTTACATATATATGCACGCTTTAATCATAGGTTGTCTGTGGCAGCTGTTATGGACCGTAATAGGCACCTTCTATAAACGGGGCTCTGCGAATACACGTTTTGTTCAACTTTCTGAACGCACCTCCACTAGCGCCACCTAACGAGCTCCGGCATTGCTATAACTTATAGGCAGAGCAAGTCATGCGTAACATATAAAAATTACCCCTTTAAACTGTGGAACTTACTACCAACGAGTCGCATCCTCCGATCGTAAAGCAGTTCTCAAAAATATACGAAAATAATTATTACAAACGTAACGGTAACAGCAACAAGTGGGGAGCGGTGGTCTAATATGGTCAGAGCACCCGCCTGTCGATCGAGAGACGGTGGTTCGATTCCACCTCCGCCGTTTCGAAGCTTGGGCAATTTCGTTCACCCCACTTTGCCCGCGTCTTTCGGAAGAGGCATCAAAAGCCGTTGGTCCAAACTCCTGCGTTAACTCAAGATTGGGCTGTTTGGAGTATAACTTCTTTAGACTTGAGAACAACTATACTGAACTAGCGCAGCCAGCCACGCATGACCAGGGGCCTGGCATAACCATACATAAGCACAGCACATAGCAAAAATGGGTGAAACTGTCATTAACCTAGTCTATAAGCCTCGAAGAGAGGGTTGACTCGTACCCGGAAGAAGAAGTTAATATAGCTGTCAAACAGAAAGAGGTAAAACAATAGAGATATGACACAAGGTTCACATGTCATATGCATGTTCATAAACACAACAAAACACCCCAGTCAGTCAGTGACAGCTTTCTGGAGCACACCTACTTAGCGGGTAGTTTCCTGTAGTTGTTTCCTGGTACCGGGCATAACCATACATAAGCACATAAGCGCAGTCTTCGGCCTAGACACTTCTGTACTGAATCATCCGCTCAAGCTCCCCACCAGTGGCGACACATAGTGAATTTAACGTAAGTCACTCACGATTTCACCACTGCCACAACTTACATTAATTTTGATGTGCATACTCTGCGCATCTGTATTTCATATAGTAAACTCTAATTGTTTTGTCATACAATTGTGAATAGTGCTTGCATTGAAAATATGTCTAGAAACATGCTAACGTTGTTTATATGGCCGGGCGAATCGACATTTCGTTAATTATAATGTGTAGATATAATTATTTTCGGAAGACACAGGGAAAGTTGTCTTTTTTGTGTAGATAAGTATATTACAAAAAATCAATCAAAATTGTTGTGTGATAAAGTATGTTATGCAGTTTATAACCCTTTATGATTTTTTAAATATCTTTATTATTTACAAAGCTATTCCACTTTTTGGCTTCCAAAAACGGGTGTATTTTGTCTTATGGAATTGAGTCCATTTCTTGTGACCGGTCTGTTTGTTGGTTGCACTGCCACTGAATGCAGGGGAACATGGCATAATGTGTACTAGATAGATATTGAGGTGGAATAAAAAGTTAGAAGACCCTAAGTTGTTAACCTAATAATGTGTGACCTTGACATGACCTTGCAATGACCTACTTATTTGACGTTGACCTACGTAAGTAATTATGTATGATGTGGGATCAGGGGGTGTAAGGGAGAATTTATGTACACATTGACATTAATATCCATTTATGACCTAATTGATTACAATTTAACCTTTGACCTAATTACGTGTCTTAGTGGCCTAATTATTTTTAATTAAGTTTGGATTGGGATGCAATCAAGTCAATAGAGGGTGTAATTGTTGACAATAATATTGACTTTAGTGACCTGATTATTTGACCTCCATTGACCTTTGACCAATTTATGTTGATAAAGTACCTAGTTCAGCCATAACTAATTTTGCATGACAGTGGTGTTCGTAAATTTACCGAGGTCCGAGGCCTGTTAAGAAGAAATGGTTTACCTAATTGGCTTGAAAACATACTACATATTTTGATGACATAATTTATTGTAATGTGACATTTGTATAATTACAGGAATTAATGGCCTAACTATGTATAATTAAGTGATACATGAAGCTGGAAAATTCATAAAATCCGTAGTGTTTACTGTATTATTATAAAGAACAATATTCTTGCATGGTGAAATAATTCTTTGGAAAAAACTGAGAGAGCTTTGAAATGTTCTGCATGCATAATGCAGCAATATTTATAGTTAACTGTGTCAAAACTGGTTCACTGTACACTGCAGGTTTGGCACATAAATTTCACTGTTTCATGAAATAATGTCCTGCACTTCAACATGAAGTAATGTTTATGTATTGTTCACAGTAGCTGATAAGGAGACGTGGAAAAGGACAACACACAAAGCAGTGCAGCAGTACAAGAACTAGTCGGCTTCACCCCGTTTTTAAATGGAACTATACGGAAGACCACATAGTACACTGACGGCGCATCACAGCAACATTCACAGTTTAGTGTTTCATACCTCCAGTGTATGTGTCAGAATTCACATGGCAGTGCAGGCTCAGTGCAAAAATGTTCATATTTTAATGTCTCATAAATTAATGTCATGCAACATGAAGTAATGTTTATAATATTCACATGATGGCTAACAGATAGAAGACAACGAGTGTGCATAAGTGGTGCTGAGTCAGAAGACTGGCAAAAAGTGATCAGTGGTGTACCACAGGGATCAATACTCGGCCCAATGTTATGTGTTATCTTTATAGACGACATTGACTCAACTGTAGTAAACTCCCTGTTAAAGTTTGCTGATGACACAAAAACGTTGAGGCAAGTTCCTGAAGTTGAATATGCTTTCACTCTCCAGGAAGACCTCCATTCTATGTATAAATAGAGTCAGGATTGGCTGCTATTGTTCAACTTCAATAAATGCAAATGCCTGCACATTGCATACAACAACCCGAACTATGACTATTTTATGGGAGATGTACGCATAGAATCGATAGATATGGAAAAAGACCTAGGAGTACGCATTCATAAATCACTGAAAGCAAAGGAGCAAGTAAACTACGTAGTCAAGAAAGCAAATATAATTCTAGGGACAATTCGTATGACCTAAACAGACAAAAGCATGAAAAACATCAAAAACATATACATCACCTTGGTCCGACCCAACATCGAAATCTGCCAACAGGCATGGTGCCCACATCTTCAGAAAGATATAGACAAATTAGAAAGTGTCCAGAGGAGGGCCTAAGGACTAAGATATGATCACTGGAATCTCTAAGCTCTCATATTATCTAAGATTGCGAAAGTGTATCTTCGTGTCTCTACAAGATGGGAGGAAAAGGGCTGACGTTTTCAAGATTATTAATGGATTTACTGACATAGACACCAAGAGAATAGTCGAGCTAATCCATACCCCCCCCCGTCCAGGAAGACACACGTCAATATATAGTTCGACACCACAGCCGACTATAGATGCACGCCACGAGTTCATCTCACTTACTTACTTAATTAGGTTTACTTAGGCTCTTCCTGACCGTAGGCGGTGCCCTCGGTGGTCAGATTTTTAACTTTCCCTTGGAATGTTCTACGACTTCCTGGCAAGGCAACTTTGTGGTTGTAGAGAAACTCCTCAGTACTCCAATGTCTATTTAGACGGTTTTTAAAGAGTTGACACTTGGGGCAGTTACAACTACTTCCGGTAGATCATTCCATAATCTGGTAACTCTAAGTGAGAAGCTATATACGTTCTATAAACAATTTCAAACTATGACCCTTGTCTCTTCCCTTGTATCACTGTCTTTGTGCAGCTTGACAATGTTAGATACATCACTGTCATATTTCCCATTGAGCAGTTTATATACCTCAATCATATCACCACGAATTCGTCTATATGCAAATGTAGGAAGTTTCAATCTCTGAAGTCTTTCCTCGTAAGGAATATTCTTCATACCAAGAAGCTGCTTTGTTGCACGTCTCTGCATATTTTCGATGGCATCTTTGTATTTCTGTTTATAAGGGGACCATATTGATATTGCATAATCTAGATGACTCCTAACTAAAGCTTTATATAATGGCACAAAATTATGATGATTTAGGATTGTAAAGGATCTTCTAATAACTGCCATGATACTGTTTGCTTTGTTTATTTTTTGGTTGATGTGTTTATCAAATTCTAGGTTTTAATAAATTATAACCCCAGTGTCATTTTGTTCTTCTACTCCTCCTAATTCATGGGCAGTATTATCTATCTTCAGATTTTATGCATACTCTTGCTGTATTGTTTTCCCTACGTGCATTAAATTACATTTATCTGGGTGGAACCTTAATAACCATTTACAGGGGCGGATCCAGGATTTAGAAAAAGGGGGGTCCAAGGTAATGCATGAAGCGCCGGAGGAGCGAAACGAGGCGCGAAGCGCCTCGGGGGTGGGTGGGTGTGTGAGGGGAAATCCCCCTTCCCATCCGTTTGACTTTTTTTTAGACAAAACACTTGAAATTGTGTAAATTGGGACACCCATAATCTGCTTTTAAGCGAGTTAGAGCCTAATGTAATCAACCCAAAATTCAGACATGCGACATCATACGAATTTTCCGTATACAATACGGATTTTCGGAATACGGCCTTTGGCTCTCTCTCTCTCCATCTTTCATCCTCTCCCGATCTTCTCATGTCCCTCCTCACGCAGTTCTCCCATCTCAGCTGTGGCCTTCCCCTTTTTCTGCGTCCTTGATATTTTTCCACCTCTGCTCTCTTTGCTAGTTTGCTTGCATCCATTCTTACCGACGAACCCAGTTATTCTCACACACTTGCAGCTTCTGTTGTTGTTGTTCTGTCAACGCCATTAGACCATACAGACAAGCTGGTGTAACACACTTTCTCAGGACTTTCCCTTTCAGCTTTTTTTATTTTTCTGTCCAACATGACTCCCTCTACCTTTCTCCAAGCATTCGCTCCCGCTTGTGTCCGACGTGGCACTTCTGCAGCTGAATTCCCATCCTCCGTAACCATTCCTCCAAATTACACAAAGCCATCCACTTGCTTGATCTCCTTACCATCCAACCTGATGTTCAGCTCCTCTCTCTGGTGTCCAATCTACATCACTTTTGTCTTCTCTAGGCTCATTCTCAGTCCGTGCTTCTCGAACGCCCCTTTCCATTCCTCCAACACTTCCTGTAGGTCATGTTTGCTTTCTGCTATTATGGCCAGATCATCTACGTACATCTTCTTCCTGAGAATATCCTTCGTGTTGATCTTCCTGCTGATTATTTCCATCATCACCATGATAAACAGTAAAGGGCTAAGGGCACTTCCTTGCCTCAAACCAATGTTAACTGGAAACTCTTCCGACAACCCAGATCCTACCACAACTCTTCATTTTGTTCTCTCATACATTGCTTCCACCATCCTGGCTTCTGCTTCTGGCACTCCCATCCATCTCACTGTTGCCATCACCATCTCTCTAGGGACTGTGTCAAAGGCCTTCTCAAGGTCCACAAATCCCACAGCCATTCCCCCTTGCATCTCCAACCTCTTCTCTACCATTTGTCTTAATGCAAACATCCCATCAGTCGTCCCTCTGCCCTCCATGTTGTTCTTCACCCAATTCTTGCTCTACGTTCTTTCGGATCCTCACATCCAGGATCCTCTCAAGCAGCTTCATGATGTGACTTAGAAGTGTGATTCCTCGGTATTTCCCTGGGTCTTGCACATCTCCCTTCGTCTTCCATATTGGGACTATTAGCCCTGTCCGCCATTCCTCTGGTACTTTACCTTGCCTCATACATGTATGCAGCAGCCTCTTTGTCCAGCTGATTTCACCCTCCCCCGCTGCCATTACCATCTCCACACGCATCTCATAAATACCTGGTGCTCTTCCCTTCTTCACCCCTTTCATCCCGGTTTGTATCTTTGTATCCGTAATATCAGTTAACTCCACTTTCCCCTCTACATATGATGGTAATTCCAGATCGTTGTTATTTCTTTCCTGGTTCAGTAGCTCCTTGAAGTAGTTTTCCCAGACCAAAAATCGTGACAAAGTAGTCCTATGTATTTTCTTGTATTCGGCACACAAGTATAACTTCGAATGTCAAATTTACTTTTGAGTCTAGAGTTTCGACAGAACGCAGCGGATTTTGTTTCATTTACACCTGTAGAAAATGCGGTGGGTCTGAAAATGTCCAAACGAAAGGGCAATATTAAACATATGTCATGTGCCATTTATTGCAATATTGACTAAAACAACTATAGCAATGCAAATGTTTAATAAAAAACGAGTACCTTTGCACACAAAGAGACTAATGCATCTTTGACTAAAAAAGTGCATTCTCTATATTACTCAGCACATCCTTTGCCAAGGAAACTGTGTTTAATAGTTTCTCATCCAGTCCCTTCTGATATAGGTTCTAATTATATAATAAAAGTAGTTAGATTTCATATTACAGAAAGTCGTGGCATCGAGTTTGAACTGAGACAAGGTGTAACTGAAACGTTTAGACATATATGAACCAATACCCCAAAAGGCTAGATCGCCCTCTCAAAAGAGTCTATCCAAACCGTTGTTGCATTATAAACTACTCTGTATAAAGCGCACCATTCGATTCTTGATCTGAATTAGAATCGGGAGACATTCTGCTAAAAGTAGTAGTAGTACCATGTAACAACAGTGAGTGCAAACTGGTAGATTGAAACGTTTCCTGATAGCTTTGAGCCTTGTAAATTAAAACGCATCATAGAAATGCATACACCGTAGAAAGAAGAACAGTATGACATATAACTAATTGACGTTGTGTACTTATATTACAAACCCAAAAATGTAAATGTAGTGATTAGCACATCCACCTCTCATGTCATAGTTTTGAATTCAAGACGCAAACCGGACGTTTCCTGATAGCTTTGAGCCTTGTAAATTAAAACGCATCATAGAAATACATACACCGTAGAAAGAAGAACAGTATGACATATAACTAATTGACGTTGTGTACTTATATTACAAACCCAAAAATGTAAATGTAGTGATTAGCACATCCACCTTTCATGTCATAGTTTTGAATTCAAGACGCAAACCGGACACGGTAGATTTGGTTTATAACCCTGGCTCTCAACATTGTGGACGGTGTATCCCTCGTAACTCGGAGATCACGTTAATGTCGGTCCCATCTCAATATGGGACGTTAAAGAACCATTGAGGTCAGTATGGCGAAACAGTTCTGAAAAGGCTAACTAGTTGAATAAGACCTCAAAAGACCATAACATTCTAACCACAATATAATTATGCAGACAATAGTCAGTTAATACAACGTTGCCGGGTGCTGGATACAACTAGATACTAGAAACTCTGTTTACATCAGCTTTGTTTTAATAACAGTTGTTCATCAGCAAATATGTTAATCGTTATACATCAAGCTCCAGTACTCGTTGCCTTTTCCATTGTGATAATATTAGCACACCTGATTTGAGTCACGTTAATTATTGATACGGTATGTAGCTTGAGAACATTTTCCGTTTGTTCCTTTCTATGAACATTTGACAAACTGTTTCCAAATCAATCTCCATGCCGTGGTTTATGTTCGTCACGGTGAGCCAAGAAAGCCGATCTTCTCCCATCCTGTTGCCTACGTAGGTTTTGACCCGTCGCAGGCAGGGGAATGAACGCTATGCGTCTCAACTTCCAACGGGAAGATGTCTCCATATGCGTGCTCGAGACATTCGGTCAGGTTAGTCGAGGACGATGACTGTTTGGGCTCTGTGATTCTCAAATAGCGCTGCCTTTCCTTCAGCTCAGCTCGCAGCGAAGAGACGTTTGGCATGTTTGACTCCAAGAACATCAATCCGTCCACAACATGTTGTACATTTCCCGTCTCTTTAATGGTCCCGGGGAGTAGAGCAAGAATCTCTATCTATACCCTTCCCTTCCTGCTTTCTGGGTTAAATCGATTGTGGAATTCGGCAGACGGGTGGTCACAAAACGGGATTGAATGATTGCGCAGGTAATGCTCCCGTGGGGATGTGCTGGGGGCATTGGCTCTTTGCATCTGTCGGGACGATCGGGGTGTCCTTGGTGCTGAGATGGCTGTACCAAGAAGTGTGACTAAACGTGTAACATCTTTATACAATACACTGTAATCCTCTTATATCTATCTTTTGTCTCATCGTTACCATTCGTTCCCTGGTTTGGTAGATCATACTGTACGCTTGATATATGTCCGAGTCCCTCTGTTGAAGCTTGGAGGCCATGGGCCTGACATTCTCCAAAACATTCTTGGTGATGGTGAATGCAATGATTGTATGTGACGAAGTGAGACTGATTAGCATCCCAACTGCCAGCCTATGCAACCTCCTCGTAGATGTCATGATATTCAGTCGGATTCAGTACGACATCCATACATTCACACATGAACTCATACATGTCATATAACATTCGTAGCATGTGTGACGGTCCACTCATATGGTCTTGTACATTCCGACAAGTTTCTTATTCCTCATATCTGGTGCCAGATATGTTAGGATTCGTTCCTGGAATCGTTGTCGTTTGGGGACAGATCAAAGAAAAGGAACACTGTATTAAGGGTGTCGACCATATTCCGGATGGCAGGTAGTCTACAAGCATTGGCGATGCTCAAACTGAGGACATGGCTGCTGATGTGTACATACATAGCTCGTTGGTATAACAGCTTTATCCTCGCCTGCACGCCAACCTTATCCGATGACATACTCTGCGCACCATCATAGCTCTGACCCCTGGCTTTACTGATGTCGATGTTATGATCTTTCAGACACTCTATGACAGCATGAGCTATAGCTTCCATCGTTGCCCTCTCAAGATATATAAAATCAAAAACGAATTCTTTGACTTTACAGCCAATCAGCATCATCAAGCATACTGACATAATCTCCGGTTTACCAGGTGGATCTGTGTTCTCATCTGCCATGAAGGAAAAGAAGGCATTTTCGTCTTCAAGGCTTCGTGTATTTTATTTTCTAATGTATTCGGCTACTACATCAATCACTTCATTGTGGATGATTCTTTATGTATACTGCGCATTCTTCCTTCCGGTCTCAAGATGTTCTCGGGTGTGTCATCGCGTTTGGCCATCATCTCCAGAATTGCCCAGAAGTTTCCCTGTTGGACGATGTACGTGTCCAATCATCCCTGTGGCCTCAAAGTGGCAAGTTTGTTTTCCACAAAATACAACTGTTTCTCCAATACTCTTCAGGACGTGAACGTTTTTCTTGTACATCATTAATTAATTAATTAAGTTCATGAGGCATGCTTTCCTTGAATAAATATAGCATAAGTCTGGCTTAAACTGATGACGTAGATAGGTGACTTCTAGCACAAGTCTGGCTTAAATGAAATATTTAGTAGGGGCTCAAGTCTCAAGTAGTTATACTCCAAACAGCCCAATCTTGAGCTAACGCAGGAGTTTGGACCAACGGCTTTTAGTGTCTCTTCCGAAAGACACGGGCAAAGTGGGGTGAACGAAATTGCCCAAGCTTCGAAACGGCGGAGGTGGAATCGAACCACCGTCCTCCCGATCGACAAACTGGTGTTCTAACCATTAGACAACCGCTCCCCACTACTAGACCACCGCTCCCCACTACTGCCATAATACCAACCAGACAGCATAGTCTTAAAATACGGCCGACAGGCAGCTAAGCCTAACAATGTCATTTAAAAAATACTTAACTCCTCTTGGTTTTAGCCTGCCTACTTGGTTTTATGTTAAAATGATGTCACTGACAGCGAAATGTGATTTTAAAACGTGTATTACTTGTTATAATGATTAAGATGTTCAAAGACGTTGATGATACGATAGGATACTTTAAGTTTTTAATTGTAAAAATGCCAATTGCTATCTTGAAAGTCCGGTCCGAAGAACTGATGCAGACGATTTTCATCAAACGACAAGCGCGTCTGTTGGGCGCATTTGCTGGATCTTCGCAGATTTTCGAGTATCCGAGGATTGCGCAACGCAATCGAGCGCATTCTGCAGATTGCGCAGATCCAGCAACTGCGCCCAACACGTCTATGAGCGCCAAACATTCCCATAGTATGTTCATTCTTTCGCGGGGAGATATGGTCAAACATGAGGTTGGCGTGTGTAAATACACGTGCGTGCGGTGTGCGTTTGCAGTGAATCTATGAACGACGTCACCGATAATGCTAAGAATAACTCTGGGGATCCCCTGGACGCCATGTATATCGCCTGCGCAAGATCAGTGTCTGAAAAGTAGGACTGCTACTAAGGAATTCGTACGTAGTAAGCTACAAGTTTGAGCTTGTGTTGTTTCTTGGCAATGCCTTTGTCCCCCGTTAACATGCAATTGCAATAGATTTTTTGGTACTCAAAAAAGTAAAAAAAAGTCCGGACCCCCTGGACCCCCTCTGGATCCGCCTATGATTTACTTGACCAAGATGTTAAATAATCTAAATCGTTCTGTAGTGTATGCTGGTCATTTGGACCAGTAACCGTTTTGAAAACTTTTGTATCATCCGCAGCGAGTAGTCAAGCCATGTAATACCCTACCAAGCGATTGTGTCAATACATTAACAGTAAACAATTTCAAAACAAAATATCAAAATTACTGCCATAACCACTGATGGGGGGGGGGGGGCTATATATGAGCAAATAGGCTCCCTGCCCCAAACCCAGTCAAGGTATGATTCAAGGTATAACTTACATTCACTATGTGGCGCCACTGGTGGGGAGTTCGCACGGATGATTCTAGCCTCGACCACCTCGACTAGGGTGATTCAGTAGAGAAGTGTCGAGGCCGAAGACCTAGTTACCAGGAAGCTAAGTAGGTGTTATGTTATCCAGAAAGTCTGTCACACGCTGACTGGTGTGTTTTGTTGTATTTATGCACATGCATAATATATGCGACAGCTTATGTTGTATATCTATTGTTTTACTTCGTTCTGTTTGACAGCAATAATATTAACTTATTAGTTTGACCCAGTTTAAGTTTCCATTTCGAAGACTATGCCCGGCCCCTGGCCCTGCTGTAGGCTGCTGGCAGGGCCCCTGGTCATGCGTGGCTGGCTGCGCTAGTGGAGAGGTTGTTACTGTTACATTTGTAATAATTCATTTTGCCTATTTGTGAGAACTCCATTGCGATCGGAGGACATGACTCGTTGGTAGTAAGTACCACAGTTTAACGGGGTAATTTTGACGTATAACTTGCTCTGCCTACCCTCTGTCTCTGAGAAGTTCACGCAGCTACTTATATATAGCCGGTGTCATAGTATTGTAACCCAGGGGTAAAGCGACCCGCGTGTCAAAATACCATATAGTATATCGACCTGCGGGTCACTTTATCGCAGACTTTCCCATATGGGAAAGTGACCAACCCTATGGGCAAACGACCCCCCAACATTTATTTAAATTACTAGAATATTTTGTTTTCCTATTGCAGTATGTTATAGCGATCTCCCTACATAAAGGCATGACCCAAAAAGGCATGGCCTAAAATGACATGGCCTAAAAAGACACAAGTGAACGAAGGACTAAAATAACACATTTTGAATATTAAATGTGATTTAAAGAAAAGAAATAATGTTGATGAAAATGACACAATTGGAGGGCGGGAATGACTCAATTAAGATCTCACCATGAAGATCCAGTTGTTAATTGACTGAACAAATTGATTGGTTCTTTGATTCTTTTGGTTAATTGACCACACTGACTCATTGTTTCTTTTGCTGCTTAATTGAAAGTTGAAAGTTAATATACCAAAAAAACGACGCATGCCTACGTAGATCTCCAGTCACACATGCACAACTTGTACCTGGACTATGTCACAGGCAGAAAGGACCTGGAGAAGTTCCTCCATGGTGCAGGATGCAACGTGCATGTGACCAGGGAACTAAAATAAGTTCCATCTCACCATGAACAATAAGCATTTTTATTAAATTATATTTATTAATATTCTACTAAATGTTCGTCTTGATCCATCTCACCATGAACATCTACCAGGAACAATAAGTGTTTTCATTACATTTTTTCCAGCAGAGATGTTTGATGTATAACATCATGACTACGATACTCAATTGTGTAATTTTCATCAGCATTATTTCTTTGCAAGTCACATTTAATATTCAAAATGTGCCATTTGAGTCCTTCATACACTTGTGCCTTTTTAGGCCGTGCTTTTTTGGTTGTGCCTTTATGGTTGTGCCTTTATGGTGGAGCACTGGTGTAGCATGTCACCTCTAACAATTACAGAGTAAGCATTTTCAAAACAATGTGTTCAGATCACTTTTAAATTAACATTTAAGAATTAACAATTAATCTCTCAGAGAAGGGTATGTAAATCAAGGACATAAAAATACTTTTGAACCCGTTTTAGGAGTAAATATTTTATTTTAGGAGTATAATCAAGTGTCTGTAGTAATAAAAAAAAATATATCTTTGTTATTACAGTGATGTATGTTTGTGCCTTTATTTCAAAGTGCAAGTCCATGTATGTGTATGAATTAGTAAACTACTACTTAAAGGATTACAAAATCCCAAAACAAAACTTTTTCATCAAATTTATAAGTTGACCTGGGTCATATCCCCATGCCATAATAAATTGATATGACCCCACCCCCCACCCCCGGCTAACCTTTATTTCAAAGTGCAGTATGTGTTTGAATTACTAGAATAGCAATGAAAGAAATAAAAAATCATGATAATAATTGTTTGTTCTCTATATATTGGTAGGTAGTCTCTGAAGCATGACCCGGGTCAAGATACTGTGCCATGGGGATATGACCCGGGTTAATATTTTCTTGATCATTTGTGTTTTATTCGGATCACTCCTTGATGTACTTCTGAGCTAATCTCATTCTGATTAGTTAACAAATGAATATCATCTCTGTTATGGAAATTTTGAATATTTTAATACTATTAGTATTTATTGTGGCATTGGAGAGTTTGCAGAAAACTGTTCTGAATAACAACTATTCATTTAACAACGTAGTAGCACAATGTAGTAGCACAATGTAGTAGAATATTAGTATTAAAACATCGTTACAAGTGTGACCCGGGTCACTATGGTAATATGACCCCTCCAGGCTAAACTTCATTTAAAAGATGCTATAATATGTACAATATGTATGTGATTTTGTAGAATATTAATGAAATAAATAAAGAATCATGATTAACAAGTGATTTATTTAAATATATTGCTAGGTTTTGTCTTCATAGAATACATAACCCGGGTCACTATACTATCATATGTCATGGGCATATGACCGGGTCACTATACTATGTCATGTGAATATGACCCCCCAGGCTAACCTTCATTTCAAATATGCAGTATGTGTATGAATTATTAGAATGGTAATGAAAGAAATAAAAAATTATGATAACAAGTGTTTGTTCTCTATATATTAGTTGGTTAAGTCTTTGAAGCATGACTAGGGTCAGTAAAATGTGAAGAAAACACATTAATTAAAAAATAACGGTAGGACAGTTTACCGAAGGATGGGTCATTTTACCATTATAGTATATTGACCCATGGGTCATTTCACTATGCGGGTCACAATACCATCTGACATCAGCACTTCACAACAAAATTTACGTTTCAAATTCATGATAGAGGTGGTTTAAATTAAAAGTGACAGCTAAGAATAACGGAATCATGCATGGTCTCATGGTCTCTCGTCAACATATTTTTTATTAAATCCAAAGATATTACAGCTTTAATTCGGCAGAAACATTATGGGTATCAATTGTATATAAACATAATACCTCATTTTTGCATTCACTTTAACTTATCATAAAACTGGCCTTAAATGACTGCTCATATGATGGTTGAAAAGTGGTCTCTTTATAGAGGTGGTCACTTAATGCAGATGGTCGCTTGAAAAGGTTTGACTATAACTCAGTTGATGCAGTTAATAAGTCGATATTGGCTAATTAGTGAGCAATTCAACACATTTCAATATATAAGTTCTTTGATTATGAAGGTATTTGCTTAATTTTTGTACAAACAATGATAACGTTTAAATCTTTATCTCACAGTACATACTTTCATTTCTATTATTTCAACCTTTCTTCTTTTGTATCACATAAATTAGCTAAAAGAAACACTATTGGCTTTGTAAGAAGTTCAATTCCGAGAATATAAATAAGTCTTGGTTGGGTTTCAGAAAATCACCCTCACTTGAGTCACTGTCCCAGCACCAGATCAAGCAAATTTGAAATATTGGCAGTGTCTTTTAACCATTATTGCATTCACATAGCAGAACATATCTTTTCATGGCAATAGTTTGAGACGGTGAGTACAGTAATATATTTATATAATGTCATTTAAGACCTGTATATACACTATACAGTTTAGTATTGTATAAGCCTAACCTATATGTTATGTTTCATAATTTCCAGTTCGGGTATTAGAAAATATGTTTACTTATTTGTGTGTACTCTGTAGTAATAAGTATGTACTTGTACAGTAATGTACTCAAATACAGTAATTTCTAAAGTACTCAGATATTCAGTACTTTCTCTAGTACCATCCCTAGAGCTAATCCCTAGATGTACAGTTTTACTCCATATTGCGCTCACAGTACAGTTGCTCATTGGTGCATTTGTTTTGCATTTTTTATACTTAATGAAGCAATATGAAGTCTTACAAATACAACTAAACTAGCACGAAACTGTGTTGATTGAGTCTAGATCAGTGTCATTGTATGTCAGTGTCGTTGTCTTCATTGCATTGACAACTGACTGTGACATCACTGATAATCAATTTTTAAATAAGAAACTTCATGAATATGTTCATGTTAATTTGTCTGCTTTCTTTACAGACGGTGGCACCAATGGATCCGTTGCATAAAAAAACCTTACAGAAGAAACGAAAGACTTTGGTGGATCATTTAGAGCCAGATAAGTTACTTGATTATCTACTGTCAGAAGAGGTGTTTGACAAAGTGGATTATGACAAAATTAGGAGTTTCACAACCAGCCAAGAACAATCACGGCAGCTTCTGGACATATTGGTGTTACGTGGATCCACAGCTTACCCATGTTTTCTACAGGCACTCAAGGATGGAAAGGCAAAAGATCTTGCTGAGGAACTTGAAAAGCAAGAATGGTATCCTTTCCAAAATATAAGCAGTTAAAATACTCTGTTTATAATAAGATTATTATTATTTTTGTAATAAGATTATTTTTAATATTTAATGTTAACTTAATAATATGATAGTATAGTATGTTGTCTATTATCATAAGTGGAACCTCTGCGATAAAACAAATGGGAATACTCTTCTATTTGGTACACTTTGGTATGCAATTAATACGTTGCAAACTTCAAATAGAAGAAAGTTAAATTATGTTGGAAAACCTGTATTTTTCATTCAGTGTTTATTTTCTCTTAATTTGATATCCAGTGAGTTACGGCGATCAGGAACAACTGCAGGGATCCAAGCAACAGAATCACCAGGTAGGAAACACTTGCTGAAAAAGATTTGTTTGGTATTGTCAGTTTGGTGACAAATATTATATAGACCTTGTACAAACTAAACAATTTTATTTAAAGGGAATAACAACAAGGCACTAGCTAAAATGATTTTCTGTGTGTACACAAAGTTTAATATTGTATGTACTACATGTCAAAATAAATAAATTAGGAAAACATTATTAATAAGTAAAATTAGATGTTTAATGCATCTAACTCACAAAGTGCATGTAAAATTCAATGTTAATGAGATGAGCAATGACATGGTTTTGTGACACCAATGATCATATGGGTTTACATTTCAGTCAGTGATTTCTATGCAGTGCTTCAGTATAGTTTCACTCATATTACTACGGCGAGTGATGGCGATGTAAATTTTCAAGAATAAAAAGTATAATGTAACAATTTTGAACCATTAGTGGCAAGTGATACCGCAGAATCATCTTTGAACTTGGCTCTTTCGAAGCACTTTAGTGACGCCAGTAGCCTTTGACTTTAAACTTTCTGACCGAACTGTAATAATGACCGTATAGAGCTGCCTAACTTCTCATATATCTACCATACGCATACATGTGTGACGTGGTCAAACATTACTATTACTTCCAAATAAAGATCAAAATAAACAAAAACTTGTCATTTATGCATATGCCTAGCTTCATGGAGCTAGGCATAGAAGATATAGCTAGCTTTTGTTTTTGTAATTTGTTATGGAAGTAAGAGTAATGTTTGACCATGTGACATGTGTATATGTATGGTAAATATATGAGAAGTTTGGCGGCTCTAGGTGGTAATTTTTGCTGGTCTTATTTCAAATTAATTTTGCGAATATTCAAATCTACATAGTGTTCATTATGACATGCTAGCTCAGTTGTGCAACCTTTAGTTTTTGTGAAATCCTCAGCCTTGATCCCATAAAGTGTTTACTTTTATGGATATCCACAATTCTTTTGATGACTTGAACAAAAATACGCACTTTTTATTAAACATATTGCAGGTATTATTTTACCTAGGCACTACATATTAGGATATAAACAAACCAAATTTGCTATAGGCTAAATCATTTGAGGATGGAGTTTCATACGTTTCTCAGTTACAAATTATTATTATTATTATCATCAGACTCAAGATCCACAAAAATTTATATAGTAAGCAAATTAGAAATTAGAAATAGCAGCTAGAAAACAAATTGTATTGTGCTGAGATATGAAATCAAAGCATTATATTCTTCCTTATTTAAGACAGCATCATTGTTACAATCTTTCATTTCCACCAATTCACAAATCATGTTTGCATTGTCATAGTATGTAGCATTGAAATTGACATTCCACATTTCTTTACAAATATGCTTAATAGCACTCATAGGCATATACAACAGTTCATGGTAGACACTTCAATAAAATTTGTTGAGCGGCCCGCGCAGCGTGCCGAAAAATCGTTTCAGTTTATGAAATTTCACCCAATTTTTTATTCTTGACCTGTTTACATTTCTACGATTTGAATTCATTACAAATAATACAAAACCAATATTTGTTTGATATTTGTTTTGCAAAACAAATTTTATTAATGATTACTAATGGTACATTTTTATGTATATTTTTTTACTTTTTAATTTTGTATATCTCTATTACTATAATAGCAAGTAGTAAATTTACATAATGCATATTGCATGTATTCTTTTGTCTAAAATAAAAGATTGATTGATATTGATTAAACTTGTTGGGCCTGGTTGTGCTAATTTAGTAGAATAATGAAATTATTATGTAATTTTTCAATGATTGAAAAAAAAATGCACAAGAGATAATCTAAATCACTAGTTAATAATTAATTAATTGCTGTACTGAACCTGCAGTAAACTGTACATGCAGGAAATTACAAAATGTCAGAATATATAATAAATTGTGTTATATTTATGCAATGACATTGTTTTTTTTCTCACAAAAACATTGAGCACTGTATATGGAACACCAACTAGTATATATTTCTCCAATATCAAAACACAAATATCTTCATAATCATGGAAGGTGTGGCTTTTTATTGAAATGTATTGGTCTGTTGAAGTGGCATGCTGGTTAGCCATTGTTCATTTATTGAGCTAGTATCAATGATAAATGACTAATGTATATTTATGACCCTACTTAATGTGTTTTGAAATTATACAAATATCTTCATAATGATGGAAGTTTGGCATAAAAAAGGTGTTGACCTGTTGCGTTTGCACATTAATTAGCCAATATTTACTTATTAATTACATCAATAGGGTTATGAAATGGCTATATGATATATATTTTATTACCCTGTTTAATGAATTTGTAAACCTTGAACAAATTATACAGATGTCTTCATAATCATGGAAGTTATGGCCTTTTATAAAAAGGTGTTGGCCTGTTGAGTTTGCGCATTAACAATATTGACTTATTAATTGCATCAATTGAGTTATTAAATGAGTGTGGTATATATGTATGACCCAGGTTAATTAGTTTGCAAACCCTGAACAAATTACACAGATATCATCATATTCATGTAAGTTATGGACATGTGTCATTCAGTTGACTTCATGCACTAATGAGCCAATATTGACTTATTAATTGCATTAACTAAGTTACTCTTAATGATACATGACTGGATTATGCATATTTATGACCCTACTTAATGTGCTTGCAACTCCTGAAAAAATTATGCAAAATAAAAAAGTTATGCAATTTTAATCATACATTGATTGAAAGAAAACACAAAAATGAGTCTTTTTCCTGTATACGAGATACCAATTTTTTTTTTTACCTTACTAAAATCGCAATCTCTTTGGATTTAATAAAGATATATTAATAAAATAAGCAGTTTTTGGTTCTTTTACATTTCAGCTTTCATTTAAATCAATTGCCAATGTTTTATCATGATATCTAATTTTTTCTTTGAAGTGCTTATTCATGGTGGGTCATGTTATACTCTTGTGTGCCGAATAAGCATCCCTATACGCGTATTTATTTGATGATAAATGCCACCTTATACGCACCTTATTTGGCACTATACTATTATTAAATTTATACATTTGTGCCAGCCTATATTCTTCGATAAACGTGGCAAATTTTGCAGAGTATAATTTTAGGAGAGCAATCGCTCTCACTCCGTATTGTTAGCGTTAATCAGTCATCCACGGAGCAGTTGAGGAGTCAGACAACTGTTGAGAATTGCATTGGTGGCCATGTTAACGTTTTGTCTGATTATAAGAAAATGTGACGATAAAAAATTCTGAAAATTTTTTGCAGCAACTGCCATCATCTCATTGACATACTGACCAAATTTTATAAAAATCACATACCTCCAGCTCTTTTAAAACGCCCCGATGTGCATTGACCATCAATTTTTACAAAAATAATCATGTATTCATACGCCCACGTGGCCCATAGCAAAAAATTCCCATAAATCCCTCCGCCTGTTAAACTCTAAAAAAAATGCATCATTTCACAGCCAATAGCTTCTACAAACAAACCTGTGAATATGCCTGCTCAATTGCACTTATGTCACATCATATGAATTGTTTAAAATCACATATCGCAATTTAATACGCCCGACATTCATGTGAAACAATAAACAGGAAGGTCAACAGTAGGCTTTCGTATTAAATTCAGTAAAACTTGACAAAAACCGGGGTTCACATGTCCATTTAAAAACAAAAATTCCCTGTTTTTTTTTCGCAGATATAAAATGCGGTTACTATATATGCATTGACGTGACGTGAATATGCACAAAGTTTATGCATATTCGGAGAGAAAAAATACACGGCGATCATCGTAGTTTACTAAGCCTAAGGCTAAGCCTATGGACGCCTTAATTCACGTCAATTCAAGCAATTTAGCTTCAGCTCTAAAAAAGACAAATATACTAGTGACTTTTATTTGTTTTGAACAATTTGCCCCCCTATACTGTTATTCAGCACTATACTATTATTAAATTTGACCGATTTGCCACCCTATACTTTTATTTGGCCTATACGTTTATTTGGCACTCGGGATGTATGTAATAAATAATAAATATACATAAAATGTATATATAATGATTAATAATGCTTCAACAATAAACATCTGGTGATCAAGCCCAATTACCAGGTGTCACCTACATTGTATAAGTCCCATCAGCTGGGTCACACAAACCAACCTGTTATAATTACTAGCTATTGTTATATGTTTCAATTGACAGATTATGGACTTCTAAAAGTGGCAAACATGTAATTTTATTTCAAAGTGACATTCACTGTGTAAAATATAACACAACACATTGATACAGCTCTTTGGTGCAGTGGCTTCCTTTCCCCCAGAAACAATAAAGGGTTTTTCAAAAGGTGAAATGACTTCATTTTTTGCAGTGGCTTCCTATTGAAATACATGACAATGGCATTCCCCTTATTAAACAACTTTTACACTGGCTTCATTTTATCCAGTGGCCTCCCATTGATTACATATTCACTATATAACAGGTGAGAGAAATATTTTAAATTCAGATCTACATGCTTCTCCAACATGTAATGACAGTGCCTTTGCGTTAAACTGGAAACCTTTATCACCAAGTTGACATTTATTTTTCTCATCAGTTCTATTCAAATCACAATGTATAAGGGTGGTAGACCTCGTGACATCATTTGGGAACACTTTGTTTCTGTGACAGTTGCTGGAAAAGAGTATGCTAAGTGCAAGCTTTGTGACAACCAGCAGCTTCCTAAAGCTTGCCGTCTCAAACTCCATTATGTGAAATGCAGTGCAGCACACCACTTACCAGCAGAAAAAGAGATCCCTGAGCAGCCTATGTCAGTCAAAAGACCGAGATCTCCATCTCCTCCACCAACCAAACGACAGGCTATCTCAATCCAACCAGACATGGACAGTTGTGTTGTGAAGACATCTCTAAACCAGAAAAATGCCATCGACTTGGAGATTGCCAAATTCTTCTATGCTTGCAATATACCATTCAATGCCGCTGACCATCCACAGTACAAAAAGATGATGAGCACACTACGAGCAGGATATCAGCCACCTAACAGGAAGCAGATAGCCGGAAACCTCCTAGACACTGTGTATGATCAACTCCAGGAGGATATGAAGCATGTCATTGGCGGCAAAACTGCAACTCTTGTACAAGACGGCTGGAGTAATTGCCACAACGAACCTATAATTGCAAGTTGCCTCCAGGTTGAGAACAAATCCTATCTTTTGGATAGCCACCCTACTGGATCTATGTCAAAGACAGGGGACAATTGCAAGATGTTGTGTCAGGAGTCAATCACAAAGGCAAAGGAAAACTACAACTGCACTGTATCTGGAGTATGTACTGACAATGCTAAGAACATGGAAAAAATGCGTGCTGCCTTACAAGAAGATGATCCAGACCTCACTGTGTATGGCTGCTCTGCCCACTGGCTCAACTTACTTGGGCTGGATCTAACTTCACAGTCAGTGATGAAGCATGTTGTGGAAGTACAGAAGTATTTTCGCAACCACCATAAGCCATGTGCCTGGCTGTCTGAGTGTGCCGAAAGTAAGAAACCACAGCTCCCTGGAGAAACACGGTGGAAGTCCCAACTCACCTGTTTGGACAGCTATATTGCCAACAGAGCCAGCTACATGAAGATTGTCCAGGACCATGAGGATGAGATTGACCAAACCATTGCCAAAAAGATACACGATATCAATATCTATAGGAATGCCAAGGACATGGCAGACCTGCTTCGCCCTGTAGCACATGCTATTGTTGCTTGCCAAGCAGACTACTCCTCTCTGGCATCACCGTGTCATATCCTGCAGCTCCACAGAAATGTTGCCCAATATAACAGCCAATACCAAGGTCTTTTAATTCTTCCAACAGCCCATCCATGTATACTCCAAATAGAACACCTCCTTGGCGAACCCCATTCTTCACACTGAATTGGTTTGATATTACGTCATTACATCTAACTTGTAAATCCTGTGATGGGCAACTGATTCCAATCATACAAAATAGCAGATAATTTCGTATTACAGCATAATATTTTATGAGTAAGACATAAACCCTTGAAGGCAATACCCGAAATGGACATTATCCCTCAGAAAAAACCCTCAAGACAACCCGTCAAGGTGTAGAACAATACCCCTCAGTTTGATCTACCCACACATATATTATATATATATATATATATATATATATATATATATATATATATATATATATATATATATATATATATATATGAGATTGAGAGGATTTATTTCAGTTTTTATAGTTTGATGTTACAAATGCTATACCAATTCAGATGAGGCAATCAATGAAGTTCAACCAGCCACTTGAAAACAGCCATTTGAAGTCCAAGTTAGTATGTATCTAATCTCAAATTCTGATGCAAATCGTAGAAGCCATCTTATAACTTCCTAAATTAACTTCCCAGATATGAACTCATGTTATGTCCGTGAGGGGTTATACCCAAGAGGGTTTATGTCCATGCGGCGTTATATCCGTGAAGGGTTATGTCTGTACCCCATATTTATGGATGGTCGTGTGTGTTCAACAATTGTAGGCACATATCGATGCCAGTGGTGGACCGGGGCCTATCATCTGTCAAAATGTCATTGTTGCTTCATACGAATTGTGTTTTATTTCCAGGAAAGTGTGATTGGCGAGCAGGACTGTTAAAGAAAAAGGAGCTTGTTCAGCCCGTTCCTGAAAGTGGGTAGATGTTTCTCTGCACAGCTTGGTCAGTGTGTTTAGACTTGCTAGTTTCACTGCCAGGGCTTCTGACAAAATCAGTACCCCTGGCAGATCAACCTGTTGAAATGCTGATTTTATAGTTACTATGTTAACCAATAATATTGCTCGCATAGATTTATGGGACTCGCATACAGAAACTTAACTTTAGTAGGTAGTGGACCCGTCATCACTGGTCAGGCGGGTAATGATGGCTATTCCGAATGCACTTTAAAAATCGGGATGCGTCTAGTTCCCGGAGACACGTCAACCAAGACAGGAAGTGGGACTGTACAAAGTACAAATGATTCAGCATACATCTACACGTGGCATAGGATAAACTGACAAATCCAGGTTTCAACAGGTCGATCTGCCAGGGGTACTGTATATAGTACTACTACCATCCCTGGCTGGCAAGGATGGTTTACATGGCCAATGTGTACACATATAAATGATATAGGATTGACACAGCATTTGACATTCTATGTTTCTAGTAACATTTGTCAAGCTAACCAGTTATTCTCCTAATGCTGGCCAGAGTTATAGTCAGTTACATTGTAATTGGAATTCCAGAATTGGAATTGATATTTTGTTTTTAAAAATAATTGGGATTGGTGAAATGTAATAATGGTCTTTTTAATTACTTTAAAAATTGCGTAATCTTTTTAACTCAAATTATTCGCTACAAATAATCAATAAAATTTAATGGAATATGTTGGGTATATCATATTTGTTTGTCATTACATTGCATAATATTTTTGAAGAAAAAATAAACCTGCTCTAAAATATGTTATTTTAATGTATCAAGTATGTCTACGGTTGCTCTGTTCATCACATACTGGTATTTCAGTATGGAAGTGGTAATTGGAATTGGTATGTTTAGGTGGAATTGGTATGTGTAATTGGTGTGCATTTGGAATTGGAATTTATATAATGTAATTGACCCCTATTTTTATTACTTAGCATACAAATTCCTAATTACCTTTGGTTACGGGCAGTGGCATGTCTAGGATCTCACAAAGGGGGGGCAAGGATACATATGAAAAAAAATTTGGTCGAGAAATGGCCCCCATAAGAAGTGTATCACTGTGGTCTCTAAGCTGTTTAAATTCTTGAACCCTGGCTCTACAGGTGCTTTACTTCATCAATACTTTGAAACAGGTTTGGCATAGGCTCAGGATCATGGCACCTGTAATACATCTACAGTAACATTGGTAAATTTAACAAGATTGAACAAGATTGCCATCCAAATCCAAACCCTAGATTGCATGTGGAAAAGGAAGCCATTGGTTGATCTAAAGTCCTCAAAATGGTCAACTATGCATATCAGCTTGTGTCAATACCACATAGATTGTAGTCTTAGTAAATGTCCTTTTTATGTATTTCACTCAGTATTTTATTCTGAATTAAGCATGCATCTAAATACGCACTGACATTTTCTTTGCACATCTACCTCCAGGTGGAGCAACTGGTAAACCACAGATTGCCAAAATGTTGACAACTAAAGCCTGTAGTAAATCCACCGATAAACTGCCGATCTCCAAAAACTTGACACCTGAAGCTGCTGGTAAAACAGAGAGTGCCAAACAGTTGACACCTGAAGCCGCTGGTGTACCACAACAAAGTGTCAACAAGTTGACAGCAATGTTTGAAAATATCAGCACTGGCAAGGTAACCGTATGAACAATCTTTTTTATTATCAAGTGAGAAATCACTTTTTTGTGTCTGCATCTGTATTCTATTCTATTTTGAAATCGGTTGTTTGGCAGATTGTGTTGTTGTTTCTCAGGAGAAATGTAGTATTTCTGGGGGTAATTTCAGATTAGTTTCCATGACATTATATTCTGTAATGTCCGCTATATTCTGTGACATTGTATTATGTGACGTAATACTTAAATGATATGTGGCATTATATTACGTGACACGTGATGTGACATTATGTTACGTGACATGTGATGTGACGTTACGTTATGTGGCATGTGATGTGACATTATGTTACGTGACATGTGATGTGACATTATGTTACGTGACATGTGATGTGACATTACGTTACGTGGCATGTGACGTGGCATTATGTTACGTGGCATTATGTTACGTGACATGTGATGTGACATTATGTTACGTGACATGTGATGTGACATTATGTTACCTGACATGTGATGTGACATTACGTTACATGACATGTGATGTGACATTATGTTACGTAACATGTGATGTGGCATTATGTTACGTGATATGTGATGTGACATTATGTTACGTGACATGTGATGTGACATTATGTTATATGACATGCTAAGTAATATTATGTTATGTGACATTATATTATGTGATGTACTATGTTATGTGACATATTATATTATGTGACTTTATTTTCTAACCTCAAGAGTTATTTCCTGTGAGTTGTACTTCCATTGACAATCGATCTCGCGATGCATTGCCTATTTAGCAGCATATAGCGATCAAAAACATTATATCCTGCCAAACTACCCACCAGTGGCGCCACCCACCATTTCACCACCGCCCAGTGAAAACAGAAGTGATAGAACAAAATGTCCTGAACCTCTGAAATCAATAGGACACAATGTCCTGACTCCACAAAAACAATAGAACATTCTACCATGAAAGATGCTCATTGATTTTGGTTGCACTTTGAGACCTGAGCAGTAGTAACTAGTTCAGCATACAACGTGCAATTCAGTGTAGTTATAAAGAACAATACCAATAAAATGAAAGGTTTTGCAGTTATTAGGGGAACAAATGTTATTCTTCATTCACATACGCAATCAGCACCACTTTCAATGATTTGGCACAAATTAGATACGCACGTGCGTGCTTGTTTAGACATGTGCTTCGCATGTCACATGAAGCCCCTGCACAGCTGCTCATAGTATAGATCAATATTTCACATCCGCTGATGTTGCTGGCTGACAAGGGTGACCACGAACAACATTCCCATCTACCCTTGACAAAGATCTACAGGAAGTCAGCAAGCATATGTGAAACCAGCAAGATCTAGACTGGCTGAGATCGCATGATCGAAATCAATGGCAGAACTGGTATACCAAAGAACTCGAGCACGCCATATGTTGGATAGTGACTGCACTATTGGAGCACCACTTAGACAGTTTTGGTGCTAGCAGCGCCCCTAGCGGATAGTGAATGAAATTATTTTTGTAAATCATCTTTTTTAAACCATGTCACATATTATAATACTCAAGTGCACATGTGCAATGTAACAAGTTGTAAGCAACAATCGTATTGCCCAGCCAACCAATCCATTATACCAAGCTGCAACTGTCCATTTTGAATCTATGATCAAGTTGTGGCAGTGGTGATATGCTGAGTGGCGCCACTGTTGGGGAGTGTGACTTCAATGATTAGTATCCTACAGCTAACTGAGTGGCGCCACTGTTGGGGATTGTGACTTCAATGATTAGTATCCTACAGCTAACTGAGTGGCGCCGCTGTTGGGGAGTGTGACTTTAATGATTAGTATCCTACAGCTAACTGGTGCTCATTATTGCATTTGAAGCATTTGTTTACAGAACACGTTGTATCCAATTTGTGTGTTTCGAGATAATTCATGTTTTCTCTTGCAAGTTGTTGAGTGATAGATCATTTATTTCATCAGTCAATAGCATGGCATATAAAGTGTTTTGTCGTTGCCATAAACCTCTGAGAAAACATAAAACTGTCGGCCAGTAGTTGCTGTAGAGGCCACAGGCGCCAAGCCTGGCTCATGTTGCATTGTTTGTTGAACAATTTCATCCAGAATATGACTCGGCACTTGCCTGGAAGCTTTGCTGCAAGAAACCTCTTGCATCAACATTACAAATGCCTATTGGATGATTTGACTTTAATGATGTCATTATCTTGTGAATCCCGCGGTCTCGTCGGATGTGATACTGCTTCAGCGGGGAAATTCTTGGTTACTTCAACAAATTTGGTCATGTTTGTCTCCATTGATGATTTACTTTGTATAATGGAGGCAAACTTTGGAATTTACTTTAATATCTACAGAGACCTGCTCATTTCATTAATGTAATATTTCACTGTAAAAATCGATTTTGAAGAAATCTATGTGATTCGAGAACGGCACCATATTTTCGCCCAGTGTCAGTAAACAATGAATAAACGGATTATGTAATTTACTAAAATGTCTTTGGTGCCCTTTTCATCAGAATCAGATTGGCCTTGGTGCCCTTCAAAATGGATGTTACTTTGGCCGTGCCCTCTCTGTTCCTTATTTCGAGGCTTCTTATCTTAAAACACAGGATCACACTTAACTTATGTAATTTTGGTATAAAATGCATTTATTTTGTTATTTGATAATTTAGAAATTAACTGTCAATTGGAATTATTTTATAATCGCCGTTGGGTTGGGATGGGTTGAACAACTTCGCAAGAATACACAGAATTTAAAATATAATTAGAAATGCATCTAAAAACCAGTCTCACTGACATATTTTAGAATACAACAGATGACACTAGAAAGCAGAATTGCTCAAGCACGCAACAATAAAATCCGTCTGGGGGAGATACCAGACACCTGACATGTTTATGTGACAGTTTCTTATGATTACTTCGTTGACCATCTCTGTTATTAAAATAACCAGTTAATAATGTTATGCAACGTCACTCCAAGTACAATAATAAAATCAAATCATAATATTTATAAGGCTTCATTCCAATAGTCATTGCTCATGGTGCTGTACAAAATGTTCTAGAAAGTAGGTGAGTCTGTCTTATTACTCAAAGGCCATTACCTTTTCTATGTGACTCAACCAAATGAGAAATTTTCAGGTTCATTGTTAAATTAATTTTTTTGCTCATTTTATATCTGACTCATTTCTTAAAAAATCTAACCTGTTTAGTATTCACTACAACATGCACGTTTGTACAAATTTTTTATTTAGTTTCAGTGAAATCATTGGACACACTGTTAAATTATATGTTTCCACAGTGTCCAGTCAACATTTGACAATAATGGCCAAAAGTGGTGTGGCTGAATATTATATAGCATAAGGCTGTTTACACTATCATAAGTTACCAGACCTAACAATCAAAGTCAATTATTTAGATGATTTTTAACACTCTTTTATTAAACCAACTGTGTCAATTACGCACTACATATTTTGACATCAACAAACCTGATTCACTATGGGCTAAATCAGTTGAGGAGGAAGTTTTAATAAATGGGTTTTGGTAGCCTTCTGAGCTTCTCAGGGTGTTTGAGCCCTGAAACTGCTTGAATGATTACATTACTTTTTGTTAGGTGAATACTTTGTAATACCCAGCAACTTTACTTTCTTGTACAAAATGTACAAATTGTATATATAAAGATGTGTACAATTTTAGAGCACCAGAAAGACAACAGACACATCTGAAGTGAACATTTCGGTCCAAGTGAAGCAAAGTTCAGTCACACAACCAAAGTGTCCACCTGACGACTCTGATGACTCTAATGAAGAACCATCGCCCTCGGATTCATTCCCTGAAGCCATTGAGCCTCAGGTATCTGTGTGTGAGAGTTTCTGGTAATTGCATTGTTGATCACCATGTCTTATTCAAAGATAAGGCCCTCTCTCTAGGGAATAATGGATTGATAATGACATAGGTTTATGCAGGACAGAATATGCTGTTTTTGTACTAAGGTTCAAAGCTTGCAAAGTATCACACATCACATCTAATAATTTTGACAAATGCTGATTTTAACAAGCAATTACCAGATGTAATCATATCGTGCAAATACGAGGCATACAAATGTAGGGGTGTATGTGTGTACGTGGAGCAGAATTAGCAAGCCAAAATATGATAATGATTTTGTATTCTGTATATATAGTATTATGAGTCTAAATCTAAATAAATCACTTCTTGAATTTAATTAGGACAATTGAAGAAGACTATTTTACCTCTGGTTTTGTAAAGAAAATATTGTGCATCCTCTGTTCACTCTCCGTAGAAAAGCAATTCTATGTAATAAATACTTGAAGTAAAATGAGGGACAAACACAGTGCACTACTTGTTTTCTGTGATTTTGTTTCTAGTTTGTACGAGGTCAGTAGTGAACATCAACTGTTAGCACATTTTCTACTCGGTTCTCTGGGGAAAATAATCACTTCCTAAATGGAATGGTGTATTTCAGGGTGCAACTTCATCTGAACGCCCAACTGGATTCCAACGAATGGCCAGCTTACCATATCCACCCACACAGGTAAATTAACTAATGTAGGAATACAAATCATCACTTATTTCAAGACTTGTCACCTTATGCCATGCTGCCATTTGTATATGTAGCATCTTTCTGGAATATAATGCTAGTTATTGTAAGCAAAGTGGCAGTTTCTTCATGTTATAATTAAGTATTTTAACAATGAGAACCCTGCAAGTTAGCCGATTTACATAATTATATCAGCAATGGTAGCACATTTGCATCTAATGTAGTCCTGTGCAGATCAATAAATGGTACCATTAAGAATGCAGTCAGAAAAACTGGGACATAACATCAATTATTATTCGTTGCCAGGTATTTTTGTCATATTTCAAAGAAAACTTGACATATGTTGACAACTTATCTAAACTTGTACTGTTTCAGAGTCACACTTCATCTCAAGGCCCAACTGGAATCCAACGAATGGAAAGCTCACCATATCTGCCCTCACAAGTAAGTTTAGAAATACAAGTGATCACCTATTTCGAAGCTCCTGTCGTAACACCATGCCCTCATTTATATGTGCAGCAAGCAGCATTGCTAAAATGGTTTATCATAATAACATGTTTGGACTTTGGAGTTAATGCAAACAAGACAGGCAGTTTTGATTTGGCATTAAAGGTACAAAATATGATTGTTTATATCGTAGCATCATGTCGTATAATATAAACTATATTCGTTCTAACGTCTTGACCATCCAAATGTGTTTTAAGGAACCACATTAAAACATACGCATGCACACACGCACACACGCATGAAACCCTTGCCTTGTCTCACAGGTAAATATTATTCATTCTGTTACACAGCCTCCGTATCCTGTAGGCAGTAGTCCAATGGCACATCCCCATAATCCAGTAAGTTCTATCAGTCGTACTGCAATATAGAGTATCAGAATGCTGGGTATGTGTAAAGTCAAGTGTGTGTATACTTGATGTAGGGGATGGTGGAACATATCTGAATCATATAATATTTTAATATATTTAATATAATATATTGGAACATATCTGAATCATAGAATATTTTAATATATTTATTATAATATATTTTGTTCTACTAAACGGCTGACAATACTACTGTACTATCCGCGATGTAATTGAAATCAAAGTTAGTGTATTTTTAAGGGGTTTTAAAGGAATCTTGTAAGATTTTCCAATATGGCTTTCTAGGATGTAACTGTCCTGTTTACATCTGAAAGGTAAATATTATTCATTCTGTTACACAGCCTCCATATCCTGTAGACAGTGGTCCAGTGGCACTTCCTCATAATCCAGTAAGTTTTATCAAAGGTACTGCAATATAGAGTATCAGATATAAGAATGCTGGGTATGTGTAAAGCTCTGCCACATCATCTATCAGACATGTGGTCAAATGTATGTGTATACTTGATGTAGGGGAATGTGGTGCATGTCTGCGCCCCTTTGGTATAATGCGCCCTATCTAATGAACTAGTTATGTGAAAAGGATATAATTGGGCCTCGATAACAACCATATTGGCCATAATACGGTAACACCGTGTTAACACCAACACCCTAAGAATCTGAAAAAATTATTAGGTTTTGGACACCTGTAAATATATTTGGCGCCAGAATCTTGGTGCAGATGTGGTTTGAATTTGGTGCAGTGAATTGTCAGAAAGAGCGGGATGTTGATTAGAGTAAGTATTGCTATTACACATATATTATGCATAAATTTGTTATAGACATATATTGAGAAACCGTGTTTGTTAACATAAAGTCAGGCAGTATGTTTGAAGTAGCTTAGATTCAGTGAGTGATAAAGGGGTTTGTTTATAGTTTGTAAATTAAGTCCTTAGTTTATTTGCAGGCAAAACACCCCTTAGAAAATTAATAAATTTACTATTGACATATATTAAGAAACAGTTTTTGCCAAAAGTAAATTAGAAGCAGTATTTTAGAGTAACTTAGTCCCAAAAAATTGGTCTTGGTACAGATTGACATATTTATTTTGGTATATCAAACTATCGTTTACATTGTTGAATATATATAAGTTAATTGAAAAATTTACATAATTACATACATAAGGTAATATCTGACATAGTTACAGTAAACGTTTGTGGTAAAAAGGAACTAACAGCAGGATTTTAGCATAAGTTGGTATACACCGAGTCTTATGTGTTCTGCATATTCGCTAGTTGGCAGGCTTTTTGGGACTCATGCGAGCTTAGTATGTAGAACATAGTTAGGAAGTATATTATTGTCAACATTAAATTAAAACCTAAATAATCCAGCCAAAAGTGTTCTTTTGAACACAGAAAAAAGCCTTATTCAACGCTAACACAGCAAGGAGAGAACATTTTTATAGTGAAATATCACAGTGGATGATAATGTGGGCGGAGGCGATGAGTGGGATGCTAGGGACAGCTCACCACAATCTGGGAGGAAGCTGAGAAGAGCTATGGTAGCAGGACACAAGTAGACGGAAAGGAAGGTGACGAGAGAGAGGATGATGGGAGCGAAGAAGACGGGAGTGAAAGAGACTGGAAGGAGGGAGATGGGAGGGAAGGCGACGGGAGGGAGGGAGAAGGGAGGTAAGGAGTCAGGAGCGAAGGGAACAATGGCATCAGGAGTGAAGGCGACAGGAGCACAAGATAGCCAGAAGATGGGAAGGAAAGGTGACATGTTGATCAGCGAGAGGGAGATGGACAACATGCTGCCAGGTGATACGACTGCAGGACAGAATGCAACGGAAGGGATCCAACGCAAGAGCTACTCTGAGGTAGTGATAGAAGGGGTGAAGAGGAGAGTGAGGGTGTTTGTGGGGGATTTGATAGTTAGGAAGACTAATAGAGCATTAAGCAAGTTGGACGACGTGGTGGTATGCCTTCTAGGGACAAAAATAGAGGCTATCACAGAGAGGGTGGGAAAAAAGGATCTATTTTAGTACAGACAGACTAATAACAGAGAGGGAGGGTACAACTGCCATAGTTAGGAAATACAGGCAGTTAGTCAGAACACATAAGAATACACGGGTTGAGCAGATAATTCTGTCAGGGATTTTACCAGTAATGGGAAGCATGGGGCATGGTTATTGAAATTGTCATAAGATGGCAATTAACATGCTAGTTCAGCAGCTATGTTGGGAAGAGGAAGTTGGATTTGTGGGGATGTTTTGTTGGGAGGGCTGATATGTTCATGTGGAATGGGCTTCATCTAAGTGGAAAGGGTGCAGCAGTGTTTCTGGAAGAACTCTCAGCAGTAGTTGACAGTGGCATGGGTAGCATCAACAATATTTTCGGTAGCAAACATTGTTTAAACTAGAAGTGCAGGGGGGTTACTTAGAGATGCCTCAAACAGAACAAGAGGCCACTAGTACACAAAAACCAGTAACAAAATGTCTGGAAACGCATTTCTGAAGCTGGTTATAAATACATGTGTAAATAAGAAAAACGAATTAAACATTATGGTAGAAGATATTGACCCTCACATAATTGGTATAACCGAATCATGGGCCAACAAAGACATAGCAGATGCTGAATTAGGACTGACAGGATATGTAATGTTTAGGAGAGTCAAATAGGAAGAATGGGAGGGGGAGTTATGTTATATATTATAGAATCTATTCAGGCTTACAAAATAAAATTAGAAAGGGAAACAGCTTGTGATGAAGCTGTTTGGTGCAATATAGTTACAAAATTCTAATTTAACTATTGGATTAGTTTACCGAATTCCAAACATAAACGAAGAGGAAAACACAAAAATACAAAATGCTATAAAGGAAGTGAGTAAAGGGGAATGTATCATAATGGGAGATTTTAACTACGGACACATACAATGGAAACAAAGTCATTCAGCGTGGAATGTGAATTTTGCTGGTACAATGTATTTACTCAAGTCCTAGATAAAAGTTTGAATAAAAGGGGTGACGCACATGTCAAAGAAACCGATTGAGCCATGCGTCATATTGAACAATATCAACTAAACATGTAGGCCCCCATTATTATAATGTCTACGTTATTTCATCACTTTATCTACACAAAATAATAATCATGCCAGCTGGAGCACACAGCTATGCAGATATGCCCCATGCTACAAGTTGGCAAAGGAAAAATTATTATCTTGTAAACCCGGTTTGTAGTACTGAGGTGTATTTGCCCAGCAACAACAACAACTGTGTCTGCACATCTGTCTGTATGTTTGTGCACTTCTGTTTCAGTACAAATGTAAAATAAAAATAAAATACATTTAAATGTTCTATTTGATGCTTTCTTACATATGATAATCAAATCGTGAGTTAAGGTGTTTGTTATGTGTTAACAATTGTATAACAGAGTTCTGAAAGCACACACCATGTGGTGTGGTCAGTAGTGAGGTGTGCGGACATGCCCCACCTTCCCCTACTTCCCAAATGTAAAACAAACAGCTTGTATTTAAACGCAACATTTTAAGGCTTTTTGCAATGTTGTTACTGTTTTATACCATGACTTTAATTATAGGCTCTTTTCTATATCATATTTGTAATATTTGTCCTTGTGTAGGACCCATCATGCCACCAGCCAGGTGGATACCCACCCCTGGCTGTGGGGTAACTAAACACGTTGACATACACAGAAATATCAAGTTAATATAACACTGGAAAACAAAAAAACTTACATATTTGGTTCAAACATAAATGTACAACAGACAAATTCTGTTTCACAGGCTCTGTATCGTACAGGCAGTGGTCCGATGGCACATCCTGGTCATTCAGTAAGTTACAGGATGTGTAAAAAGTATTGCAATATAGATGTGTAGATGTCACATCATCTATCACATCTGTTATGTTTTTATATCAAGAGTGTTTATAGTTTATAATACTGTACTTCTATGCCTGATAAAATCGCTTCAAGCCAGAGCAATTTGATTCTATTAAGGGCTCATTCATTTAAGCCACACATTTTAATACAGCAGGAATAGGGAATGATTCTTCTGTTCCAGCCAATATATTTATTTCTACTAAATGGCTGACTCTGTTATCCACAATTCCACTGTAGTTTAAATCAAAGACAGCATGTTTCATACAGGTTTTTAATAATTTTTGTGGTAAAATTTTTATTTTGGCTAACTAACTATCCTGTTTACATCTGAACGTTTTAGTATTCTGCCTTTCATATTTTTCTAATTTTTGTCTTATCCTTTCTACCAATGTAGCAATGGTAACTAGAATATATACAAAGTCAAAAAAATCTGTATATATATATATACACCTATATATATATATATGGTCGATTCTCCTGTGACTTTCAGATATTGTTTCCCTCTCTTGGATTCTTGAAATAGATATGTTAAACTGTTCAAAAAGTATTGTTTGGCACCTTATATCCAAGCGTGTTTCTGGAATAAACACTGACGTTTTTGGGTCTTCAGAATGGTCTTGATTTCCTTTGGCCACAACTTGTAGCCTTCAAGTTCACTGAGGCTGGGATATCAGTCTGGTACTTCTTAAAGAGGTTCTGTAGGGTGTCCATCAAACTGTAGCTGAATGTGGTGTTTTCGGGAGGATGGCAACGAGCCCTTTTTGCAGTGTTCCGACTGGTGAGGGTAGGTGTTCAGCCACAGTGTCATGCATTTGCCTTGAATCATTTGCACTCCTCTTCTTTGGCATGAAGATTGTGCTTCAAATGACACTTTGTCAGTCACAACAATGTCAGCACCAATCATTGTGTCAGCAGTGTCGTTTCTAGTCATAAACGAATCAAGAAACAGTTAAAAATGAAATTGGTAACTTGGTTTACAAAACATGCCTACATACACACCAACATAATTTATCAGTTTTATTTTAATTTGGCGCAGAAATACATACAAGAGAGTGTTTCACAGTATCAAACTGATACCACACGAAACACTATATTCCAATACCCTACGAAACACATCAACAATATTGGTGCTAATCTAGGGATCAAATTCACATTAATAATGTTGTAGTATTTGGCAATTATATAAATGGCTGGGGAGGTGTCAATTGAAAGAATTTTTTTTTAATGAGAGGAATTACATTGCAGTCACAGATACTTTCTAAATGCTGTGGGAAAACATTTTAAAAGAAAAAATATACAAGGATACAGAGAACACGCCAGTACCAATTAATCTAGACATTTCACTGTTAAATTTTAAGTTGAATATAGGAACTGTGTCATTTCAATGATATATGCACTGCCTTACAAAGCAAACCCTGCGAGAGATACCCTACTCATAGCACAGGATCACGGAACTAGTCCAGTTACCATCCAATGCATGCACCTTATAAACAACCTAACATGTTCCCCAAGTCAAGTCAAATTCCCTTCATTTATTTGGCAATCAAAGTACCAGAAACTGTACGAAACATGCCTTGTTAGGAGTTGTTATGATCAGAACTTGTTGTTGTTTCCGGCAGTACACAATCAAACCATAGCTATATAGGACGCTATCAATAGAAGTCTTGTGTGTGTTTTTTCTAGCCAAAAATATTGCGTTTCGTAGGGTATCTGTTTCATAGGGTACATGTTTCATAGGGTATCTGTTTCACAGGGTACCTGTTTCGTAGGGTACCTGTTTTGTAGGGTACCTCTCGTGGGGTACCTCTTTCATAGAGTACCTCTTTCATAGAGTACCTCTTTCGTAGGGTACCTGTTTCGTATGTTACCTGTTTTGTAGGGTACCTGTTTCGTAGGGTACCTGTTTCGTAGGGTGCCTGTTTCGTAGGGCACCTGTTTCGTAGGGCACCTGTTTCGTAGGGCACCTGTTTCGTAGGGCACCTGTTTCGTAGGGCACCTGTTTCATAGGGCATCTGTTTCGTAGGGCACCTGTTTTGTAGGGCACCTGTTTCGCAGGGTACCTGTTTCGTAGGGCACCTGTTTCGTAGGGCACCTGTTTTGTAGGGCACCTGCTAACATTGTCCCCAGTTTTTATAAATGAACTAGTTGTTCTACCAGCACTTGGATATTATGAACCCAGTATTTCTTTGGACACACTTCAAGTTCAACTAGATACTGTGGCAGGCCCTTTGCAGGGTTTGTTGATGTTATCCTGATGAATAATTGCAACAATATTTTCATAAACTATAGTGGTTTACTTTCATCATGGCAAGAACTAATTTACAAATCTTTTTTTTATATTGGTTTCTTCCTTAATTTAGTAACTGTCCCTCCCCAATCTGTGGACGGATGCTGACCCCAGTCACCAAGGAAGACTTTTGACTTCTTTCTTGAAATGTTCTGTCCCTAACAGTAACTATTTCCTCTGTGAGTTCGGAGGCCTGAGTTGGTTGGTCACTTGTATCTATATATAAAGGTTACAACAGACATATTTAGCTTCAAATATAAATGTATAAAATGATAACCTTTCAATGTCACTGTTCTGTCAATTTAGTGTGGTGCATATTCTATGACACGTAATGAAAACCTTGCCATGTCTCACAGGTAAATATTAGTCATTCTGTTACACAGGCTCCGTATCCTGGTCAAATGCCACAACCGCGTCATCCCGTAAGTTACATGTATCAGTAGTATTTCATATAGAATACTGGTATATCAGGTATGTGTAAATTCCACATCGTTTGCCAGAAGTAGAGTCAAGTGTATACTAATAATAATGTTTTTATTTCAGACAATAAGTATTATGTCCATATAATTTTTTTTAAACAGTATATTTAAAAATTATACATATTTTATATTTATATAATATACATGTATATTGTATTAAGCATGTTAATCTGAGATCATTTTACATCAGAAGTATCTGTGCTTCAAGTACCTTTCCTATAAATTATCACAACATATATTGTATTTAGAAGTTGGCATTTTACTACTAGAAATATACCATCAAATTATGACATCAAAATACAATATAATATGACCAAAAGCATATAAAACATGACAATGGAATTTGCCAGTATCCCAAAATTAATTAAAACATTTTATTACAGACAACATTATCGCTTTGTTTTAAACCTTTGTTACTGACTTTATCTATATCCTTTCCGATAAAATGGCATGTCATATTTGTAATATTTGTCTTGCATATGTCTATGTGTAGGACCAGCCACCTGCCCTTGGCTTTGAGGTAAGTCAACTTCAGAACACAGTTACTTACATTGGAACGTTAGGTTATTTTAATACCAGAAAACAACCTATGTAGGTGAAATGACAGCAGTGACCAGTACATCTAAATAAAATGTTTATTTGAAAATTGCATACATGCTTGCCGGGTGCCCATCATCTTAGTTTGGAGATGGTTGGATGCACAATCATTTGTACACATACACCATCTTGTACATGTACTTCCATCATGTACAACCATATTGTATGTCTACATGTTGTACATATACAACCACATTGTACGTGTACAACCATATTGTATGTCTACATGTTGTACATATACAACCACATTGTACGTGTACAACCATATTGTATGTTTACATGTTGTACATATACAACCACATTGTACATGTACAACCATATTGTATATCTACATGTTGTACATATACAACCACATTGTACATGTACAACCATATTGTATGTCTACATGTACATATACAACCACATTGTACGTGTACAACCATATTGTATGTATACATGTTGTACATATACAGCCACATTGTACATGTGCATCCATATTGTATGTCTACATTTTGTACATATACAACCACATTGTACGTGTACAACCATATTGTATGTCTACATGTTGTACAATGTACATATACAGCCACATTGTACATGTACAACCATATTGTATTATTGAACATTTCTCAGGATAGTTTGTTTTCATGTTCAAACACTTCTTTTAACATATCCAAAAGGTTTTGTTTACCTCAATAGAGCTTTCGCCACCTTCCCAATGTGGCTTCAACAGTACTAATGATGACATCCTGGTGGTCACAGTCCACCACCAACAAATCCGTCATCACAAACCATGCAACCACCGAGTAGCATCTCATAGACTAGGAAGGACAGAGACAGAGACAGCGACCAAGATGAGATGAACTATCAACTTCCACACGATGAGGTCATCCTACCAGGACGTCACCATCATCAGTACTGTTGAAGCCACCTTGGGAAGGTGACGAAAGCTCTACTGTGGTAAACATAACCTTTTGGATATGTTAAGAAGTGTTTGAACAATCATGTTGTATGTCTACATCCATCTTGACATGCATTGTGTCTAGTCCTTAGGACCACAGAAAGCATGTTTCACTTCACAAACACTTCACCCCTGTTCATTCTAGCACACATTTTTATAAGGGAAGCATTCAACCATGTAGCAATTGCACAAAAGCTGTTATCTCACATAATTTCCCCACTGTCTCTAACCATCAGTGTAGTTGAAAACATTGCACATAACTTTGAAATGGCAGCAAGAGTATTTTATTTGAAAGAAACCTTCCTGATTGAGAGGCTGATGTTGTAACTAGTTCGCTGCTGCCCAAACATTGAAAGGTGTATTGCGATATTCAGTAGCTCACTGGAGTACAGAAAGTTTGACTACTAGTCAACGAATATTAAAAATTTGCCTAAGCAATGTGGTAATTGTGTTCCCAGCTTTCTTTTTATGATTATGAACTAGTTCTATCAGCACTTGGATATGAAACCAGTATTTTGTCTTTGGCAAGTGAACTAGTGTGGTAGGCTTTGACTTTTCATCTTCATGTGTGAATTACAAAGTGTTGGCAGTTTATTTTCCTTGCACCAAAAGCTACAGTTACATTTCACATGTTTGACAGTTTCGTTGAATATAATTGATATATATATATATCTATATGTATATATATACATATACATACACGTACACATACATATATATATATATTATTTCAGCTGGTGGCAAGCGATGTGACAAGCAATCTACCAGCTACTGTGGTAAGTAAACTACACATGAATGACATGAAGTGGGAAGTCGCTTTAGCTGTTGTGAAAAGGGATCTTTTCTAATTCATTTCTGTGAAAGGAACCTTTTCAATAGTTTTCAATAGTTCTTGCTCTTGTTTCAGCACAACACTCATAATTATTGTGCCACCAGCAATTATCATCATCTGGACACTTCTTCAATTGGTGATGCTCGTGGTCCATTAACATGTAGTGTACATTCAAAACTGAAAAAATTATTTTGATACAACCAGAAACATCACAAAATAAGCATTGTCTTTATATTATCAAGTAGTTCTACTGAAATGAGGGTTAAGACAAACTCATCGATCCACATCTGCAATGATGAGTCTAACGTTCATGATCTGATTTGTTTGCAAAAGTGATCTGATCTGATCTGAACATTTCACCTATTCTACACCAAAGTGGACAATAAGTTATTTCATTATTTTTACATTTAATGTATTTTTTATTATTTATATTTTAGTAGTTGAAATCAAAGTAAATGGTTTGGTAATGCTAGGCATGCATTGCTAAATGTTTGTTGCCAGTTGTCTGTTTATTTGACATAAAATGGATCAGTTGTGCAATGTATGCTGTTCCAATGTCACTAGCCAGGGGTAATAGGGTCATTCCATATGAAATCAACCACTAAAAGGCCAAAATGGTCTTGACGCCTTCCGATTTTAATGAAATTTGGCACACATGTTGGACCTGTATTGATATTTCTTATACCAAATTTCAGACTTGTGAGTAAATTATTTTTAGAGTTATTGCATATTAATGATAATTTATATATATATATATATATATATATATATATATATATATATATATATATATATATATATTGCATTACCTCTTAGCAAACACACACATATATATATGTATATATATAGTTCTACATCAGTATTGTTGGCTTATGTATATGTAGGTTAGTGAAATGGCCCCGTCTGTTTGTAATTAAATTTGTGTATTGGTGGTGGAATGTCTGTATTCTTTGCATATGTTATATGTTCATGATGACTTCTTGATGTATATATGTTATCGTCATGCTTGTAGGAATGTGGTCTCTGAGATACTTGGTAGACGGGGCTGTACATGTGTTCAATTCCTGCCTGGTTGCTTTGAAGAGCTCACATTCCTGTTAACCCATTAGACCCCACAACGGCCGGGGCCGGCCGCTCTGTGCAGTCCTGGAACTGCCGCCACCGGCCGCATACAGGACCCTCTATTCAAAAAAATCCTGGCAAATAACTACTGAACTAAACGCTACCAAATTTTGCACGTGCATGGGTTGCCCTTTCGGAAATTTTGATTTTCATCGGTTTTGTTCACGCTATCTCGAAAATTTTTATTTCTATATTTGTCATGATAAAATATGGTATAACCTGAAAAATAACCGATTTGATAATTTTTTTAATGGTGCAAAGCTAACACATATAGCTACATTTTCTTCACTGGGTTGCATAGGGTTATAGCATGGGATCATTGTCAAATGTCAGTCACAAGGAAGAATAACTTTCAAAGTTTTAACAAACTTACTATTTTGTCTTTGCAAATTGTGATCAAATGTCAACATTTTATTAATATATCCTATTCCTATGTATACATGCATATGGAGAAATTACTACTCTTCAAAATAAACACAATGTATTTGTCAATATTGAATAGTTTTTTCTACAGATTTTTGAATGCAAGGAGTTTGTCAGAAATCCTGGGGCCTAATGGGTTAATGTTCTTTCCAAAGTGGCTGCTTGATAAGCAGTCCACTTTGTAATAAAAACGTAATTATTTGGTCCATTTCAAATTATTACTACATCGGACTTGCGTTATTGCATAAATTATATATATATATATATATATATATATATATATATATATATACCAAATTGAGTAAATTCGGATTTTTATCAAATTTGATCTTTTGGATGGTGATGCATACCTGTGGATATATATATATATACAGTCGCGCCTCGTTATAACGCGCCCCGTTATTACGCGGATTCGGATATAACGCGGTCGGTCGTGGACCCCGAATTTCTGCCGCCAGGGGAAAATGTCAAATGGGCCCGCTTAAACCTACTTAGAATTGCTTTGACAATTCTCAAGAAACATTAGGTGAACAATGTCAATGAACGAGTATCAACGTGTTGTTTGTGTTGCGCTGCCGCCGACATCAATCGCTGTCGCTGGCTTCGCTTCGACGGTTTGTAAATTGCAATCGAGATTCACAAATATGCCTCGCGTAAGAATCAGATCAACCGTTTTAAATGCATTTAACAAGCAGCACCAACATAACACTTGGGTGAAATTACAGGCTTCCGTTACATCGTAAATTTAATCGTTTTCGCGACGCGAAACCAACATGCCAAATTCCTAACCCAAGGCGCTACCGGTGGCGAAAATACTTATTCGTCATCCGCACATGAAATGATGAATCGATGTTAAGTGGTGCGTAATAAATTTATGCTTTGGTCGTGATCGGTTGAAAGACGAAGTGAAACAATTATTAATTCTACCTATTGTCTTTTTCTGTGTTTTATCAGCTTCCATACTACGTTTGTCAAATCATATACGTTTTCGGCTGCTCAGGTCCAGGTTATTATTTTCGATTCGTACATGTGTTTTATTCAGTTCAAGAGTCAAGAGGGTGTGACATTTAAAAATAATACACGTTGATGCTAGTATACGCGTTTAATAAGTTCCATAAACTGCATATTGCCGTATAAGACAATGCTGCAAGCACACGGGGCTTCGACAGGGTTCATGGACTTGGAGCAGCCGGCGGCGGTCGCTGTTGTTTAGTAGCTCCCTGGTGGCAGATATGAGAACACCTAACGCGCCTCGCTTACAACGCGGTCCGAAGTCGTGGACCCCGACTACCGCGTTATAACGAGGCGCGACTGTATATATATTTATATATATATATATATATTGTCCAAGAATATATATATAATTTATATATGATGTCTTAAAATAAAGCCAACACATTGCCCTATAAATATAATCATCATCATCTGGTCAAAAGACTGGGATTTGATGGCTCGCCATTCAGCTCTCTCTCCTTCATACATGCAATTAACTCCTCTGTATCTGTCACACCAGCATCTGATTTTAGGACCTCGACGTAGCTAAGAGCAGGCCTTCCCCTTGAAGCATGTCGGGTGTCAGCTCCCAGAGTATTAGTTTTGAAAATGGTGTCCCCGCGTGCCTTATGTTGCGCCCAGTAAACCGCATCCTGCACTCCTGAATCTTGCTTGTTACCCTCATCATTGTTCTGTATAGTTGTTGTCACATGCTCTTTCCAGTGAACATTGAACACCATTTGCAGTAGTCTAGTGTAGCAGCCAATCAACTGCTTTTCCAGAGATTTGGTCAATGTCCGGGCTTCCGATCCATACAGGAGTACTGATTCCACAATTGCCACAAAGAGATGTTCCTTCAGATTCCTTGAGATATTTGATTTCCATATTTTCTTCATCTTGTTTGCAGCAGTCCTCGCAAGGCCTTTTCTGATTCGTATGTCCTCCTCAGTGGAATCTACCCATGTATATATTATAATATATATAAATATATATTATATAATGTGTATATATATATGTGTGTGTGTATGCGTGCGTGCGTGTGCATGGTGTAGGTACAGTCTTGCTCATTGAAATATGACCACTGTTTGATTTCTGAGGTTTTACGACAAGTAAAAGCTACTAAGAGCTTGCTCATCGTAACAGCTTGCGCAAACTAACAATGTTGTTGGTGCATCAACTAGCTTTAAATGAAAATGCAGGCAACATGTGCACAGTTCATCGTTGGACACAATGTTGTTTGTTGGTGGTGGTCTTACTTCAGTGAGCAAGTCTGTGCATGCATATGCATGCATACACATTTCTTAGGTCTAAATATAAATTAATTGAAACCCATTAATTATACTTGTTCTATTGATTTAATATATATTGCATATTCTATGACATATGATGAAAACCATATCTTCCCTCACAAGTAAATATTATTCACTCTGTTTCACAGACTCCGTATGGCAATGGTCACATGCAAGTTCCTCTTAACAGAGTAAGTTGTATTGCGCAAACATATTGCAGTGTGGAGTACCGAAGTACCATGTATATATAAATGCCGCATTGTCTATCAGACATAGGTCAAGTACACGTGTATGTGATTGTATTGTATTCCATGTGTGTGCTTGATTGCATTGAAACACATTTAGATTATGTTGCCAAACATTTAAAAGTATTTTGGAGTATTTGTATTTTAGTAGTTAGCATCAATGTAAATGTATTTCATATAGGTTTTAGATAAATCTCATGATAAGATTTGCTTGTGTGGTTTTCTGGAATGTTGATTTTTGAGTTGGTTTACAAGGAACTTTACTGCTTACATATGAAAGTAATAGTATTCTACTGCCGCACTGATCTGACATTCATGTTTGTGTAAGAGCGTTTCTACCTATATTAACAATGATGAGAGGAATATCTACAAAGTAAACTAAACCTGTGGCATACGTATTGACTACTTCGTAATGCGTATACATGTTTATGTACAAGCATATACATATATTATTATAAAGGCTCTTGAAAGTTAAAACTGACATTTAAAAAAGTTTAAACATGAAGGTATAAAATGCTAACCATTTTTCAGTGTCACTTGATTTAATATGATGCATATTCTATGACTTGTCAACTTGTTTCACAGATACATATTATTTATTCTGTTACACAGACGCTGCATCCTGCAGGCTACAATCAATCGCAAATTCCTGATAATAATATAGTAAGTGATATTGAATAAAAGTATTGCAGCATAGAGTATCGAAGAGTATCGGGTATGTGTAAATGCCACATCATCTGCGAGATGGAATCATGTATAATAATTATGTACTTGATGTATTGTGTATTTTATTATGTTTAAACACATGTAATTTTATATCAAATAGTATTTCAAGTACATTTGCTATAAATTAAAACAACATATATTGGTATTGTATTTAGGTGTTAAGCATAAATACCTCTTTATTTAGGTGTTGTAATTTTGTATTACACTATGGATCCATCTCTACAGTGATGGTGTATAATGCTCATGATCTTATTCATTTGCAAAAGTAATAATTGCCCTTACGTGAACAATGGAAGTAGATGTCAAAAGATAGCAAGCAAACGTGTACGAACATTTACCTATTCTATGCTAAGTTCCTTTACTTATACTTGTCTTTCTTGTTTCTTTCAGGGCCTGACATTAAACCTGCCTCCACCTTCTTTCCCTTGACAGCTTGCTCTCATCAAATCATCAGTCCTGGATGTTACGGTTATTATGGGTGAGGGTAATATTTCCTGAGCAGCTGCAAGAGAAATCGCCGTTTTACTGCATTCATAGGCAGCTAATAATGAGGTACTATGCATTAGCTTCACAGTAACAACAGACGTATGTCATTTGAAGCATTTTAATGGCATGGGGACTGCACTTCTTCTGTGCCAGGATCGACTGTGAATTGTATATTTTGTTGTTGTCATATAATAAACAAACCACAAATGTGCTAATGTCGTGCTTGTCACTGCAGTCATTGAACATGTATTGTATTATTTCATCGTGGCCGAGGCACCGTGATGTGTAGTCATGCCTGAATAACAAAATAATTGGTTTCACATCGAATAGAAAGAGATGAACGTAATATCTGTATTGTGCAATGACTAGGCACAGACTGCACAGTTTTGCACCAACACACATCACTTATTTACCTGTCCACCATCAACAAGTATGGCTGTACATAGGTAATGTATTACATATGCATAGCTAGATGTCTGCTTGTAATTATACAGGAAGAAGACGTTAACACTTTTTTATTTGAATTCCTTCACCTGTTTGCAGCTATGCATGGCTTTTAGCTGCAGTTTGACACGTAGCCTTGATCCTCTGTATTCAAGTTGAAACGTATCCCATCCACTGAAGATGAATCATTGACCGTGTTGGGTTAACTTAGGTCTATTCTCTAGTGATATTCATCCGCAACTGACCCCTCGCCAGCAGTAGATCAAGGCTGTCTGGTGTATGTGCGTTAAATAATGTGTGTAGTGTGTAGAAAGTAACAGATAATATAAGCACTGCTTTGTGTCTATATTCATTAACAGATTCAGTAATATGAGGCATCAGTAAAAGTTTGCCACTGATAATTGTTTTTTATTAAACAAACAAACTGTTTCTGCCTGTAAATGCCTCGTGATTTTATTACCGGTGAAGTTTGGCTTGATATTTCCAATTTTTTTAGGACAGCATTTTCAGATGTCATTTTGCTAACTTGATGATGTATTATATTAAATACTTGAATGGAATGTAAATATTTTATTGTATATAAAGAATATAATAAAGCACATGTAATGTGTCTAGTGTTGTATTGTAGTGCAGTTTGTAGTGCATGCGCTTCATATGATCTCGCTTTCTGCTATCTCCCTATATAGGCCTCCCCTGCTGGTACATGGCCTACCCATATACAACACCCTAGTAGAACCTCCTCCTCCTGTAACTAGGCACCTTGCTGCCCCAGGCTAACAGGCTTAGGGCTCTAAGAGAAGGACAACTCTGATTCTAAACATGATCAGATCAAGCTGGTTAATGTCAGCAGGCAGTGATCTAGGTGAAGGAAAACCTGGAAGACAAAAACCCACTACATGGGTCAGCATAGGAAGTGCAGTGTAATACCACTTCTATGTAATGACACACATTAATGAGGCACACTTCCACATGCGAGAGAACTGATGTGTTGGAAATTGGGAACCAGCGAGAATGAATTTCAGGTGATTGGGTTTAAGATATGAAGTGGAGAGGAGACAAAACGGCGGATTTGTGAGAAGGATTCCAGATGCTGCACCAAGGTGTGGATGGAAGAACAAACAGAGTGGCTGTGATTGTGAAGAGTACAACAAGGAGGTCATCAGGGTGGAGAGAGATACATTCACAGACTGCCAACATGATGTGTATTGTTCTTTGGGAACCCCTTTAATCCTGCCATGGTTATTCAGTGTAGTGTCCCATTGTGCAGCTATTGAATCTACGCAAACAGCTTTCGTCCATGGTAAATGACGTGTAACCTCTACACAGTGCATTCTTCTCACCGTGGCGTCATCTAGTGCAATGGTTGGCAAATGGCAGTGCTCTTTAATCACATCTGGTAAACTGTTGTAGAATGATAAAATATGGACCCCCATGGAAAATGGACCTGGGGGTCCATATTTGATGATAGAATCTGGACCCCCGCCCATAGAATTCGGACCCCATGCAATTGAAAAAGGTGCAAAATTTATAAAAAAATATAATGCAGTTTGTAACTTGAATGTCACAACCTTCGTTTCTGTGAGTTTTGCAATATGAGATGTACATTTTCTATGGAGGTTCTATATGACATAAAAAGCCCCCATAAAAAATGGACCTGAGGCCTATATTTTATTATAGAAAATGTACCCCCTTATGGGATTTGGACGGCCCCATTAAAAAAGGTGAACATTTATCAGATAATAATTATAATGCAGTTTGTACATAGTAATTTGAATGTCAACCATCATTTCTATGAATTTTTTTAAATGATATATAAATTGTTTATTTATTTTCGCCATCCTTCACATTAAAAGGCCAGTTGTCATTATCTTTGCATGCTATATGTTGTTATATGTGTGACTATCTAGTGTCTGTCGCTTTTGTCGGGATGGCTTAATAATCATAACTAAAATTTAAATTCACTTATTGTCTGCTCATAATGTAACGTTCATTTCATACATCTATACGTTGTCTCCCAGTTAATTACATAGAATATGAGCAACATTTCTTAGTATGCATTTTCCATAATGGAATATGGACCCCCAGGTACATTTTCTGTAGGGGTCCATTTTCTGATTCTGGTGCGTGCATAATTAGCTAATTACGGTGTAATCCAGGCATTTAGTTAATTCATAAAATAAGAATGAACTTTTATCAGTGTATACGATGAAATTTGAATTAACCTTAAACTTTGATTATATTGATACAAGTGTCAGACTGAAAAGCTAAATCAGGCAAAAAAATGTCTCGATAGTAGCTGCTGACGCAAATGGGAACGTTCTTCGGTTCTTCAGTGTGTTTACTCCAAACAGCCCCTTCTGGGGCTAACATAGGAGTGTGGTGCTCGGCGCGCATGAAAAAGGTGCATATAAATGTGGGAAATAATAAATTTTGAACAAAAATACTGCAATTTAAAAAGTGGATTAAAATTCGATATCCCTCTTATTATAGATGAATGAGGTGAGCTGGAGGGGCAAGATAGACAATGCTCACAGCTAGTTGGAAGGGGCCGTTATGAAAATATACCATGGCAGAATACCAAGGTGTTTTGAAACAGGTAAACCATGGTATACCACCGTTTACCATGTAATGTCATGGTTTACCTTGTAATACGTACCATGGTATATCATGATATATACCATGGTATATTTTCGTAAGGGCATTTACCACAGAGAATTATTACCCGCTGACACGGTCCACAGAACATATACATATTTGGCATCAGTTAACGCGCATTATTAGTTAATATTGATCTTGATAGACCATGTATGATATATATATATATATAAATATATGTATATATATATAAATATATGTATTTATATATATATATATATATATATATATATATATATATAAATATGTATATATATATATATATATATATATATATATATATATATATATATATATATATATATATATTTATTGTTAAATCTTGTACTACGATTGAAATAATGATTGATGGGTTCCGAGGCCAACGGCAACGTCAACGAGGTGACCGAGTTAATTGTAATCATGTGCGTAAATGGTTTCCGAATAAAGTTTACCAAGTAAGTTTGCTCCTGGTTCACGAAATATAACGTATAATTATATATAACCATGCCTTCCGGTTACAATAACCTTCAGAACTAAAAAACTGCTGTGAGTGTGACAGCTTTAGCCTTTAGTTTATAACGACAGCCTGTCACGCCAAGACGAAATCAATCGGCCTTCTCAGAATCGGGATCGGGTCAAACTCCCAATCAACATTGCATGACACTGAGCAAAACAAGATGTTTAGGAGATATTTAATTAATACCAGCTAGCACAACTTTCATGCATGTGCCCAAGCAGAGCAAAACTCATTGCGGATGGCTGGAGTAAACATACTTCAGGAGTCAGGCCACTGTAGATAATTGCATTGGTGGCCATGTTAACGTTTTGTCGGATTATAAGAAAACGTGACCATCAAAAATTCAGAAATTTTTTCACAGCAACTGCCATCATCCCATTGACAAGCTCACCAAATTTGGTCAAAATCACATACCTCCAGCTCTTTTAAAATGCCCCGACGTGCGACGCCAATCAATTTTGACAAAAATAACCATGTATTCATGCGCCCACGTGGCCCATAGCAGAGCTAGTGTATAGGAGTCAGACCACAGTTGAAAATTGCATTGGTGGCCATGTTAACGTTTTGTTAGATTATAAGAAAACGTGACCACTAAAAATTCTGAAACTTTTTCACAACAACTGCCATCATCTCATTGACATGCTGACCAAGTTTTATCAAAATCACATACCTCCAGCTGTTTTAAAACGCCCCGCATGCGATGCCCATCAATTTTGACAAAAATAGCCTTGTATTCATGCGCCCACGTGGCCCCTAGCAGAAAAATTCCCATAAATCCCTCCGCCTTTTAAACTCTCAAAAAACTTATGTCACATCACATGAATTCTTTAAATTCACATATCGCAATTTAATACGCCCTACATTCGTGTCAAACAATAAACAGGAAGGTCAACTGTGGTCTTACCCTTATCTGCTACACAAACGCAAACTGTTCTCGAATTCCTACATACCGTCAGAAGTTAAAAACAATAAAACCGACCACCAAGACAGTGAGAAAGCGGACTGCTGACTCAACGATTGCTTTGAAAGCTTGCCTTGACAGCACGGACTGGCAAATGTTTAAAGATTCCTGCCACGACCTCGACGCGTACACTGACACAGTTACTGCCTACATCAGCTGGTGTGAAGAAACCTGCTACGAAAGTAAGTTAGTTACAGTATATGGCAACGACAAACCATGGTTTACCAGGGACATTAAACAGAAGCTAGCCATGAAAAACTCAGCGTTCATTAGCGACAACAGGGAAGAATTTCGGAGAGCCAAGTACGCAGTGCGCAAGGCGATTAGTTCGGCCAAGTACAAATACAAACGCAAACTTGAAAACCAATTTGCTTCCAACAACACCAGATCTGTATGGCAAGGGTTACGTCAAATTACACAGTATAAACCAAGCGCTTCAGCCATTTACAACGCCGATCCGTCCTTCCCCGACCAACTAAACGACTTCTACAGCAGATTTGACAAGTTAAACACATCGCCGGAACAGCGCCCCCTACCCACAGACACTCCGCTGTCGCCGCCTTTCACCGTTAACGTTGCTGACGTGCGGACATTGTTCAAGCGACTGAGTACGCGCAAGGCTTCGGGTCCTGATAACATCTCATCATATACATTCAAGAATTGTGCCGATCAGCTTGCTCCAGTATTCGCTGACATCTACAATTCATCTTTACAACAGTGCATAGTTCCAACGTGTTTTAAAACTTCTGTGATTATACCTATTCCCAAGAAGGCTAAAGTCTCTACCATGAACGATTACCGTCCAGTGGCACTTACCTCAGTTGCGATGAAAGTTTTCGAACATATTATGCTCCGTTATCTGAAATCTTCCACGGCCGGTCTATTGGATCCTCACCAGTTTGCTTATCAAACTAACAGATCTGTGGACGATGCAGTTGCCTTAGGTTTACATTATGTTATGAATCACCTGGAACAACCGAGCACTTATGCGAGGATTCTTTTCGTGGACTTTAGCTCGGCCTTTAACACCATAATTCCTGTGAAGTTGTTTGATAAACTTGTATCTCTGAATGTGCATCCTGCCATATGTCACTGGACTCTCAACTTTCTTCTTCACAGGCCTCAATCTGTCAAGGTCAAAAACTCTCTCTCCAAACCTGTTATTCTTAACACTGGTGCCCCACAAGGCTGCGTGCTTTCTCCTTTCCTTTTCACTCTCTTTACAAACGACTGTGTATCTGGTAACCAATCTGTTCGCGTGGTTAAGTTCTCGGATGACACCACTGTAATTGGCTGTGTCAACAATGCTAACGAGTCTGTGTATAGAGAGGAAGTTCAAAGACTGGTCGGCTGGTGTAAGAACAACAACCTGGTACTAAACATATCCAAAACGAAGGAAATGATCATTGATTTTCGCAAAAAGAAAACACCCATCCACTCCCTTGTCATTGACGGTACTGAAGTTTTACAAGCCGACTCTGTAACATTTTTGGGTTCGACTATTTCTAAAGATCTTTCCTGGTGTAATAACACGATTGGCATCATTAAAAAAGCACAAAAACGCATGTACTTCCTTAGACACCTCAAACGATTCGGCTTATCTCAAGCAATATTAACACGTTTCTACCGCGCAGTTATTGAAAGTGTCTTGTCATTTTCTATCACTGTCTGGTTTGGTCGCGCCAGCCAAGATGAAATTAATCAAATTGAATCAGTCGTCAAGTACGCCTCTAAACTAATCGGGTTAAATATGCCGTCCATCAGATCTCTTTATCTATCTCGCAGTTTGCGCAAATCCAAGCGCATTGTACAAGACGAATATCATCCAGCCAACCATCTCTTTGAACTCCTTCCCTCCGGTAAGCGCTACCGTAGCATAAAAACTAAAACGACGCGATTTAACAATAGTTTCTATCCTCAAGCGCTGAGATTTTTAAACGGAGAGCCATCATAAATGTCTTGCCTCTGGTAGGTAGATGCAATGTCGCCTTTTTAATTTTTTATTTATTTATTTATTTTTTTTTTTTAATCTTTAATTTTTTTAATTTTTTAATCTTGCAACCTATTATATTACTCTCGCTTGTTTTCAACTGTTTTTAGTATTACGATTGTGATATGTAATGTTTAGTTCCGTGTGTGATTGGGTGCATGAGTGTATGTTTGTGCTAACGCCACAACACTACAAATTCCTTGTACTTGCTACTTGGTAATAAAACGTATCTTATCTTATCTTATCTTATCTTTATACCGAGCTGTGTCACTCCGACCTGCGCCATTTTGTAAATTGACGTTCAGCGCCACCAAGTAGGGGGCAGCTACAACTTTCGTCAACGCATCCGGTAACTCGACTCCGCATGCGCCAACTCTCTAGTTACATTTCCGGGTGAGAGAGCAATCGACGTCATAAACCCATAAACCGCTGTTGACAATGCGATTGCGTTTCATCATAATTATCTGCTACACAAACGCAAACTGTTCTCGAATATTATTGCCTTTACTACAAACTTCCTTAAACCTAGTAATGTAGTCGTCACAACTGACGCGGTTATACAACTGGACATCCGTTGAATAAAATTGCACGCATCGGGTTTATGGCATATGGGACAGTGCCACTGCCACTGCCAGTGAGTGACACTTGCTGATGTTGGGGATATCAATGAAAATATAATATATTTTGTTTTATATATTGTTATTATATTGCTGAAATTCAGTACATCGTACATATCACGTTTTGCAATTACCATCTGATGTGCCATTTCCAAAGAAGTAAAACCTACCCTGTACTCAAATCTAAAATTTCCAAGGCAAATTTTCGGCATACCAAGTAAATTATCAATATCTGTAAATAGTTTTATTAACTTACTAGTCAACCAGAACATTATCGCCGATCTCTAGTTTCTTGTCGTATATTTTTTGCAGTCAGACTCAATTAGACTTGATCTTGAGGTCAGTGTCACTGTAATTGCCCATAGCACAACAATTCCCATAAATCCCTCCGCCTGTTAAACTCTATAAAAAATGCACCATTTCACAGCCAATAGCGTCTACAAAGAAACCTGTGAATACGCCTGCTCAATTGCACTTATGTCACATCATATGAATTGTTTAAATTCACACATCGCAATTTAATACGCCCTACATTCGTGTCAAACAATAAGCAGGAAGGTCAACAGTGGTCTTACCACTACAGCGTCGATTATCCATGCAGTGGCGCCTCTATTTGTCGCACACAACGCCTGGATGCAAAGTGTACTTTTCATTGGCATGCGTGTTTAAATGCAAGGAGCATAGCAAATAAGAATGAACAATTATGGTAGAACATATTGACCCTCACATAATTTGTATAACTGAATCATGGGCCAACAAAGACATAGCAGATGCTGAATTAGGACTGACATGATACGTAATGTTTAGGAGATATCGAATAGGAATAAGAAGAGAGGCAGTTATTCTATTTATTAATGAATACATTCTGGCTTACAAAATAAAATTAGAACGGGAAGCAGATTACTATGAAGCTCTTTTGTGCAATATAGTTACAGGAAATTCAACATTAACTGTTGGATTAGTTTACCGAAGTCCAAACATTATTAGTGAAGAGGATAACACAAAAAGCTATAAAGGAAGAGAGTAAAGGGGAATGTATCATAATGGGAGATTTTAACCACGGATACATACAATGGAAATTTCTAGAGAGTACAGAGGTGAGGATCAACTGTTTCTATTTTTATTCCTTATACTTAACACGTGCTAAAACCAACCAGGGAGAGAATGTATTGAATTCGTGGACAATTTCAAAATACATGAACCATTGGGTAACAGTGATCATAATCAAATACATTTTGTTATGTATGCATAACAAAACGTACGAGAGAAGGTTGGACCATTAGAAGACAGTGCTGGAAATATAATAAATATCATAAGGTTTTTTAATGGCGGAAGACCTAAATGGATATTTCAGTTCACTGTTTACCAGAGAGGATATTAGTTCATTACCATTTCTAGATGCTAAATTTCAGGAGGCCAAATCGGACTATTTAGGGCAGTTAATCGTGACTCCAGAAATGGTAGCTACGAAAATAAAGGCAATGAAGGGTAATAAATAACATGGGAATGGATGGAATTCCGCCAAAACTACTAATGGAAACAACAGAACAAATTAATATATCACTTGCAAGTGTGTTCAACTTGTCATTAAAAGAGGGAGTAATATCTTTTGAAAAATAAGCAATAAGCAAACATCATACCATTATTTAAAAAGGGTTCGAGAAATAAGTAAGAGAATTACAGACCAGTGAGTTTAACATCAGTGATTTGTAAAATATTACAAAGTTTAATTAAAGCGGACTTCCTTATTAGGCATAAAATTATTAAATCCATCTCAGCATGGATTCCTAAAAGCGAGGTCATGCTTAACATATATGCTATGTTTTAGTAGATATTATCTACTTAGATTGTCCAAGTGCCACATCAAAGATTACCACTTAAACTGAAAACGTATTGTATCGGGGATGGCATAATTCGACTGGATAGAAGAACGGCTGACTGACAGAAGACAGCGTATTATAGTAGAAGGGGAGGTTTCAAACTGGAAATCAGTTTTGAGTGGGGTACCACAAAGTTCAATATTAGGACCATTATTATTTTTAATATATATATATATATATATATATATATATATATATATATATATGTGTATATATATATATGTATATATATAATTTTGTATATATATATGTATATATATATATATATATATATATATATATGTATATAATATGTATATATATATATATATATATATATATATATATATATATATATATATATATATATATATATATATATATATATATATATATATATATATATATATATATATATATATATATATATATATATATCAATGACTTGGACGATAATATAACAAGCAGCGTACTGAAATTTGCGGATGACACAAATACAAATAAACGGATTAGATGTTGCTGCTACTACGCAATAGCAATGTCTCAAACGGCAATTTTCTACATGTTGGAAACCTTCATGCAACTGACCAACTGTCCGATAAACTTTTTAGACGTTATTTTATTCTTATGCTTCGTTTTTATACCCGGTAGACCGCTATCTCAATACCAGAGCGCCCATGGTCTAAAGTCCACTCCTGGACCCTCGCTGAAAGGTAACGCGATTAAAGTCCGTCGTACCCAGTCCTGTTTCCTAATCCGTTTATTTGTATTCTGCGACAGCCGTTGTTATCTGATTCGCTTTCCGTCTGTCGTTGATTATCGTCCGTGGTTGTACCAAAGTGCTTATTGTACTTTACTCCGTTTGTTGCAGGCGTCACCGTGCTGCGTGGGCTGACGTCATGGCGCAACTGACGGATGCGCCTGTGCGCTGGGGGGGGGGGGTGATATATCGCCCGCGCCGTCCGTGGAAGACTGGCAGTGCGAGATACGGGACTACGAGAGACAGATGGCCGAGGAACGACAACAAAACCAAAGCAACCGTCCACCGTTCAAGCGTGGACCACTTCTCCAAAGCGAGCAGTAGGATGTGGTGATGTCTGAGGTTGGTTCAACTCAACAACGAAACCAAACCGACTGCATTATCTTGCGTCGCGGCGATGGACCTATCCGAGCGCTGGCACGTAACCAAAAATACTTTGCGATGATAATGTGTCCGTCGATCGTCGTAAACTGGCTTATATTGATGACACCTTCACGACGCCTACGAATCGACCGGCCGATGTACGAAATCGTTGGATCTGGCCGCGAAATTGTTGCGCCACGACGTTATTGTCTGTAACATTTGTGACATTATCGTTCGTAACGTTTGTAAACAAGGGAGTGGGCCATGCGGTGCAACACACTTACTTACTTAGTTAGTCCTCTTCACTCAAGGTGCAGAAACGACTCTTTTCCAACGCACTCTGTTATTTGCTGCTTTCTTCATTTCCTTCCAGGTGGTCCCATGTTTCTTTACTTCCTCGGCTATTGGTCTCTTCCAAGTAGTTTTGGATCTGCCTGTTTTTCTTTTTCCTTGTGGATTCCAGTCTAAGGCCTGTCTCGTGACATTGTTGGTTTGCTTCCCCGTGTTGGAAGATCGAGTCGATCCACGGTAGACCAACACGAGCGTCTGTCGAAGATAGCTACAACTTGGGGTCTGTCTTCTTTCTTGATGTGATTGGAATCGATCATAACGGTACGCTAATATACGTAGACTGAGGAGCAGGCAACGGTTACTGCGCTGTGGTGCATGGCGCTCAGTACAAATGCTGCGACTGCACGAGTTCCACCCTGGCCAGCCAACTCGTCGAGGGTGATCGGAGGCTGGCCAGCCATCCGCCTTCGCTCGTTCATCTCCACAGACTTCGTCTCGTCGCAGGCCCGCTGACTCTGCACCTTCTGAAGGCTGCGTCGTTACTCTTTCGTGACTGCGAAGTCAGCCTTCTTATTGTCCGTGCGATTGACCTTCTCGCGTGCTGCTACCCTTATGAAAAGATACCATGGTAAATGCATGTTTTAAACAGGTAAACCATGGTAAATCATGGTAAACCATGGTAAATACCATGTTATACCATGGTATACCACGGTATACTATGGAATACCATGGCATATTTTCATAAGGTGGTGAACGGAGGGGAGTCTTTTTATTTCAGTGGGGAGTAGATTCCTGGCTCTTATGACTCTAGGATAGAAGGAGTATGCATATGTGTTGATGCGTGTGCTTGTATTTGTATATATTTATCAGGATCGCTGTTTCGTGTATGGGTGCATGGGACTATAATATGTTTTGGCAGGGAAATATTCAGGAGGTTATGTTTAATTTTGTAAAAGAAAGTGAGTTGGTGTTGTAATCGTCGTTGTCTTAATGTCTGCCAGTCAAGTTTGTGTTGTAGGTGTGTGACGCTTGTTGTACGGCGGTGGTCATTAAGGACAAATCGAGCGGCGCTTCTTTGCATTTTCGAGTCGGATAAGCGAGACTAGGTGTAGTCTCGCTTATCCCGACTGTCGCTCGCCTTTGTGAATTCGCTGAGAAGAGTAGCCTCGATTAACAAGATTTAACAATATTGCCCCTGTGAGAACGAGTACTTCCTGGTATGTCCCAATCTACACTGATCCTTTACTAATGTTGCCTCGTGTCCTCTTTCTACTACCTTTCTTGAATGAGAAAACACATTTCTATCAATATTTTCATACCCACTCAATATCATAAAAAACTTTAGTTTGAACTCCTCTTAACCTCGTCTCTTGGGTTGTTAAACCACATTCTTTTAGGCATTCTTCATAACTAAGGTCTCTCAGTTCTGGAATAATTTTAGTTGCTCTCCTGTTTTTGTTCAAGCGTTTCCTTACCACACTGCTCTGAAACTTTCATATCAACACTTATTGTTACTCCTAAGTCCTTTTCTTTTACGGTACTACATAGAACAGTACCTCCCATTTTACAGTTTACATCCAAGTTCCTGTGTACTGTACGTAGGCATTTACATTTCCCAAAATTGAATAACATCTGCTATTTTTCAGACAATTTAACTAATTTGTCTAGATCGTTTTGTATATGTTGTTTATCACCATCATTGTTAATCCTTCTAATCACTTTTGTGTCATCCGCAAATTTCAGTACGCTGCTTGTTATATTATCGTCCAAGTCATTGATATATATATATATATATATATATATATATATATATATATATATATATATATATATATATATATATATATATATATACATATATATATATATATACATATATATATATATATACATATATATATATATATACATATATATATACATATATTAAAAATAATAATGGTCCTAATATTGAACTTTGTGGTACCCCACTCAAAACTGATTTCCAGTTTGAAACCTCCCATTCTACTATAATACGCTGTCTACTCATACAAAAGGCCTGTTACGACTCGTAAGAGGCCTTTTGTATGATTGACTCGTAACTTACAAGTGGCTTATATATTACCGTGCGGTCTGTGAGTGGTTAATCTATCGCGCGTGGGGTGACGGGTGTGGTTAAGCGGGACGTATCAATGCCGATGTATGTGGACTAAACCGTCAATTCGCTCATATTCAAGACATCGTGAAAAATGGCCCATAAGGTGGTGGACATGGCGCAACAGCAGCAGTAGTTGAAACGAAAGGTGTAGCTGTCGCAGCTGAACGAGGTGATTTGTGGAAAATATGCCCTATTCAGACCAGCCGTCATTGATGATGCAACTTATGCAAGTGGTCATTCGTGTAAGAGAGCTTTCATGGATCATCCGTCCGGGGTTGGGGGGGGGGTACCTGTGTGCTATTCATGGTTGGCAAAGGTTACCAACGTACCACTTTGCCACCAGACTGATGTTGACTGACACGACGACTGACCTGTGGGTGACCGCATTGGACGTATCAGTGGAAAAACTGCTGTCGTTCGACGGCAATATGTTTGAATCTCCGTACGGCGAAGAACAACGTTATGAGGACATGTCTATAATCCGTGGTGAGAGAGTAAGGGCAAATATAAGGAAATCCAGAAAGGGTCCTTACGTTAACTGCAAACTGTCGAATGTGGAAGTGGTGTTCGTGTAAGGCTGGTGTGTTGTGAGATGTGTGACGTTGCAGGAAACGACACCGCCTCGATATGACGTGTTCGATCTGACAACGGACGACGAAGATGTGATGATAGATTTGACGACGACGCGGGAAGACGACGACAACGACGACATTGTATTCAGCGACATGGCACCTAATTGTTCCTCCGCATCGGACATACAGTTGTCGACAGTTATTGTGATTGTGACATGACAGACGACGAAGACCACGTGGAAAGAGCCCAATATGTGATCAAGATAAAATAAATGGAATGTCATCATAGATCACGTAAGGTCGAACGCATCATATCATTATATATCGACGTGAGGACTGTACACTACGTAGCACCGTCAAACGGAACAATCGAGACCCGTGTGCGAGGCAATGTCAGCCTGCTGAACGCCAGATGGACGACAAAGTGGTGGCGAGACAACGCGATAGATATAGTGCAAGCTACGTTGCAACGAGAATTGACCACTGACTGTAGACAGATAATCCGTAAAGTTGTACTAACTAACTAAAAAACTAAATAAAAAAGTATTTTGTTTTATTATTATTATACATTGATTTACATTTTATTTCTTGGCTTATCTATTGTGTGTGTGTGTGTGTGTGTGCGTGCGTGCGTGCGTGCGTGCGTGCGTGCGTGTGTGTGTGCCTAAATATCATTAATTCATTCATTGATATAACCTTGAGTTATATCAATGAATATATATATATATATATATATATATATATATATATATATATATATATATATATATATATATATATATATATAGACGCACAATGACGTCGAACCCCAAAAGTATTGGGGTTCGGTGCAAACACCTACGTGGGTATGAAGTCAGACGAAGACCGTTATGCCTCACTGTCCCTGCTCCGGGACCATGTCACCATCAAGAAACGCGTAAAGGACACTCATGTGAATTACACCGTGTCAGAACTAGAAGTGGTAGGACCGTAATTCTCTTTGCAGGAAGACAACGGCAAAGAGGATGACGAGGCTTCGAGTTCCAGCGTGAGTAAAGTACAGTCATGGCTAGATATGAACAGTGACGAAATCCTATTCACGTCAGCAGCGTCCAGTATCTCTCCTGCATCCTGCATAATTCTGTCAGACGACGACGACGACTGTGATGATGATGATGATGATAATGCTATGCAGAAGGCTCATAGCAACAGCAGTGACGACATGGAGGCAACGGTGAACGGTATAGATATAATTCAAGATCGTACGGAAGCCCTCTTTAATCAGCAGTCTTTCGACGCAGAGTCAGATGCGGCCTGTGTTCGTTATGTATGTGATGAGGTGTGTGGCATATTGAATCTATCGAAAGATGAGGTGTACACACCTTCATTTGGTTTAATCCAACACTTGATGCGGTGGGTTGTTATATCGATGAATGATAGGTGGAGGTCATTGCAATGGCAAGTCGATATATTGGAGAAGGTGCGAGAAGCTATGCACAGACGGGGGGGATGATGGTGAGTGACCATCTTTAAAAAGTGTCTTTCCTTTCTGTAGATCAGCACCGGTCTGCAGCTGATACGCAAAAGCGTACGAGAAGGAGGTGGAGGACGTGGGGACAGCTGCGGTGAAGACGGCGATGGCGTCTCGTAAAAGAACGATACGTTCTTTCGTCATCACTCCACCGTAGGCAGCAGAAGATCTAAGGTTGCTGCTCAACAAAAAAAGATGGCTATCGTCACCGCTGTCACCGCCGCCGCCACCGCCGACGTCATCGATGACGTCACCACCGCTGCTGTCGCCGCCTCGATCGCTGCCACTGACCCCACCCCGATCGTCGTCACCACCGTCACCGTCATGTTCATCGCAGTCGCCAATCAGTCCGATGTCGCCGGCATACGATCCGGCATCACCGACGCGTGATGATGACGTCTCATCGACCGTAGGAGAGAGTCCGGCGTCGCCACCACCACCGTCAATCTGTCCACTGCTGCCAGTGCTGACTATACAAGAATGCCTCATCATGATTGACGAGGCCATCACCAACCTAATCACCATCACAACAACGAACATGTCATTGACACTGCCGTCGGCTATCCATCGCGTATGCGATATTATAGCCGACGGCATTACGTCGCCAGAGTGGCAGGCAATCACTGTAAAACAAATAAATCCATGGCTACTATAAACACACACACGCACGCACGCACGCGCGCGCGCACACACACACACGCACGCACACGCACGCACACGCACGTACACGCACGCACGCACACGCACGCACGCACACTCACAACACACACACACACACACACACACACACACACACACACACACACACACACACACACACACACACACACACACACACACACACACACACACACACACACATGGTCATAGTCTCCCTGTAGACTTAGTGAATTTTGTTTTATGAACTTTATTATCCTGTGTAGATTTATTTTGTTGTAGTATTCTTATTGACTTTATTTTATGAATATAATATGTAGACTTCTTTGTGATCATATTTCTTTGTTATTAGTAAGACATATATATATATATATATATATATATATATATATATATATATATATATATATATATATATATATATATTCTTCTTATTATGAAAAGAACGACTTATATATCATCTCATCATCATCACGTGACCTCTGGCGAGGAGTAAAGTCCCGTAAGTCAACAACATCGTACCGACCTCTGGCGAATCGGTAAGCCTGAGATCATTGTCGTGGCATAAGAGCCCATAAACCTCATCTATGTTATCATCGTATATAAGTCGTTCTTTTCATAACAACGCAGTACCCTATATATATATATATATATATATATATATATATATATATATATATATATATATATATATATATATATTTCATCCACAACATATGTATTCGTTACATTTAATAAATTTGTCAAAACGAATGGCACGTTTTGTTGTATTCATGCTAGTGACACCCTCTATATAGACACGGTGCTCTTAGTAGTCATTACCCTCTACTCACGCCTTATCATACACCACCACAACCACCACCCCGCGCACGCATGCACGCACACACTATATAGATGTACTGTTAGGCCGTGGTCTTTCAGATGTAGACGCAGTTATCAACATGAAAAGACACCTATGTCGCCACTGCGGCCTCCTACTCAACATGTATGCAGAGCTACGACGACACGTGGAGACCCACGCGACGCCATCATCAGACCACCACACTTACTCGCTAGCGCCGACAGCAGTGGTGACGTGTAGCGATCACGCAAAGAGAACGAAATACGCGTGCGAGAAATGCGGTGTAACGTTCGGAAGATGGGACAATTTACAGCGTCACGTAAGGTCTGTATGTAGTGGCAGTAGTAGAAGTAGTGGTAGTAGTCATAGTCGTAGTCGAAGTAGTAAAGAAACCGCCACCTACACGTGCAAGAAATGTGGACGGAATTTCAATACACGTAAGGACATGTTCAGACACGCACGAACCGCATGTACCGACGTCAACGAGCCGCCATTACCGAAGAGATCGAAATGGCAAGACACCTCACCCCACCTGCTCGTTACCGAAGAAGCTGCCATCGATCCACCTGCTCTACTTCCCTTCTCCGACACTCTGTCGACGGAACTGCTAGACGTCGTTAGCGAGCACTGGTCGACCATCAGGACAAGCGTATCGAGAGGACCAATCCAGTGCAGGTACGATTACAGGTTAGCTACGCTAGACACGACTGTTCTACGCTAGACACGGCTGTTCTTGTAGTGGGCCATCAATCAAAGACCGGATCCTGCGTGGGTGTGCGAACTCATGACCAATGTCACCTTCTTCGTCAACCGCCTCATCGATCATCCTATAGGATGCGTAGGCCTGACCCTTCCAGCCTACACCAAGAAGAACCAAGCCGTCATCGGTCTGGAAAGGGAACCCAACCATTCCAAGAGGTACAATGGTAACCTGTGTCTCTTCCGATGTCTGGCTCTGCATCGAGGGGGTGACGTACATCGGTGGGAACCGGCTGTGAAGACGCTGTACGAGGCATACGACCAAGACGATGTAGCCATGGAAGATTTTGCCGGGGTCACGTTTAATGACCTCTGTCGTGTAGAGACCACGTTCGAGACGAACGTGTGCGTATACAAGCTCGTCGAGTCGGAAGCACAGGATGGAAAGACGACTGCCGAACTCGTCCGTCGATCGTTATGTCATTACCCCGACACATTACACATCAATCTTCACAAGACACACTTTTCCTACATTCAATATGTACGCATGTACTGTCAGTCTTAGTGATGTCGAAAGTGCGGTGACTGTTTATGGAAAGTCGCATATATGCTGCGCAGACATGAGCGCACGTGTACGGGTGGTGTACGCCGAGTCTAACCGTTTGTACCACTCGACCCCGTCAGTGTTCGAACGTTTAAGCGACGAGAACATTGGACTCTCCGAATCATTGCGTTACTACCCGTACCGCGCCACCTTTGACTTTGAGTGTTGGTTTGACACCGCACAACTTCCGTCGGACAGTGACAAGGTCCACTGGGTAGCGCGTCACGTCCCGCTGAGCGTTAGCGTGGCATCCAACGTGCCCGGACACGAGCAAGTGCAAGTTGGTGAGCGACATGATGGATATGCTCGCCGAGACCCGAAAGAACACCGCCTGCCTACGTCACTGTGTCAAGGTCGTCGAGATGTGGGAATGCGAGTGGAAAGAGATGAGAAGAGATACGACCGTGAGAAAGTGTCTGGATGCTGCCTTTCCTCGGCAACGACACGTGCGGTGGACGATGACGTCACAACAGATCCTGACCGGCGTGCGTGCCGGAACCGTGTTCGGTGTGATCGAGTGCGACGTTTGCGTGCCGGAAGGATTGCGTGAGCACTTTGCCGAGTTACAGCCCGTGTTCAAGAACATCCGTCTGACACGCGACGATCTTGGTCCATTCATGCGTCGATACTCCGAAGAATACCACATCATGGCGACTCCGCGGCGCATGCTCGTGGGCAGTTATCGAGGCGATAAGATCTTGCTCGCCACGCCCCTCTTGCGTTGGTACATGGACCACAGAGTCGAGGTGACGCGCGTCAACCTGGTCATCGATTACGATCCTATCCCGTGCTTCCGCCGGATTAGCGATGCAGTGTCCACGGCCCGGCGCGAGGGAGACGTCCACCCACACAAGGCCATCATCGCGGACACCATGACGTTGCTGGGGAACTCGGGCTACGGGAAGAATATCACTAACGTGGACCGACATCGTGACGTCAACTACTGTACAGAGAAGTCAGCATCGGTCATGGTCAACGATAGACGGTTCCGACAACTCGACATCGTCGTCGACGATGCGAACGAGGTAGAGATGAACAAGAAAACCGTCATCTACGCCCTGCCCGCACACGTGGGATTCTTCTTTCTGCAGTACGCCAAGATGCGCCTGTTGCAGTTCTATTAAGACTTTATCAACAGGTACCTGAAGCACCCTCTGTTCCAGTACTGCGAGATGGATACAGATTCCTCCTATTTGGCCTTGGCCGGTGAGTCCGTCGATGATCTCGTGACCCCAGAACTACAATCCCAGCAGGCAAAATGACGTTGAAAATACGTTGTTTCAACGTCAGGTACCACGTTGTAGCAATGTCGGAAACTAGTTGGATTTGAAAGTTGTATCTACGTCGGGTTTCAACGATGTATCGACGTCGGGTTTCCACGTTGTACCAATATTGAAAACTAGTTGGATTTGAAAGTTGCATTGACGTCGGGTTTCCACGTTGTATCAACGTCGGGTATCGACGTCGTAACAATGTTGAAAGCTAGTTGGATTTGTAAGTTGTATCTACGTCAGGTTTCAACGATGTATCGACGTCGGGTATCGACGTCGTAACAATGTTGAACACTAGTTGGATTTGAAAGTTGTATCTACGTCAGGTTTCAACGATGTATCGACGTCGGGTTTCCACGTTGTACCAATGTTGAAAACTAGTTGGATTTGAAAGTTGGATCGACGTCGAGTTCCAACGTAGCATTGACGTTGGGTTTCAACGTTGTTGCAATGTTATATAACTTTACTTCCGGCACCGCTCCAAATGGCTGCCGTCCGAATGTTCCGTCGAACATCAGAACGAGTACATGCACTGTCGACTCGCCGGTCGCCCGTGGGCCGGTGACGAGGCGTGCTGTAAGGCGCACAGAGCGTACTATAAGAGAACACCGGGTCTGTTCAAGGTGGAGTGGTCCGGTGACGGGTTTGTGGGGTTGTGTAGCAAGACGTACTATTATTTCGGAGCCACCGACAAGCAGAGCACCAAAGAACTGAGCAAACGTCACAACGACATCGACAAGTATGCGTTCCTGGACGTGCTCACCAACCGTCGGAGCGGAGGTGGAACGAACCGCGGGTTCCGGGTGCGTCACTCGACCGTGTTGACGTACGTGCAGGAACGGGCGGCCCTCACCTACTTCTACGCCAAACGCGTGGTGCACGAGGGCGGGGTAATAAGCATTCAAGAGGTAGTTGGCGTGATAGAGTATTGAGGAGGGAGTTGGCGTGATAGAATATAGAAGAGGGAGTAGGCGTGATAGAATATTGAGGAGGGAGTTGGCGTAATAGAATATAGAGGATTGAGTTGGCGTGATAGAATATAGAGGAGGAAGTTGGCGTGATAGAGTATTGAGGAGGGAGTTGGCGTAATAGAATATAGCGGAGGGAGTTGGCGTGATAGAGCATAGAGGAGGGAGTTGGCGTGATAGAGCATAGAGGAGGGAGTTGGCGTGATAGAGTATAGAGGAGGGTGTTGGCATGATAGATTATAGACGGAGTTGGCGTGATAGAGCATAGAGGAGGGAGTTTGTGTGATAGAGTATAGAGGAGGGAGTTGGCATGATAGATTATAGACGGAGTTGGTGTGATAGAGCATAGAGGAGGGAGTTGGCGTGATAGAGCATAGAGAAGGGAGTTGGCTTAATAGAGCATAGAGGACGGAATTGGCGTGATAGAATATAGAGGAGGGGGTTGGTATGATGGTCCATAGAAAAGGGAGTTGGCATAATAGAGTATACAGGAGGGAGTTGGCGTGACATAGCATAGAGTAGGGAGTTGGCGTGATAGAGTATTGAGGGAGTTTGCGTGATAGAGTATTGAGAAGGGAGTTGGCGTGATAGAGTATAGAGGAGGGAGTTGGCATGATAGAGTATAGAGGAGGGAGTTGGCGTGATAGACGATAGAGAAGAGTGTTGGCGTGATAGATTATAGAGGAGGAAGTTGGCGTGATAGAGTATTGAGGAGGGAGTTGGCGTGATAGAATATAGAGGAGGGAGTTGGCGTGATAGAATATACAGGAGGGGTTGGCATGATGGTGCATAGAGAAGGGAGTTGGCGTAATAGAGTATTGAGGAGGGAGTTGGTGTGATAGAATATAGAGGAGGGAGTTGGCATGCTAGAATATAGAGGAGGGAGTTGGCATGATAGATTATAGAGGGAGTTGGCGTGATAGAATATAGAGGAGGGAGTTGGCATGATAGATTATAGAGGGAGTTGGCGTGACAGAATATAGAGGAGGGAGTTGGCGTGATAGTTGGCGTGATAGAATATAGAGGAGGGAGTTGGCGTGATAGGGTATTGAGGAGGGGGTTGGCGTGATAGAATATAGAGGAGGGAGTTGGCGTGATAGATTATAGAGGGAGTTGGCGTGATAGAATATAGAGGAGGGAGTTGGCGTGATAGAAATATAATATAGAGTAGGGGGTTGGCGTGATAAAGTACAGAGGAGGGAGTTGGCGTGATAGAATATAGAGGAGGGAGTTGGCATGATAGATCATAGAGAAGGGAGTTGGCGTGATAGAGCATAGAAGGAGTTGGCGTTATAGAATATTGAGGAGGGATTTGGCGTGATAGAGTATTGAGGAGGGAGTTGGCGTGATAGCGTATTGAGGAGGGAGTTGGCATGATAGAATATAGAGGAGGGAGTTGGCGTGATAAAGTATTGAGGAGGGAGTTGGTGTGATAGAGTATAGAGGAAGGAGTTGGCGTGATAGAGTATTGAGGAGGGAGTTGGCGGGATAGAGCATAGAGGAGAGTGTTTGCGTGATAGAGTATAGAGGAGGGAGTTGGCATGATAGAGTATTGAGGAGGGAGTTGGCATGATAGAATATAGAGGAGGGACTTGGCGTGATAGAATATAGAGGGAGTTGGCGTGATAGAGCATAGAGGGAGTTGGCGTGATAGAGCATAGAGGGAGTTGGCGTGACAGAGCATAGCGGAGGGAGTTGGCGTGATAGAGCATAGAGGAGGGAGTTCGCGTGATAGAGCATAGAGGAGGGAGTTGGCGTGATAGAGCATAGAGGAGGGAGTTGGCATGATAGAGCATAGAGGAGGGAGTTGGCATGATAGAGCATAGAGGAGAGAGTTGGCATGATAGAGCATAGAGGAGGGAGTTGGCATGATAGAATATAGAGGAAGGAGTTGGCATGATAGAAATAGAATAAAGAGGAGGGAGTTGGCGTGATAGAGTATAGAGGAGGGAGTTGGCGTGATAGAATATAGAGGAGGGAGTTGGCATGATAGATCATAGGGAGTTGGCGTGATAGAGCAAAGTGGAGGGAGTTACCATGATAGAGTATAGAGGAGAGAGTTGGCGTGATAGAGTATAGAGGAGGGAGTTGGCGTGATAGAGTATAGAGGAAAGAGTTGGCATGATAGAGTATTGAAGAGGGAGTTGGTGTAATACAGCATTCAAGAGGTAGTTGGCGTGATAGAGCATAGAGGAGGGAGTTAGCATGATAAAGCATAGAGAAGAGAGTTGGCGTGATAGAGCATAGAGAAAGGAGTTGGCGTGATAGAATATAGAGGAGGGAATTGGCGTGATAGAATATAGAGGGAGTTGGCATGATAGAGCATAGAGAAGGGAGTTGGCATGATAGAGCATAGAGGAGGAAGTTGGTATGATATAGCATAGAGAAGGGACTTGACGTGATAGAGCAAAGAGGAGGGAGTTGGCGTGATAGATTATAGAGGAGGGAGTTGGCGTGATAGAATATAGAGGAGGGAGTTGGCGTGATAGAATATAGAGTAGGGGGTTGGTATGATGGTGCATAGAGAAGGGAGTTGGTGTAATAGAGTATAGAGGAGGGAGTTGGCATGATAGAGCATAAAGGAGAGAGTTGGCGTGATAGAGCATAGAGGAGGGATTTGGTGTGATAGAGTATAGAGGAAAGAGTTGGCGTGATAGAGTATAGAGGAGGAAGTTGGCGTGATAGTGTATTGAGGAGGGAGTTGGCATGATAGAGGAGAGGAGGGAGTTGGTGTGGTAGAGCATAGAGGAGGGAGTTGGCATACTAGAGCATAGAGGAGGGAGTTGGTGTGATAGAGCATAGAGGAGGGAGTTGGCATGATAGATTATAGAGGGAGTTGGCATGATAGAATATAGAGGAGGGAGTTGGCATGATAGAATATAGAGGAGGGAGTTGGCGTGATAGAATATAGAGTAGGGGGTTGGTATGATGGTGCATAGAGAAGGGAGTTGGTGTAATAGAGTATAGAGGAGGGAGTTGGCATGATAGAGCATAAAGGAGAGAGTTGGCGTGATAGAGCATAGAGGAGGGATTTGGTGTGATAGAGTATAGAGGAAAGAGTTGGCGTGATAGAGTATAGAGGAGGAAGTTGGCGTGATAGTGTACTGACGAGGGAGTTGGCATGATAGAGGAGAGGAGGGAGTTGGTGTGGTAGAGCATAGAGGAGGGAGTTGGCATACTAGAGCATAGAGGAGGGAGTTGGCGTGATAGAGCATAGAGGAGGGAGTTGGCATGATAGATTATAGAGGGAGTTGGCATGATAGAATATAGAGGAGGGAGTTGGCGTGATAGAAATAGAATATAGAGGAGGGAGTTGGCATGATAGAGTACAGAGGAGGGAGTTGGCGTGATAGAGTATAGAAGAGGGAGTTGGCGTGATAGAGTATAGAGGAGGGAGTTGGCATGATAGTGTATAGAGGGTGTTGGCGTGATAGAGTATAGAGCAAGTTGGCATGATAGAGTATAGAGGACAGATTTTATGGTGTATCGTGGCAATGCCAAAGACGTTCGAGAATATTGTTGTGTAATTCCAAGTGTGTGGAAAAAATTAAGGCTGGAGAATCCCTAAGCAGGAACATGCCCAGACATATGATTGTTGTGTATTGTTGACACTGACTGTCACATTGAGATATAAATTGAAAAATAGGAAATACAATGAACAAATGAAATATATATATTTAATCTATTCTTTATTACTAAAAAGCTATAATTATCAATATAAATATTGACATTTAAATATCGCAGTTCTCACCTGTATGACAGTAATAAGAACAAAGGCATTAACAAACAAAAACTCAACGTCTGTGTATAATAAATGTGTTTAAAACCAAACAGTTTCAATCGTCAATGTGTTATCACAGGTTGCTAATTATCACAGTGCAGGAATGTTCACATCATGTCAAATACTGTACACTGAAACACAGTTTCTTGTTGGAACTGTATAACATGTGTAAAGTGTCACAAGATAATGACTGTTCTGTTGACCTACACAGTAAACGTCCACAGCTGCTTCATAAAGAGACTTGAATGCCGAGTTAAAAGTTTCACTCAGTTCATTCAGCCGTGTAAGCGATATGTACAGGTGGTTTAACAGAAAGTGTGAACTTTTGTTGAAATCATCGAAAGAATTGACCCTGATTGTTGAATCTGGTTACTTGGAAAATTGTGAATATCCTCATGTAGCAGTATATAGACCTGGAAAACGTTTCCCCTTTTTGCCGAATTTTGACCGGCCAAAAATAATATACCAGTTTGTCCAATGATTTCACAAAAACTAAAGAATACATTTGCACAAATAAGCTTGCATGTTGTCATGGATACCAACTAGGTTTGATTTTTGTGTGAAATGATCCTTAAATGAGATGAGCGAAAAACTTAATTGAAGAAGTAATTTTTTTTTATAAATAAATAGCAATATAAGTAGAGTGTATTCTCTACAACAAAATTAATATATTTATTGTATACGCACACCTGCGCTTGTCTTGCACTGCAATATTAACTTGTATGATGTCAGCATTGTCAAAAATACATGTCACACAATACAAGAATCAGTAATCAATTGACACAAGCGACAGAATCAAGAATTGAGAAACACTTGATGTGTGCAATGCACATATAATAAAACACACACAAAATATATAATAAAACACACACAAAATATATAATAAAACACACACAAAATATATAATAAAACACACACAAAATATATAATAAAACACACACAAAATATATAATAAAACACACACAAAATATATAATAAAACACACACTGGCTGTCACCAAAATGTTTTTTTTATACTTACTTTAGATGGACCATTCCACAATTACTATCTTTATAAGGGATGTTCTCAAAATACTGATATATGAAACTACGCACAGTTGATTATGTTTAACCACTGACCCCCCTTGCCAGTATATGAAACTTTGAATTACAGCCACCTGATATACCCTGTTAAAATGTGATCTTCGTTGACACTAACTGTCACATACCTTTCATATTCAACCGTCCTGACACAACACTGCCTACGTGCACTGGAAGTCAGTACCCATGTCAACTGTGACTTGAAAATAAACAATATTTTTGGCAACAAATATTTCAAAGTGAGAAGCTAAATGAAACAGTTGTTAACCCCCCGTCCCCTAACGTAACCAATGTTGTGTAGGGGTGTACACTGAAGGTTTGAGATCACCCCCAAGAAGCAACCACAAGAATTGATAATGAGCTTGAAGTCAAAGTAGCACCCAACATTAGAATTGGAGACACACGACACTACATGATCACCTTTATAAAGTACCCCAGTGTTTAACCGAAATAAGTTCCATAGCCACAAACAGACATCAACATTTTGTTTCTATGGCTGATTCTAGAAAGAATGTGATTTAACAACACTAGAGTTGGGGAGATTAAGACAGCAAATATAATTTGTTTAACAGATGGAATGGTTATGAAAATATTGAGCATGCCGCACTTGTAATGTGTACATGTAGAAGATCCACATGTGATCTATGTGATCTACATGTGATCTATGTGATGAACATGTAATGTACATGTGATTTACATGTGATCTACATGTGATCTATGTGTACTTGTCCCAATGGTTACATGTACAAGTTTGATGTGCTGCACGAAATAGATCTACACTACCAAAAATATAACAAAAGTACACAATGTACAACTTCCACACACACACGCACGCACACACTTTTTGCTATGAATATCATATGGTCTTTTGTTTAACTTGTCCATAAAACCAAAAGATTTCTGAAAATCTCCTAACATTGTACTCATCAGCATGACATCTCTAAAATGATGTCACTGTCACTCAGGCATTTGAGCCTCAGTGCAGTTCAGCCTTTCTGCAGTTCAGAGTCCCAATTGCGAGTCTACTTCTTAGGAACTTCATCGTTTTTGCCTTTAGCAATTTCCACAAACGTGCGTTCATTGAGAATGGCGACAGTTCGGACAGTTGAATCGTGATGTCTCCCATAAAGTTCATAACTGACATCATAGCTCTTCCTGTAGTACTCATAGGCCCATTCATTGTTTTCTCTGGCCTCATAGTAGTTCCCCATATTGTAGTAGAGATTGAATGTAGTAGGGTGATTCTCACCAACCACAGGCAGTGCTAAATCCAGTGCTTTCTTGTAAGTCTGCATAGAAAGAGAACAAAGTTATTACCTATAAGCTGACTGAAAAAGATTATCAATTTATAAATGCAGTGTAATTGTTCTTTTGCAATCACAAGAAGAAACATTGATCAAAATGAACAATATAGGTCTTAGAAAGAAATTAGTTTACCTTACAATATATTCAACATAATTGTGTATATTTAACATATACATGTTATAGGCAAACTGTATAATCAGTCATTTCGAGTAATGCTTGACATTTTTAGGCATTATGCATAATGACTGTTTCACTCAGTCATTTCAGGAAATGCCACAAAACTTAAGTCATTTCATAAAATGCCTTGAAACATAGCACTGATTTTACACAGTTTGACTGGTGACCATTTCAGGTATACATATGTAAAAAAAATATTTTTTTACTTATATCATTATATATTGTTCAAATGTGATTCTATGTTAATGTCAGCTTTCATAAATCCTCAGACATGTATTCTCAAGTTAATATTCCTTGTGAATTGATATTTGCAACTTTTTGTGCATTTGATGATAAATTATCCATATATGTGTATAACCCAGCGTTCTGCAAACCCTAGTCCTCAGGCCAAATTTGGCCCATGGTCAGTTTTCAGTTGGCACGTGAGACCCTCGCCAAAAGTATTGAAAAAACAAATTGGAAATATAAATTTTTATTTATTGATTTCATGTCTACTGTAGAATCTAGAGTAAAGACAATATGAATTTATAACGGGGTCTACAATTTCGGACCGCGCTGTACACAAGGTGCGTTAGGTGTTCCCATATCTGCCACCAGGGAGCAACTAAACAAGAGCGATCGCCGTCCGCTGCACTTAATTAATAATTGTTTCACTTCATCTTTCAAACGATCTCGACCGAAGCATAAATTTACGACGCTCCATCTAACATCGACTTATCGTTTCATATGCGGATGACGAATTCATATTTTCGCGCACCAGTAGCACCTCGAATTAGGCATTGAATTAGGCAAACGATTTGATTTATGATGCAATGGAAGCATGCCATTTCACCCCAGTGTTATACTGATATTGCATACTAAATTGCATTTAAGACTATTTATCTGATTATTATGCGAGGCGTATTTGTGAATCTCGATTACAAACCGCAGAAGCAAAGCCAGCCACAGCGATTGATGACAGCGGCTGCCGAAAAAACAAATAACTCGTTGACACTCGTTCATTTACATTGTTCACCTAATGTTTCTTAAGAATTGTCAAAGCAATTTAGGTTTAAGCAGGCCCATTTGGCACTTCCCCTGGCAGCAGAAAATCGGGGTCCACGACCGAAGGCCTTATATCCGAATCCATGTAATACCTGGACACGCAATAACGAGGCATGACTGTATGAAGATTTCAGAGCTGTGTGGCATTGCAGCTTCAAATGGTAATCAAATTCTTGGGTTGAATAAGAGAAATATAACATATACGAAAGTAGAGGCCACCAAATGTTGTGTACGAGTAATATCTACAATTCACAGACTTATTATGCCAGACAACCAAACATTGATAATGATGCAAGTACTAACTATATCACTACTGACTAACATTTACCATTCACACTGTATATATGGGGGTCTCTCCGCATTAAAACTACTGAACATATCATAAAAGGAAAAAACACTAAGGCAAAACCTTGTGTACAATATCTAGAACAGGGAAAAGCGTCAAGCATTAAGTGCAATGTATTTGTACAAATGGTGATTTGCAATGGTGTACCACATGAAGCAATACAAATCATGTGGCACAACTACCACAGGGTTATAAAATATTATACCCCCAGTTGAATGACTGCTCCAATTTATGTTCAAGGGAGGAGGGTAAGATAAAAACACTCAAAACCCCTGATTAGCACACTTAACTATTAACCAACTAACAAAACTATTCTAGAATTAACTCCAACAATTAGCAACTCACAACAATTAACAAGAATACCAAGTAACAATAATGATCGTAGCTGAGATTTTGCACAGCAAAAGTGCACACTTGCACCAAACGAATCTGCAAACAAGTGAGGCTGGACCTACGCCACGTGATTACTATATAGTGCTCTGCATCACTCCATGCTTGGGCGTAATTAGGTTGATGCCGTACATTATCCTGCCGCCAGTTATATGTAATAACCGTGTCACATTTTTTGCCGTTATCCAGCATAAAATCCTTTATGCATCCCTATCACATAAATTCATTTTCTAGGCACCGGACCACTGGATAACTAGCTCTGGAAATCTGGTGGTCCTACAAAACTTCTGATGGTCCCAAGCAGTTTTAGCAAACAGAAGATACCCTTGTAATATCAAACTAGGATGACATTGACATGTTGTGTCCGTGGCCACCCACACGACAACGCTGACCGACTCGGACAAGGCTGCCAAGAGTCAAGAGGCCACTGGACCCACAATAGCAAAAATAAATGCAGTGCAGCTTAAACATCACATTGGTCGCATACAATTGCAATTAAAATGCCGCTTTTTATGTTTTGTAATAATTAGTGCAAATCTAACCAAAGATAGGTGAAGTGATGCATTGTGGGTTTTAAGTTGGCGATTTCTGTGTGCTCACACCAACCGAATGTTAAATAAGGCTGCACCCAAACATTTCTGACTACTAATTTGAAAATTTAGAACGCTACACCCACAACCCGAATTTTAAATAAGAAAATGGCCTTGTAAATTCTAAACGGCGCCTTCGTAAAAGTGGAAATATCCACATTATATTAGATTGGCACAAGGAGAATTGATGGGCCAACCGGACAGCTAGATGGAACAATGATGAGGATTATGTAATATATGAAAATATAGAAATATTTTTTCTCACTTACGAAAGATAGAAGAACTAGAGGACACAAAGTAACGTTAGTGAAGGAACAGTGTAGATTAGATATCAGAAAGTGCTCATTCTCAAAGGACAATAAATTAATGGAACAAATGATCTACAGAATGTGTAAATGCTAGCAGTGTGAATATATAATTTTTTTTACAAATATCTCAGGGATGAAGCCAATGGCTTCCTTGCCACTTGCCATTTGAGTTTTTGCCTTGGATGGCAGTCTTGTAATTGTAATTGATGCTTGATCGAGAAAACACAACAAATAAAACAACAGTCGCATTTCAAGGATAGTTTGTCGAAAGACTGCTAATTGAAGTCAAGTGAAGGAAAGTCATTGCTTCTTCTGTGCATGTCAAATGGCTACTGGTCTTTGAACAACACTGGAAATTATACCCTAAAAACGAAAATAGTCACTAGTTACAAAGTCAACAAGATAAAAAATATATATAAGTATTATAGGGCCTAACCGCCAAGTTTCACTTTTCTGCGTTTGCCATGAACACAGATGCAGACCTGCCACTCAATGGACCAGGGCTTTGGTACTTTCTGAATTGCCAAGCTGTCTGCAGGCAACTATTTGTTCGCCACATTGTAAAAACTACTGTGTCCGACTCGCGATATCACAAACGGAAATTCTTACAGAAAGTAAAAACTGCCAACATCAATAAAAACCATATATGCACAGATGTTCATCATTATGATTAATTTGTTTATATAATGTAAATACTTTGTTTCTTTTGTATTTGTTGTGTTTGTGGTGTCAATTGGCTAATAACCTGTCATTTTAATCATCACAGGTTGACATTTATGAAATGGAAATTAATAATTTGATACCACGCATTCAAGCATCAATCCATGCATTCAAGAAATACAAATCCCCTAATAACTCTGTAATTGTGAGCAACTATTTTTTAATCGTACAGAAAAAGTAATAAAAAAATTGGATTAGTTGTGATGACGTTTTGAGAATTGCTCATATATACACGAGATGGATGGCTGAGATCAAAGACACAACAAAGCTGACGATGGACGAGTTGAGAGATAAGATTGGTTGGAAAAAAAGAAAGAAAGCTCATCGTTGGCATCACCAGAAGTTGCATGACTGACGGGACATCACATCACATATATATTTGTTTGTACATTTGTATATATATATATATTATATATAATATATATATATATATATATATATATATATATATATATATATATATATATATATATACTGGCTGTATATACAAATGTACAAACAAATATATATGTAACGTGATATACAGTGATATATATATATGTGATATATATATGTATATGTGATATATATATATATATATATATATATATATATATATATATATATATATATATATGACTTGTGTATGCATGTTGTTTCTAGTTGTTTCCAGTACTCAGCAATGTTCTATTAACTGACCATATATATATATATATATATATATATATATATATATATATATATATATATATATATATATATATATAAAGGACATAATGTAGTGGTGATCACATCCACTTTACATGCCAGAGTTCTGGGTTCAAGACCCAGACATGGGTATTTTTGGTGTAAAAACCTGGCTCTCAATATTGGGGACTGTGTATCCCTCGAGACTCAGATGATCACGTTGATGTCAGTCCCGTCTTGTTAATTAGGGATGTAAAATAACCATTGAGGATGACATGCACCATGGCAGTGACCACCCTCAATGCCAGCATATAAAGGTCAGCTTGGCAATAATGTTCTGAAAAAGGCTGACAAATTGAAAGAGACCTTGTGACATCATGAAATTGTAATAACCATAACATGTACAGACTAGTCAGTTAATAGAACATTGCTGAGTACTGGAAACAACTAGAAACAACATGCATAGTTTTTGCATACACAAGTACACTAATGTACACCAATAATAATAGTATAGGTTTGTAACCTAATGTTGAAAGACAACCAGCCAATGTTTGAGAACTGCTAATTGACACAAGAAACTCAACATTGCAAAACAGTGTCATACCGTGATTCGTTTAGGTGAACGGTCATCGTAAGAAGCCCCCTTTGCCATCAACGCATTTGCCATGCCAAGCTTGTCGTTCATCTGCAATCAAGAGAGGTTTGTTGCAACACAACAATGTCAGTGCACCTATCAGAAGACATTTGTGTGCAAATAGCCACAATACAGAGCAAATACACAAGATGAGTTGTCAGTATCAAATGTCACTTATCTTTAGCATGAAATCTATGAAATGTTTTTAGCATAGATGATCCTAAACAATATACCATAGCTCATTCAAATATATTATTGTTACATAACTAATTGTCACACAAACAAATAAACCATACAGATGGGAATGGGGGTCTCTAAAGGAGCCAGTTGCATTTTCAATCTCGTTAGTTCATTCGTTGAAGCCTGCTCTACTCCAAAAACGGACTGCCCAAATCTTGTGAATAGGGTGTTGCTACTATATATTGAACATTACAACACCTGGGTGTTCAAGGCAATTACCGTGGTCAATCCCCACATCTTGAGACTGGGTTCATATGACACGAAAGCAGGAGCAAACCTTCACATGTGAACAACATTTACAGTCATAAATGTTGTTCACCTGTGCACGTTTATTGGTAAAAATACAAATAACAAAAGTGAATTGGGTCGACTTCATTATGAGTTGAGATGTTTGGTCCGAATTTGAAGGAAGAACAGCGGTTTTTGGTGAGTATTGTTAAAATAAGGAGGAGGAGGAAGAATAATGATTCTTACTGGAAAATATTGATGAGTTCCATGCGAGATGCGCAAATTGCTTGATAATGGTATCTACATCAAGAACAACACTGTAACGAATATGCCTTTTTGGGCTTTTGTTTTACCTGCAAAGTTCGCTCCCTGCCAATTAGTCAGGTGCAGTTTAAACACACAAAGTCCGCTCCCTGCTCATTAGTCAGGTGTGGTTTAAACACACAGTATCTTAATATCATGGGCCGAGTGCTTGTCTGGCAATATATGCTCACCAAATGAAAATGAAAAAGCACCTAATCCTATACTTGCCGATAGGATATGGTGTTCACTTCTAAACTCAACTCATGCAACATATTTTGGCCTTTGTTTACTAAACTTACCCCGTTCTGACTTAGTGTAACCAAATCGAACGACTGTTGGATAGTGACAGTGTTTAATGTGTGAAGTAAAAGCTTCCAGAGGAAATATAGCAACCGCAACAATGGCCGAGAATAGTAATATCACAAATGGAGTTTCTGCTCCCAGCGACAGAGATCAATTGTCAATATACATATACTGAGCCGGGAGAAGGTTGCTTGGATGTAACAACGTGTGTCATCTTCTCCGGCCCAGGGCGAACTGCCCAGACTAATTTCTAAAACTCGCTCAGGTTGTTAAACTGGGAGTGACACTGGGCATAGCGCCCCCTAGTGACTAGCCTAACAAATATATAAACAGCTAAATCCACCAGGGTTACATTAGCAGCCTGCTTGATTGAGGGGTTTGCGGAGCTTTGTATATCCGTTGGCCTTTAAATTTTGGTCAGAAGCACTTAATGTGTCATAGTGGAAGTCTAGCTGCATCAATTTGCTGAGAGGCAATTATTGGTTGACCTGGTCTACATGTCAGCCGCCAGGAAAACTCACGCTTGACCAGAATACCCCACTTTTAGAACAAATTCTGAGTGAACCACTGGCATGATGTTCTTGATCGTAATTGCAAATGGTTGGTTTTTATAACTATTTTTTGGGTGCATAGCCCCAAAACCATAATTTGTTTCGCTTTAATTAGCCTGGTCCTCGGTGTCGAACATCACTGTTTTACATTGCCATATACATACCTGGGTCCAAGTACATATTCATGAGTATGAGAACATTACTAAAAGCTGAGTATGAGTACGAGTACATTTACATGAGTATGAGAACATATTGTATGATATAGTAAACTATTAGTAATAATATATTTAAAAAAATTAAACTTGTTAATTAATTTATATGATTCAAAAACAACTGATTATGCAAAGGCAGTTGATCAGACACGTGGCATGATATATAAACCACTTAAATCACTTACACCAATCATTATCTAGGGTTCCATCTCAGAAAAATCTCGCCAGTAAACTTCAAATATTTGTGTAATGATCTCAAAAGAGTAATTGTTAAATCTGCCCAGTGTTAAGCAAGCTACAAAATAAAGCAATTAGCAAGAGGTCTGAGGCACCAAACCACTTCTCTTATATCTGCTCTCTCAGACCCTAGATGTAGTTTTGCTAGCACCTGACTGTTAATTGCACTTATCATCTGACCACCTTCTGATTTGTAGAATATGTAGAGAGCCATGATCTGCTCACTACAAAACACTTTTACCAAGAACATGTTGTGCAACTGGATTCACAAATCAGACAATGTAAATGTAGGTCTATTCTGCACTATTTAACAAGATTTAACAAGACTGCCATCCCAAACAACAAGTTCCAGATGACACGTGGACAAGGAAACCAATGGCTTATCGAGAGTCCAACAATTTTCTCATCTATGTGTAGCCCGCCCTTATGAGATATCTGTCAATTCTATTTTTTAACATATTCACACTACTAGCATTAACACAATCATTTGGCAGTTTGTTCCATTCATTTATCACCCTCTGTGAGAAAGAGTACTTTCTCTTGTCCAACCTACAATGCTCCTTAATTAGTGCTGCTTTGTGTCCTCTGGTTCTATTGCCTTCTTTAAGTTTGAAGAACATATTCCTATCAACATCCTCATAACCGTTCACTATTTTAAACACGTCTATTTGGTCTCCTCTTAGTCTCCTGGTCTCTAGTGTTGTCAAACCACATTGTAATAAGCGACTTTCATAACTAAGGTCTCTCAATTCTGGAATCATTTTGGTTGCTCTTCGTTGTATTCTTTCTACCTTGTCTATGTCCTTTTTACGATACGGCCTCCATGCTTGAATACAATATTCAAAATGTGGTCTAACTATTGCTTTGTACAGGGGTACAATTAGCTGTTTCTCCTTATACATGATAGTTCTCCTAATTAGCCCTAGAATTTGATTTCCTTTTGAAGCAGCAATCCCACATTGCATGACAGGCACCAGAGTTAGGTGGTAAATCTACACCCAACTACCAAGGTTCCATCTAGTTGGGCAGATGCTTAGATGCAGTTTAACAAGATTTGCCATCCAAGCCAAAGGCCCAGACGGCAAGTGGACAATGGAGCCATTGGCTTATCGAGAGTCCAACAATGTTCATCTACTTATAACCCGCCCTCCTGAGATATGTGTCAACCTTGTTTTCAAACATATTCAATATTTTCATACCCATTCAATATCTTAAAAACTTCAATCTGATCTCCTCTTAACCTCCTTGTCTCTAGAGTTGTTAAACCACATTCTTTCAGGCGTTCTTCATAACTAAGGTCTCTCAGTTCTGGAATCATTTTAGTTGCTCTCCTTTGTATGCGTTCAAGCGTATCTATATCCTTCTTACGATATGGTCTCCATGCTTGTATACAGTATTCTAAATGAGGTCTAACTAGTGCTTTATAAAGAGGTATAATTAACTTTTTTCCCTTGTATGTTATGTTTCTTCTAATCAATCCAAGAATTGATTACCCTTTGAAGCTACAAATTCCCATGTCCTGTATGTAGGCATTTACATTTCCCAAAATTGAACAACATCTGCCATTTCTCAGACCATTTCACTAATCTGTCTAGATCGTTTTGTAAATGTTGTTATCACCATCAGTATTAACCTTTCTAAACAGTTTTGTGTCATCCACAAATTTCAGTACGTTACTTGTTATATTGTCGTCCAAGTCATTGATATATATTAAGAATAATATAGGTCCTAATACTGATCCTTAAAGGTACCCCACTCAAAACCGATTTCCAATTTGAAACTTCTCCATCCACTACAACTCGTTGTGTTCTGTCAGTCAGCCATTGTTCTATCCAGTCAGTTATGCTATCCCCGATACCATGGGCTTTTAATTTAAGTAGTAATCTTTGATGTGGCACTTTGCCAAAAGCTTTCTGAAAATCTAAATAGATAATATCTACTGGCGATCCCACATCTATCCACTTAGTGATTTCTTCCAAAAACATAACATATTTGTTAAGCATGACCTCGCTTTAAGGAATCCATGTTGAGATGAATTTACTAATTTTTGCTTAACGAGGAAGTCCACCATATGGTGTTTAATTAACCTTTCTAATAATTTACAAATCACTGACGTTAAACTCACTGGTCTGTAATTCTCTGACTTATTTCTCGAACCCTTTTTAAATAATGGTATGATGTTTGCTTCTTTCCATTCAAACGGAACAACTCCCTCTTTTAATGACAAGTTGAATACTCTTGCAAGTGGTATACTGATTTGTTCTACTGTTTCCATTAGTAATTTTGGAGGAATCCCATCCACTCCCAGTGATTTATTATCCTTCATTGCCTTTATTTTCTTAGCTACCATTTCTGGAGTTACAACTAACGGTCCTAAATAGTCAGATTTAGCCTCCTGAAATTTAGCATCAACAACTGGTAATGAACTAATATCTTCTTTGGTAAACACTGAACTGAAGTAACCATTTACGTCTTCCGCCATTAAAATCCCCTGTGATATTATATTTCCAGCACTGTCTTCTAGAGGTCCAACCTTGTCTTGTACGTTTTATTTACTCCTGACATATGCATAAAAAACTCTTGCTGTCATTTTTTATGTTACATGCTAGTTTTTGCTCATAGCTTCTTTTAGATTATCTGATTTCAGTTGTAGCTGCATTAAGTGCCTCTTTGTAATTTGCATTGTCTTCTTCCTTTCTGGTACGCCTATAAACCCTCCACATAGTTTGTTTTAACACTATTTTTCTAATAGCCTCTTTTGACAAGTGTTTCTGTCTACACCGTTTTCCTTGTTTTTGGAAGGGAACAAGTATTTTTACATTGTCCACTAATTCTTTTTGTGATGACAAAACTATATCTAATACATTTCTCCCCTGGTTGTCCACGTGCTGAGTAAGAAAGCTATCCTGGATTAAAAATAGAAATGGTTGGTCCTCACTCCCTGTGCTCTCTAGAGAATTCCATTGTATGTGTCCATGGTTAAAATCTCCCATTATGATACATTCCCCTTTACTAACTTCCTTTATAGCGTTTTTATTTTTGTGTTGTCCTCTTCGTTTATGTTTGGACTTTGGTAAACTAATCCAATAGTTAATTTTGAATTTCCTGAAACAATTTTGCACCAAACAGCTTCATCACAATCTGCTTCCCTTTCTAGTTTTATTTCATAAGCCTGAATAGATTCTTTAACATATAATAACTCCCCCTCCCCTTCTTCCTATTCGATCTTTCCTAAACATTAATAAAACTGTCAGTCCTAATTCAGCATCTGTTATGTCTATGTTGGCCCATGATTCAGTTATACCAATTATGTGAGGGTCAATATCTTCTACCATAACGTTTAATTCGTTTTTCTTATTTACTATGCTCCTTGCATTTAAACATACACATCTATAACCTGTTTCAGAGATGTTTTTCGGACGATTTGATATTGGTTTGTCTGCACTAGTGGCCTCTTGTTCTGCTTGAGACACCTCTAGGTAACCCCCCTGCACTTCTAGTTTAAACAATGTTTACTACCAAAAATATTTGTCATTGTACCCATGCCACTATCTACTGCTGCTGAAAGTTCGTCTGCGAATACTGCTGCCCCCTTTCCAGTTAGATGAAGCCCATCCTTCATGTACATATCAGCCCTCCCAACAAAACTTCCCCATAAATCCACAAATCCAACTTCCTCTTCCCTACTTAGTTTCTGGACTAATATGTTAATTGCCATCCCCCGACAATTTCGATATTTGTGACCCCTCCTTCCCATTACTTGTAAAATCCCTGACAGTATTACCTGCTCAACCCGCATCTGTTTTAGTGTTCTGACCAACTGCCTATATTTTCTAACTATGGCAGTTGTACCCTCCCTCTCTACGTTATTTGTCCCTATGTGTACTAAAACAGATCCACCCTTACCCGAACCTACGATGTTTTCTACCCTCTCAGTTATCGCCTCTATTTTGGCTCCAGGCAAGCAGACCACCACATCATCTCCCTTGTTTAAGACTCTGTCGGTCTTCCTAACTATTGAATCCCCCACAAACACCCTCGCTCTCTTCCTTACCCCCTCTATCAATGCTGCAGAATAGCTCTTCCGTTCGATCCCTTCCATCACATTCTGTCCTGACCCCTTCCCTCCTGTCTCCTTCGCTCCTGTCTCCCCCACTTCCCTCTCCTTCGCTCTTGTCTCCCCCACTCCCCTCTCCTTCACTCCGGTTGTTTTCCCTCCCGTCTCTCCCACTCCCTTCTCCTTCCCACCTGTCTCCCCTACTCCCCTACTCCCCTCTCCTTCACTCCGGTTGTCTTCCCTCCCGTTCCTTTCCTTCCTGTCTCCTTACGTCCTGTCTCCCTATGACCTGTCACCTTCCCTCCTCTCAGCTTCCTCCCAGGCTGAGGTGAGCTCTCCCTAGCATCTCTCGTGTCTTTCCCCACTTTATCATCTACTGTTCCCCAACCGGAACTACTGGCACAACCCCCCTGTTCCCTTCCCACCATTGCCACAACGAGCAGCCTCAGCTCTTCCAACTCCACCTCTAGTTCCTTCATCTTCGTACATCCCCTACACTCAAAGCTAAAACTATCTGCCTGGACCTCAGCCCAGGACTTCTCGCACCCAGACTTGACGAAGTCCACCCAGTTACTGCAACTGCCACAAATTAAGTGCCTTGTGGCCTTTAGCTGCCGTTGCACGGCGCCATCACACAATTTAGTTTTAATTAGTTTGCTACGTTAGCCTTGAATAAGGCTGTTTTTGTGTTCAATGACTACCGCTAGATGGCGACAAATTAGCGCCAAAACAAATTCCAATAGAGGAATATGTAGTCGCTACTGAACAGGCTTGCTCCATGTTACCACAAACAGAAGCAGAAAGTTTACGACCAGACATGAAAGTGATTTTGAAATCAGCAAAGCCTCCCAAATCCAACATAAACGAAGAAGACAGGAACGCATTAAAATCATTTGGCAAAAATGAAAGAATCATCATTCTACCAGCAGACAAAGGACATGCAGTATGAGAAGAAAGTATGTGAGATGCTAGACGACGAGAAAACATACTCCAAATTGAAGTTGGATCCAACGGCTAAATATAATAGAAAACTAACTGCCATCCTCGCCAGACTAGAGGGATGGGAAGATCACAGAACAACAGTAGTAATAATACCGGTACATCTCAGCAGAAACTATGCCTAGGCTGTACTGCACACTGAAAATCCACAAAAAAGACAACCCCCTTAGACCGATAGTGGATTATACTGGCTCAATAGCTTACATCGTGTCATGAAGCCTAGCAGATCTTCTTGGTCCTATGGTAGGACTGACACAACACCATGTCAAAAACTCAAGGCACCTGGCAGATGAACTGAAGTCAATGACCCTACATGAAGTTGAAATTTTCACGTCCCATGATGTTGTGTCTCTCTTCACTAACACAGATACCTAAGACTATGGAGATAATCAAGACCAGACTATAGAAAGACACCACCTTAACAGACAGAATGAGATTGGAAATAGTAGACATCGTGACACTACTGGACTTTGTTCTGAACACTACTTCACATTCAGAAACACTGTAAACTAACAGAAATTTGGCACCAGTGTCCCCTATCATCGTCAACCTCTTCAATGTTATGTAGATGATATACTAGAAGTGATAAAGACAGGGATGATGCAACACCTGACCGACCATCTAAACAGAATGGATGAGACAAACAGCATAAAATTCACACATGAAGAAGAAGCAGGAAGAAACGATACCATTTTTAGACACTTCACTAGTGAGGAAGGAATCGGGAGAGGTGAACCTATTAATCTTTGGAAAGAATACCCATATAGACCAATACCTACTTTTCCTCACACCATCCATTACACCAGAAGATGGGAGTGATCCATATGTTACTAGACAGATGCAAAACAATTGTGACAGAGGAGGAAGATAAACGGAAAGAAAGAGAACACATCAAAGAAGCTCTAATGAGATGCCGGTATCCACAATGGACCACATCAACAGCACAGAGAAAGATGAAAACAAACAAGGAAGACAACATCAAGAAAAAGACAGTGGAAAAAGACAAGAGCAAATGCATTGTGGTACTTCCATATGTCTAAGGATTATCCGAAACCACATCATGGATCATGAAGAAATACAATGTGAACACAGCAATGAAGCCTCACAACACCATCAAGAGGTCACTAGTAAGACTAAAGGACAAAGTCGAACCACAAAAGATGTGCGAAGGGGTGTATTCCATAACATGCAAGAACGGTACTCCCACATACATTGGAGAAACGAAAATGTACCTTAGGAACGCGCATCAAAAAAACACAAAGAAGATGCTTTGAAAGCATCGGCTAGCAGATCCTTAACCCGAAGCAACAGTAAAACACAGATATGGATACAGATACATCAGCTATCACAGATGACAACTCTACAGAATCACATAGTAGACTGGGAGGGGGCCAAATTATTTGTAGACAGAGAGTCGGACTGGAGAACAAGAGGCATCAAAGAAGCAATATGGATAAGAAAAACCAAAGACAGCATGAATCGAGATGAGGGCCGATACCAACTCTCACATATCTACGATAATGTCCTGAAGGCCCAAGACGCAGCCATGGGGGGCACACAACAGAGTGATTCGTCTGCATAGAATGACTACTGTGTCGCCATCTAGCGGTAGTCGAAATTGCCGATAGTAGTCGAAACATCACGGGACGAAAAAGGTAAACTGACTGTGAAATAAGAAAAAATATTACTTATGCTTAACAAGTGTCATCAACATTTTGACAGTTGGGTTCCACTATACATGTAAGTTTTATATTTTAATAGAACCTAAATTCTTAAGTTTTCTTATGTAGATTCTAGCTTTAATTGAAAATATTTTGCCAGATCAACTTTTTTTTAATTAGCCTGTCCCAACTAAAGTAATACCGAATACTCTGATTTGGTGTGAATGATATTTAACCTCATCCTCTCACCACCTCCTCCATTCAAAATACGAGATATAAAATGAGCGCATATTACATTTAGCGCATTATAGCCCATTACACACTCGTGAAAAAGCTCAACATTTTACTTCTAGAGTTACCCTCTTAATGAATTAATGGGTGGGACACACATGAAAACAACTTCAGATATAAATTAGACTCCGAATTTGATGTGTCATCACGAATTGAGAAAAAAAACTGAGGAAGAGTCGACGTAGGCCCTAATTAGAATTTTCGGCCCCCTATTGGATACATGGATAGTGAAAAATAACCTAAAAAAATTGATTTCTTATGAAAATATTCATGAAACTGATAAAATGAATATATTTTATTACTATATTTTATTAACTATTTGTGTGGTTGTAGGAGTGGATGGCTTTCAATGAGGCATATATGAACCGGATTTTCAACTGAAGTGATTTATACCTTTCCTGTTCATTTTGGCGGCCATTGGCAAGATACACAGATGCAAGTTTTGTTTCTTTCAATTAATCCCATTGGTGGAGAGAGCCAACACACTGCATATTCATCCAATCACAGTGATCGTATCAAAAATAGTTGGAGAAATGTTTGTTGACGTCAATGGGAAGTAACACGTGGGTAGTAACACGTGGGTCGAATTCTCCAGCAAAAACACGAACCGAAAAAAAAATACGATTACCTTGTACCCCACATTTTAAAACTGGATTCACACGAATAAATTTTTGGCCCTGGAAAAACTGGAAATCCGGGGAAAACTGGAAAAATTTCATCCCTGTGCTTATTACAGGTAACTTGTGGTTTAAAGCCTTCATAAACCTTTACTTTAGATTGACCAATAGTGGCAAACTATCAGACAACAACGAGACAACATCGCTGTGTATAAGCGGGGTCAGCCTCAACAACTTACTAAGTGCCTTGCGCCATGCGATACATATATTGTTAACACTTTTACTCTGGAGATCCCACAGTGGAGTTCCGTAGTAAGAGCAGCAGTATTGTTTGAGTAACTTGCACTTTACAGCAGTCTTTATATGACCAAAATCACCCATGAACATGTTATACCCTCTCCAGAATGTCGCAATGCCATCGGCGACTAGGCTATCCTTATTAATATTGGATATATATTGGCCCAGATGTACAGCATCCTGAACACTCTGCAACTTGGTGCCGTTAAAACAACTGTTCTGTTGTTGAGTTTACAACTGCGACGTCTAAAAACAAGATATATACTCTTCACACTATTAAACTTTACACAATAATTGTCTGCATATTGTTCACATATCTTGATTAATACCTTGAGTCCAGACCTTGTAGGTGTTAGCAGGGTCAGGTTGTCTGCATATCCTATGTCAACGGTATAGTGGCTGCCCATGTGGCATACCACACCACTCTTCTCTAACTGTTCAAATAATCCATACATATATACAGAGAAAGTATAGGAGAGAGGATTGCTCCCTGCTTGACTCCATTACAGGCAGTGAACTTGGACGAGATACTACAGCCCCACCTCACTTGAAGCTTTTGTTTAGTACACATTTACAGCAGCAGTGAAAACTTACGCTTTAGAAGTACTATAAAAAGCTTACAATAGTTGACTCTGTCGAAAATGTTGCTGGAATCTAACATGAGTGCATACACATTACTACCATTAGCGATGCAACGACAAATTGTCTCCATCATAACATGTGCAATGATTAGTGGACATATTTTTTGTTTCCAAATAACAAATGCGATGTTGCAAGCGCATATTGTTCCTGGATAGTATAATAACATCAAACAATAGGCAACAATGCTACTAAGAGTAATAGCTTTAAAATTGTCTGATGCACAAGCTAATTTTCTCTTGTCATTTGGAATAGGGACCATGGTTCCCACTTTAACACAAAGTCAGGGCTATGCCCATGTACCAATGACTAAAGACTAACGTTAACAGCACATAGAATATTCTCGGACTATGTATATGATCAGAATTTAGACCCTCTTCACCATCAGGCTTACCCAGCTGGACACCTTCGATAACGTCTTCAAGTGATATATTATATACAACATGTTCCTTAATCTGCATGTTAATCTCCGCACCTATACTATTAATTTTTATGATGATCGTATGACACACTGTTGTAGAGGTGATTATATTTTCAGACCAAAGTTGAGCTATTTCATCGTCACCCACCATCAACACTAGAAGACAGGAATTTATTTCTACCCTTCATCTAGCACACCTCTAGGTCACGTGTTCTAGTTAGTCCATGGGCCAGACCAGATGTTGGTACCACCTGGGGGGGGGGCAAAACTTCATTGTTGGCAAATTATTTGTTCCACCACTATAAGTAAAAAATATGTGGTAACCTTTCCAAATGAGTAGCTTTATCCTTTTGGTTGCGAATAACGTGTTCTTACATAAAACGCCAATACGTGCTAGGTAAAAAAACATTTTCATTCATTAACTTTAGAGAGATGCGGTTTGCATCATGTCGGCCATGACAAATAAACAGGATTTGACATCTGAACGTTTTTGTCAGACCAACTTTGGGGGGGGCAAAATCCCCCCTTTGGGGGTCTACGGAAAAGACTATTTCTTTCTTGTTTACCATTGGATTTTGGGTGCGTAATGGATGTACGGAAAAACGTATGGTAACAACTTTTTGAATTTGAAAACTGGAACTCGCCAAGGACAACCAGACATAGACGTAGAACAGAGTGAAGCCATCATGCCAAAGTCGGTCAGAATCTTCGTGTACTATCTCCTGACAGGTACCAAGGATGATGCTCATGCATCCAAAAGAGCCCAACGGCTTGTAAGTCCATTTGGTCAAGACATGGTCTATGTTATTACGTATGGTAAGATGAAGCCCCCAAAGCACATCATTCTGCCATTTGCAATCAAGTCATTGACAGCGAATCAACCGACTTGGTCACAGTGTATCCTACTCCCAGCTCGAAGAGATTGACACAGCCCTGTCTGCAAAAACTGTCACTGTCAGAAGGCGATGTTCCCCTTCCAGCAAACATCCATCCTGGAGTATTCACGACCTTGGCCTGGGACAACATTGACCGACTTGAAGAGACCATCAGTGGTGAGGGGACATCCCACAGAGTCAATGGAATTGTTGTCCAAACCAAACTGGTCGACCCACAGCCATCCAAAGTCCTGCCCTCGGTTGAAAACACAAAGAGAAGTAGTAGCACTCCACCACTAATACTGTCCATGTACGATGTTGGACAACAAGAGGGGCCACCACAAGCCACAAGTGTAGAGGCTGACACCCCAGCTGTGGTTCAGCCTGCCAGAGAGAAGAACCTTGTATGGATCATGGCACGCATGCCAGAACAAGATGATCAGTCAACATCCTGATTCGAGATGATGTCACTGTCATTCCAGACAATGTGGGGTACCTACCCACCATTAATGCTCCCGCAACGCAAATGTCTACTGTGAACGAGGTGCTCAACCAGTCACTGAACATTGTGTGGTCTTTAGAGTTGACCAAGATCGTGGGTGTCTTTGACCAGGCACTATACGCAAAGGCTGCTGAGGTCACATAATGACAAAGTTTAAGATGACTATCATCATCAGGCTTGGAATTTTCCACACCATATGCACACTGTTGGCAATTGTTGGGAAGCAATTCCAGGATGCTGGATTGCGGAATTTGTGCATTTAGTCAGGTGTGATTGCAGATGACTCTATTTCTGGAGTGATGGATGGTCGCAAGTACAACCGGGCAGTCATACTCCACAAGCTAGTATATGAGGCCCTCACCAGGCTGGAATGGAAAGGTTTCCTCTCACGGTTGCAATCCAATCACACTGACGACGTGGTCCACGTAGATGAAACACTGAAGACCATCAGTAACCTCTGCAAAGATGTGTCACAAGCGTCGTTGAAGCAGGTCCTCCAAAACAGGTGCCTGTATCATGTACAGACCTAGGGCAGATACATCACCAATGTATCTAGATAAGATACAGATACATTGGAAATGTCACAGATACAGATACATGAATTTTAAATGTATCTAGATACAGATACATATACATTCAAATGTATCTAAATACAGATACAGATACATTTTCGATACCGCTTTGAACACAATCAGGGAAAACACACTGAATACGTATTTAATATTTTATTCAGGTAATATCAAACATAGTATAATCATCAATCTCTCAGTTCAACTTTCTAATGCAATCTACTTAGTGTTCATACAAAGAAACATCAGTGTCTCGAATGTAGTGTCCTTGAAAGAGCACCTGTCTGGTCGGAATATCTTACCAGCAACGCTGAATAGGCGTTCAACTGGTGCTGATGAGGTAGGTATGGTGAGGGACTGCCTGGCCAACTTACTCAGAGTGGGGAACTCAGATGCATGATGCTGCCAATAAGACATTCCCATGAAGGAAAACAGCTTGGAGCGTTTCCTGGGCTGCTCAGTATCTGGTGGGGTGATACGTGTCGCTTCAGCTAAGATAATGTCCTTCACAGAAGAGGCCTCATCAGATGAAGAACACCACTTTAGCTTGAACTGGGGATCCAGAACGGTAGCACACTGCAGCACTGAACGAGTAGTGTATGGGGCCAGACGCCTGGTGATGGAGGATTTCAGAGTGGTCAGGAACTTGGTGTGGTATTTGGCTTGTATACTCCCCAGCTGGGAAGTGGGACCGAGAATGGATGGGATGTTCAAACTGGCTGAAACAGTCTTGTCACGTTGAACGAGATCTGTAACCTCCTTGAAGCAAGCTAGAATATCACATGCCTCAGTGAGAATGTTCCGGTCATACTGTGTCAGCTTAGTGGGTAAGTCGAGAGAGTCACGTTTCTCCTCTGACACACGGAGAACTGATCTAATCATCGTGAGCTGAGAGTTCCAGCTGGTAGCGTTAGCAGTCTGAAGTCGATGCTCTCCTTCTAGTATGTCAGTAGCATGTGTCGACTTACATACAGATGATACGATGGTGGATGTCTTGCATAGGACTTTAGTCAACTGGTCAGCAGATTTAAGTCCATCCTTCACAACTAGCTGGAAGGTGTGAGCGAAGCAGGTCATGTAGCCTGGGGGGGTCATCAAATGCTGTATCTGATGGGTCATCGTCTGTGGCGTGATCTGATTCATCTGGATCCTGGTCGTCAGTATCCACGAAGCCTGGTAACGAGAAGGCCTTAAGCATGTTTGATGCGCTGTCAGTAACGATGTGTGATATCTGGTTGGAGATGTCAAAGTGGGCCATGGTGTTCTCATACTGCTGTAGGATGTTATCAGCTGTGTGACGACCACGGAAACGATGACACGCTAACATCACAGATGATAATGTCCAGTCCTTCACAAAATGTCCAGTTATCCCCATGAAGCTACACATATGTCGGCTTGACCATAAATCGATGGTCAGACATATGGCATCAACATCACGCATATTGGCTTTCAGCTGTGTGGATATAGCCTGGTGCTTTTCAGCGATGAGAGTTGTAGACAGGTGTCTCCGAGATGGTATCACGAAACGGGGATCAAGTAGTCGGATGAAGTTCTTGAAGGGTTTACTATCTACTGTGGACAGTGGTAGTAGGTCACCAGCTATGTAGTTTATCAGAGCATCATTCAGCTCTCTCTGGTGGGGATCAGTGTTGGTGTACTTCTGGCGTGGTAGGACAAACGTGGTCATAGTAGTCTGCTCACTTGGTGTAGGTTTGGGTTTGCTGTGACTACTAGCTAGGTACACACTGCAATGTTTTCTCTGCAAAGACACAAAGCAACACATTATTACATGATTTTAATAAAATATTAGGAATGTTTTTTCTGTAAAGACACAAAACAATACAATATTATTACGTAATAGTGTAGTAAAATATTAGGAATATTATACAACCATGATAATTTTCAATAATTTTAGATAAACCCATCAAATAATAACTACTCATATTACATGCAAAAACCGCATGGTTATTTAATACCCCAGCCATAGCTATTACCTAGCAACCAGGATTGATATGCATGTACGCTTAGAAAGCCCTGACCAGTGAACCAATAAATTACCCTTGCTTGACCACCAAGTTGCTGGTTGCTAGGTAACGCCTAGCACATTTATAACATTTAATACATACCCTCATGTGTGTGTGTTGAAGTTCCCTGTAAAATCCACATGGCCAGATATCGACTGGGGACAGTGTCTACACTTGGCTTTAAAGTTGCCAACAGTGTTCGCTGGGAGGACATAATGGTCCAGGATACACATGGTTAAATAAATATATCAAGTCAATTTCAGAGATGGTTTGATCAGTGTCAACTAGTAATATAATACTGACACGGACATGAACAGCTCACCTTTTATATGATTCACATGGCAAGCATCAAAGTAAACTCAATTGCTATGATGTTATTTGATGTATGACATGTGTCACTTCATGATCTGCTCAAGATTTCCAAACGAATGACTTTGAGTGATCCAAATGGCTTCGCTAATTGCTTTTAAAAACATGAAACAAATAAAATTACTAATTATATAATCATTGAAGCAATATTCCTTCATCAACATTCTTGAACTACTCCAGAATGTGAGTAATTACTGGCTTCTCTATCTAATTACAATTCACCAATGGAATATTTCCAGCAAAATCTGTGATATACATTGTATCTGAAATGTATCTGAAAATTCAGATACATTACCACTGTATACAGATATTTTTCAGCTTGAACAAAAGTATCTAGATACAGACACAGATATGTAGAAAAATGTATCTAGATTCAAAAGATACAGATACACGATGTATCTGCCCCAGGTCTGATCATGTACCTGTTTGAAGTCTACCTTGAATTCCTGCGAGTTGGAAATGGGAGCCTCTCAACCTTCTGGCTGTCCTATCTGGACATGGTCGAGATTTTGCTAGGCCTGCTTTGAGCATCAAGAGAGGGACACTGGATGCTACACCTGGCGTCTATTCGTGCAATGATCCCTTGGTGCTTCGCATGTGACAGGCATAACTACGCACGCTACCTCCCGTACTACTATGCTCAGATGACCCAACTGCCCGTCGAACACCCATATGTCCATGCTGAACATATGCAAGGTGACTTTTCAGTTCAGCTCTGCTCCAGAAACCCTTCTGGGCGAATCCCTGTCGACCGGACGATTGAGGAAACAGTTAACAAAGACACCCAAAGGCCGGGTGGAACAAAGGGGTTCAGTTTCAAGCCAGGAGCTGTGAACAAGTACTAACAGCCAAGTACAGGACCATGTACTTGAGAGAGCTGAGAGACGTGATTTGTTTAGGCGGTTCCAAGCTGGCTCATCCAGATCTCCAAAGGTCCAGCATCCGGAAAGACGAGGCAGATGTCTAGTCCTTGGTTGACCTGATGGAGAACAGCTGGCTGAATCCAATGTGTCTTGAAGAGACTGAACTTCTCAGCCTATCCAATGGTACTGTGGCCCCAGCAGATGTTGGAGCTCATCAAGTAGGAGAAAAAGCATACCAGATGTTCAAGAAGAAACGCTTAGAAGACGCTCCACCAACAATGAAATATGAAATATACACAACGAGCAATGCAGAGGCTGGCTGCGAGCCATGGTCTGCATCCTGCTGTCTTTCTCCCTGGCAACTGTCATTGCTAGCCAGAGCCACACCACGGCTATTACCACCTATCTGCTATCGCTGCTGAGTACTGGAGCCACAAGGTCTGCTAATATCTCGGTGGGACTCAACTCAGCTAATCCCTCTGGGTGACATTTTGGGATCATTTTCCAGTCATGTGCAACACACTGCACTTTGACGTCATTCTCGACTAGGCTACTAAGAGCCCTCAGTATGTCGTCACACATAGCTTCTTTGTCGGTTCTGTTGCAAGAGGTTTGTCTCGATTGCATAGGTTCTCAAATGTCAGCCTCTTCAAATGTGGACCACAACATGCACTTTGCGTCATTCAGTGCATCTCTGGAATAAAATGCTGCCATCACTTTTGTAATGATGTCTTTGCTGGTACTGTCTCTGTGGTACATGCATACATCAGTGCTTCGTTCACAAGAATAACAGTGTCAGTATTGTCAGTTGTTTGAGACAGGGCACTGTTCTTTCTATTACATGCAGCACAGATGGTGCTGCCGGCCTTAACTCTTCCTTTGCCGCATTTGCTACACTTGACATTGTTATTCGCCATAACCAATAAGGCCAATGTTTGAAACCAGTCACTAATGCTGTTCCTTGTTGCTTTTACTTCTTCACACCTTTATGCCTGGGTGCACAGAGGCACTCAAGCAGCGCCGACTCCAATTGATGTTCCTGCCAGTTTTTGATAATGGACGAGCGATAATACACATGACAATATTTTTTGCGTCCTTATTCTGACAATTTTGAATAGCTTCTGATGTGCTTCTCTAGTAGTGTCGGGCTTCAACTCTGTGGTAGGGTATCTGTGCCACAAATGCGACAGTTTAACACTGTCACAGCCTTTATTTTAGTCGTGACACTTTTAGAGCCAATGAAAGCCTTTATTTTGGTCATGACACTTTAACAACTAACGGTTCTTTTTCTATCCTGTATTACAGGTTTTCTTTTACAAATTATAATCAAGCAATTTTTGAGGAATATATAAATAATAGTGCACAGAATAGTACAAAATATCACAAAATAACATGTGAGAAATGGTCAAATAATCATATCAATGTCGGGTTGTCTACACAAACAGAGTGAGGTCTGCGTGCCCTTTTATAGTGTGTAGACTCAATGCAAATACACTGGCAACACACGGGGACTCACACTGCACAGGCACACAAAATTAATTGGTGCACCTTTAGGTTGAAAAGTGATTGTGTTACCAGTATCCGTACCCAGCCCTCTAGGTGTGGTTTATACATATATCCTACACAACGTATAAGCCAGGGGTGGTAGCAGTACTATTCTCGCCCCTGGCATATATCCTACACAAGGTATGAGCCAGGGGTGGTTGCAGTACTACTCTACCCCTAGCATATACCCAACACAACGTATGAGCCAGGTGTGGTAGCAGTACTACTCTACCCTTGGCATATACCTTACCCACCGTATGAGCCAGGGGTGGTAGCAGTACTACTCTACCCCTGGCATATATCCCATACAATGTATCAACCAGGGGTGGTAGCAGTACTACTCTACCCCTGGCATATATCCTACACAACGTATGAGCCAGGGGTGGTAGCAGTACTACTCTACCCTGGCATATATCCTACACAATGTATGAGCCAGGGGTGGTAGCAGTACTACTCTACCCCTGGCATATATCCTACACAATGTATGAGCCAGGGGTGGTAGCAGTACTACTCTACCCCTGGCATATATCCTACACAACGTATGAGCCAGGGGTGGTAGCAGTACTACTCTACCCTGGCATATATCCTACACAACGTATGAGCCAGGGGTGGTAGCAGTACTACTCTACCCTGGCATATATCCTACACAACGTATGAGCCAGGGGTGGTAGCAGTACTACTCTACCCCTGGCAAATATCCTACACAACGTATGAGCCATTGGTGGTAGCAGTACTACTCTACCCCTGGCATATATCCTACACAACGTATGAGCCAGGGGTTGTAGCAGTACTACTCTACCCTGGCATATATCCTACACAACGTATGAGCCAGGGGTGGTAGCAGTACTACTCTACCCCTGGCATATATCCTACACAACGTATGAGCCAGGGGTGGTGGCAGTACTACTCTACCCCTGGCATATATCCTACACAACGTATGAGCCAGGGGTGGTAGCAGTACTACTCTACCCCTGGCATATATCCTACACAACGTATGAGCCAGGGGTGGTAGCAGTACTACTCTGCCCTGGCATATATCCTACACAACGTATGAGCCAGGGGTGGTAGCAGTACTACTCTAACCCTGGCATATATCCTATACAATGTATGAGCCAGGGGTGGTAGCAGTACTACTCTACCCCTGGCATATATCCTACACAACGTATGAGCCAGGGTGGTAGCAGTACTACTCTACTCCTGGCATATATCCTACACAACGTATGAGCCAGGGGTGGTAGCAGTACTACTCTACCCCTGGCATATATCCTACACAACGTATGAGCCAGGGTGGTAGCAGTACTACTCTACCCCTGGCATATATCCTACACAACGTATGAGCCAGGGTGGTAGCAGTACTACTCTACCCCTGGCATATATCCTACACAACGTATGAGCCAGAGTGGTAGCAGTACTACTCTACCCCTGGCATATACCCAACACAACGTATAAGCGAGGGGTGGTAGCAGTACTACTCTACTCCTGGCATATATCCTACACAACGTATGAGCCAGGGTGGTAGCAGTACTACGCTACCCCTGGCATATATCCTACACAACGTATGAGCCAGGGGTGGTAGCAGTACTACTCTACCCCTGGCATATATCCTACACAACGTATGAGCCAGTGGTGGTAGCAGTACTACGCTACCCCTGGCATATATCCTACACAACGTATGAGCCAGGGTGGTAGTAGTACTACTCTACCCCGGCATATATCCTACACAACGTATGAGCCAGGGTGGTAGCAGTACTACTCTACCCCTGGCATATATCCAACACAACGTATGAGCCAGGGGTGGTAGCAGTACTACTCTACCCCTGGCATATACCCAACACAATGTATGAGCCAGGCGTGGTAGCAGTACTACTCTGCCCTGGCATATATCCTACACAATGTTTAAGCCAGGGGTGGTAGCAGTAGTACTCTACCCCTGGCATATATCCTATACAATGTATGAGCCAGGCATGGTAGCAGTACTACTCTACCCCTGGCATATGTCCTACACAACGTATGAGCCAGGGGTGGTAGCAGTACTACTCTACCCCTGGCATATATCCTACACAACGTATGAGCCAGGGGTGGTGGCAGTACTACTCTACCCCTGGCATATATCCTACACAACGTATGAGCCAGGGGTGGTAGCAGTACTACTCTACCCCTGGCATATATCCTACACAACGTATGAGCCAGGGGTGGTGGCAGTACTACTCTACCCCTGGCATATATCCTACACAACGTATGAGCCAGGGGTGGTGGCAGTACTATTCTACCCCTGGCATATATCCTACACAATGTATGAGCCAGGGGTGGTGGCAGTACTACTCTACCCCTGACATATATCCTACACAATGTATGAGCCAGGGGTGGTGGCAGTACTACTCTACCCCTGGCATGTATCCTACACAATGTATGAGCCAGGGGTGGTAGCAGTACTACTCTACCCCTGACATATATCCTACACAATGTATGAGCCAGGGGTGGTGGCAGTACTACTCTACCCCTGGTATATATCCTACACAATGTATGAGCCAGGGGTGGTGGCAGTACTACTCTACCCCTGGCATATATCCTGCACAACGTATGAGCCAGGGGTGGTGGCAGTACTACTCTACCCCTGGCATATATCCTACACAATGTATGAGCCAGGGGTGGTAGCAGTACTACTCTACCTCTGGCATATATCCTACACAATCTATGGAAGTACAACAAAGCATTCGTACTAAGTCCCGCTTACTGTCTTGGTTGGTCATGATTCTGGGAACCAGCCCAACATCAAAGAGTAATTCAAGGAAATGCCTGTCATTAACCGTCCAACCAGCGATGACCAGTCCACAGCCAATTAAAGCAAAATTCTCATATGTAGGCCTATGTTCTACATTCTTGTGATATTATTTTTTAACACAGAAACTGACAAATACACGTTTCAATAGGTTGATAAGCCGGGGGTACTGATCGATGTACTCAGCAGCTCCTGGCTTGAAAGGATGTGCCAGTGGCAGGGTGGCATGGTTTATGCCACATGGCAGTCAATACATATACTGTCTTAATGAAAACCAGTTTATGACACCAAAAGCTTCAGAAATTGTCAGAAACTAACTATCTATCAATAAACACCAGAAAAAGATCATTATAATCAAGAGATTTTAATTAGAACTAATTCCATAATCATCTATATCAATATAAATGATACAAATGATAATTCCTGATTACATGTGACAAAAACAAGCAAATACACAAGATGGAACAAGTTTATTTATTGTACCTCAAGGCCTAATTGAAAAAAATCCTGTAACAGCCAGAAAAAAAAAACATAATTTGGTAGGTAGGAAAAGTGTGGATAACAATGGTACTGAAATGTGTGAAATGGAAGCAAAAATTTTAGAGCATTGTCTATCATTGATTTACATTGTTAATTTACCTTTCACAAGTGAAGCTGTAAATATACAGTATCAGAGATGCCACCTTCCAACCATAAGTCAGTGTAATGATGTGGCAAAACCCCAACGGCGACTGATGAAGGTGGTTGCGGAAAACGTTGAAATGTTTGCGGAAGAGTTTATGGGGGTATCCCTTCTCCCACTGTGGGGAGTCTGGAATGGATGCTCTGTGATGCGTCATTTAAGAGCCATGTGAGCACCAATTTGGGTTCCACAAAATTAAGTTGTTTTTAAAGAAAAATATTAATGTCATGTTCCCCAAACATCAATATTTCATAATGTCTTAACAAGTGGTTGTAATATTAGATGACAGGCTTTCATTCCAATGTAGCAAAATGTGCGTAAAACCATCATTATCAAGAATGTGGAGTACAGAATTAATGTACATTTATACACGAATGTACACTGCATCAAGTCATACATGTACTGTAAAACATACATTTTAATATATAATTAACAATGATCAAGTGTGATCCATTATGAAGAACACAAGAACATTACCTAGGTAGTCATGACTATCGTCAATGACAATAATGACCATGGACATTGTCCGTGTACTTCAACCAAACATCAACAACGTAGCAACGTAGGCATGTGACACGTAAACGTTATCAATTATGAGGAATACAAATCTTCAGTCTTCAGTATGTCTACTCCAAACAGCCCCTTCTGGGGCTAACATAGGAGTGCGGTGCTTGGTGTGCATGAAAAAGGTGCATGTAGATGTAGGCAATAATAAATTTTGAACAAAAATAGTGCAATTAAAAAGTGGATTAAAATTAGATATCCTCCTTATAGACAAATGAGGTGAGCTGGAGGGGCAAGATAGACGGTGCGAACAGCTAGTTGGAAGGGGTGAATGGAGGGAGTCTTATTATTTCAGTGGGGAGTAGATTCCAGGCTCCTATGACTATAGAATAGAAAGAGCATGCTTGTGTTGATGCGTGCTTGTATTTGTATACAGTGTATTTGTCAGGATTGCTGTTTCATCACTTTCGTGTATGGGTGCATGGGTGTTTTGGCAGAAAAATATTCCGGAGGTAATGTTTAATTTTGTAGAAGAAAGTGAGTTAGTATTGTAATTGTCGTTGTTCTGATGTCTGCCAGCCAAGTTTGTGTTGTAGTTGTGTGACACTTGTTGTACGGCGGTGGTCATTAGGCAGGGCAAATCGAGCGGCGCTTCTTTGTATTTTTTTATTTTTCAAATTATATAAATGTTGTAACTACACAACTAATGTTGCTCAGGCAAACATCTTAACACAACATAGCCAACCAAATCACACATTTATGCTACATGTGAGTACACTCGCCCCGAGTCCACCTTTCCAGACTGGCATTGCTATCGATGAATGATAATTGGGCAACAGCCAATAGTCGCAGATATCGCATTTTGATTCAAAGTTCGTTTCATTAGTATTTTCAAAGTGTCATCAATAAAAAATGATACAACATGTATTAATTATGTAAGAATGTCAATTCAATGTACCTCAGATGTGTGTATCAGCATTATATATTGCGATATTTCGTGCAACTTTGAAAATGCTCCTGCTATTTTGGAAACCTGTTGATCATTTTCCGCATTGGCACGAATGAATACGTAGTGTAGCTGAGAAATGGTCGAAAACAGGTTTATGACGGTTTCCGCCACTGTCTCGGCGAAAACGCCGACGGGAATGCAAACCTGGCCAGTGGTGTATTTAGGGTCTCGGAAAGGGGGGCCAAAGCTTAGTCACCCATTAATTTGCCCCGCTACCACGTTGAGGAGCAACAGGTTATTCACCAAAAAATTCTTACCCCATGTTTCCACCTGTTTGGCTGTTTGGATAACAAACGAAATTCCCACCCTCCCTCTCAATGTGTAAATATTATAGAGCTGTTACCATGTTTGAGTAGTTTGTCATGCTGCAAAGGCACACAAAGTGTAGCATTGCCTGTTAATTGACGCGGTTCTCTGTCATGGTGCTGTGCATAACCTACATGTTTCAAGGCAGCGGAGGGCACTGATGACCATACTAGCATATTATGTGCTTGTAATGCTGAATGTCCACATAAATTTCAGTTATGTTTGTGTGTTTGGGAAGAATGAATTTCTGCTGTTCTGAGTGATGCTTCTGCATCGTTGAGAAGTTTCCTTCTCCTAGCCAGTGCATCATCCAACTTAACTCGGGTTCTGTGGGCCAGACACATCGTCTTTACACTCGCCAAAATATTGATATTCTAAATCATGCAATTTTATTTCCTTACAAAAGTAATTTTTTAGTAAAACAGTTACAATAAAAACTGATGGAAAAACATTTCATGAAAAAAACGCCACCACACAAAATTGCTATGCATGATCGGATGCTTCACTGTAAGGCAAGAGGTAACACATAAAATACATAAACATCACAACACTGTTGTTATGTACTGATAACTGTTCAGTGATTATTGCGAACAGTTGCATTAATTTTATTTTCAGCCTTCTGATGCCCTTCTCAACAGTCAGCCTCCAATGGCCTCGATCATCGGCAGCTGTCTCCCAGCTGTTTGTGTCGAGTTAGCCTTTCCAACCCCATTCTTGTCAATGATGCTGCTCCACGGTGTGGAGTCACACCTAACTCTGGCATTAAAGTCTACCAGTAGAATCCTTGTCCGCCTTACGTTCCTTGGTGTCCTCATCAGCATCAAGTGTCAGACTGTAGATACTGATGATGGTGGCTAGTTGGTTGTTGCCTAGTTTTAGGCAGATGGTCTTGAGTCATTCGTTGATGCCAACAGGGAGTTCGACCAAATGGCTGACAATCTTATTGTAATGATGTGGTGATGATGGCAGTCCTGTTTTTAGGGATGGTCACACTTTGGGTTGTCCATCAGGGTATGTACATTCCTGGTTGCAAATTTCAGTGTTTTGGTTTGGTAATCTTTTCTTTGTTGTGTTCGGCTGCAGTTAGGCGATCCCGCCAGACATGGTTTTCCGGTCAGGAAGGTGTTGGAACAGTCAACCATATTTAAATCATCATATTCAAAACAGATTCTGCTTTATCAATATACTATTCGAGTTGCCCGGCATTGTATGGGACGAAAAGGCAACCACTGCAAGAGCTTATAACTCCTTGCACGACCCAGTCAAATGTTGGTAGTGCAATGCCAATGGCAATGACTACTTCACGGTTCAAAAATCATGTAAAACTGCTGGTTTAACGAAGCTTTGAACGTTTGATGTAGATCATGTAACAATCATATAAACACGTACAGCATTGCTAACAATTGTACATACTATTGTTCTGAGTTACGTAATCCAAATCTATCCCCACCCCCGGGGAATTTTTTTTATTTTTATGTATAAACCATCACTATGGGCCCCACACATGTAAAACTGACAGAGATATGAGGGAACAGACAGAGTCACAAACTACTCTATTACATAAACACCTGGATGTCAAGCTTAAGGTTTCGTGAAAAAAAAACGATTGAGAACAAGGTGTCATAAAAAATAACTACGTTGCTTTAAACTAAACTGATTACTTGCTTTAAGTTGATTATGGTAGTCAACTGTATTCAACATTCAACTGTACCATGAGTTCAGATATGAAACAGACGCACTGACCTCCTTGTACATTTCTAGTGCACTCTCAAATGAGCTCAAGGCTTTCTCCTTCGCCTTGGCAACACTGAGGTTGTCGTCTCCACCAAGCTGTGAATACCAACTGTAGCAGCGTGACAGCTGCATTTGTGTCTCAGCTAAGTCTGACTGAAACATAAAACCACCACAATATTACTTGATTGCTGTACATAAGAAATATTAAGTGCATTCTCATAGTTTGCTTAACTTGACAGCTACACTAAAAAATAATTACAGGGTGTACAATAAGCTCTCATCAAGTAGGATTGGTCATATTGGAAGGAACCCAATAAAACATGCTTGAAAACAAATGTAGCAAATGGATGATGAAAAAGATTAACTTAACTTATCAGCTTATTTATTCATTCTACATGTATTAATTAATTCAATGAATTACATTTTCTTGAAACTATTTCATAACTTACTTCTCAGTTTTGACAACCATAAGTTGCCTTTGTCAGTTCTTGTTCTGGTCACCAAATGGTACAGCTAGAGAGCAATAAACCCCTGCCTTTCCTGGATACCTTGCCCAGGCGAAATGGTGACCATGGTCACCGTGGTATTTGACAGTCGACCATGGTAGTTCATGGTTGACCGTCAAATACCATGATAATAACCATGGTCATGTGTAACTCGACCACGGTTAACCATGGTCATGTTACAAATGAACATGGTTAACCATGATCCAGTTACGTATGACCATTTCCTACCCCCAAAGAGAAGCTTATTTCACCTAATATCGGACATTGAAATATTGAGATGTCACCCTTATTGGAAGCAGGAATTCAGTAAAACTATTATCAAATTCTTCTCTGTATTGTGCTATGCATCATATGCATAGCATTGAATACAGTATCAGCACAGAAAAAAATCACTTTAATAAAATTTTCATTGCAACTGAGTGGTAACATTGACACACTGGAAACTGTACGTCTCTTGCCATGTATGCAAATTGTTAAGCATGTAGTATCACTAGAGCGTCAACCATGGTCGGATATACCACAGCTGACCATGGCTGAATATACCGCAGTCGACCATGGTCGAATGTACCATGGTCATGATTATTTTGATCATGGTCAAATGTGATGGTCATTGACCATGGTCGACCATGTTTTGCTAAATGGCACCATGGTCATGATCATGGTCGACCATAGTAATTTTACAATGAACTACCGTGGTCATTAAGACCATGACAATTTGACCATGGTTTCTGACCGTGGTGCCATTTAACAAAACATGGTCGACCATGGTCATGTGACCACGGTAGTTCATGGTAGTTCATGGTCGACCATGGTCCATTTCGGCTGGGTAATGGTACAAAAGGAAGATTGAACATCAAAACTCCTAGTGTATAGGATGAAGACCAGTATCTGAAAATTGGCTCTCACCATCCACTACATTAGAAACTAAGTGTCATCAAAACATTACTAGACAGATGCAAAAGCATCGTATCAGAGCCAGAAGACAGGGAGAAAGAGGCAGAGCACATGACCAGGATGCCCTCTGGATAAGACCCCCCTAATCATGAACTGGGCCCTGCTTGCTATACTACCTGGTGAGCAGAAAATTCAGTTTCGTGACAAAAAAGTAAGTTGTGAAATAGTTGTGTTTCGAGAAAAATGTATTTATTGGACTATCTCCCAACTTGATGAACATGTTCATCAATATTAATTAATTAATTAATTAATTAATTAGTGTTTCCATCCAAGTTAGCAGAATTACCTGAACTATGCCAGACACATTCACCCCTAGTAAGAGGTAAAGTAACTTAAAACTGCTTCCTCAACCGATTTAGCCTATCACATAGCCTATCCGATTCATTGGTGTCCAAATATGTAGTGTGTCAATAGTTTATGTAACATCTGCAGTCGATTTAATAAAGAAATGCCTATTTTTGTTCAAATCATCAAAAGAATTGACTTTATTCGTTAGATCTCATAAGGATCAAAATAGTGGATATCAAAAATGGTAAACACTGTGTGGGTCATTGCAATACTGATCATGGACATGACTTCCATCCTCTCGCAGATCACATGACAAAGTTACGAATTTTCAGTAAAGGAAGAAAATCGTGATTTTTCAACATTTTGATTTTCAGTTTATTTAATGCTTAACTAATTAAATGGTTTGTCTAATGATTTTACAAAAACTTCATACAAAAGTTGCACAAATGAGCTAGCATGTTGCAGTAGATACCACACAGGTTTTGTTTTTTCGCAAAATTAATTTGAAATGAGACTAGCAAAAAAATGTCACTGATTAAGCACCTTTAAGCTACAACAAAAACTGACTGGTGGAATTGGTATATTTAAGATAATCTTTAAATAGAGAAGAGTGTGACAGGAGGCTCAACCTCCCATCTCACACCTGTTAGCGGGGAACCTCCCACCTGTTGGAACAGGGCACAGACTGCAGGGTATTATTCTGACCGAGCCGGGTCATTGGTTGGTGAATTAATGATGATTAATAAAGCATATTTTAATTCAATTTAATGCTTTATTATTGGACTCCATGCAATGTATAGATACAATGATGTTCCATAGATTTATGTTAACTGTATTTACACAGAATAAAAAAGCACGGTTACTTCAGCCATCAAGAAAGTGGACATACAAAGACATACACCAGTACTTCAACATTTTAGACGTCTATTTCACATCACTGTTAATAATGCTACAAATTAAAACATTTTCAGAGGACAGTAGTCAACACAAATCTGTAATTTTTAACTGCAGCATAAATAGGTAGATTATTGCACTTTTCTAATAGTTATGAAAATTCCAGTATATGCAATAAAATGTTCACACACCTATGCAACCTGTCCTGTGGATAAAGAACATTATATATACCATATTCGACCTATTAAACGTACACCCTTTTTTAATCAGCAAGATTCATAATAATTGTAATTGACTAGAGTGGAACTAAAAAGTATTACCATCTAGTGTTAAACGGTTGGCACCACTTTTCAGTTGGCCTACACTAGTCACCAAATGACACCACTAGTGTTAAACAGTTACCTTATTGTCTAGAAATGTTGTTAGGTCGAATACAGTATATATATATATATATATATATATATATATATATATATATATATATATATATATATATATATATATATATATATACACACACATACATATATATATATATAATATATATATACATATATATATATATACATATACATATATATATATATATATATAATATATATATACATATACACATATATATATACATATATATATACACACATACATATATATGTATGTGTTTGTATATATATATATGTATATGTATATATATATATATATATATAAATCCCACAAAACGTCAACACACAATGTTTTGGGTTATATCTCGTTTTATAACACATACAGACGACTTCAATATATATACCAGGTAGTTTTGTATGTGTATCTTAACAACCCTTAGAGCAATGACTTATTATATGGTGATTTCTGTCCCTTTTCTGCAAATATTTACATATTTTTTCTGCTGAGTATGAGTACGAGTATGAGTACATTTCCACGGGTACGACTATGAGTACATCTTGTGTATATTATAGTAACTCTGTATAGTAATAGTAACGTTTATTTAAAAGTAACCATTGTGAATTAATTTATATAATTCAAGAAGAGTTGACTATGCAACAACAGTTCATTAGAATTTTTCATGAGGAAAACTAAAAAACCTATTTATGTTTGGGACCAAACTGGGGGTTGCATTCCATTCAAAGGTGCAATTCGCATTCAAATGCAAATGTTCAGGGTATATACATTCAAATATGGGTTAAAGTGTATTTAAATTGAGAATACTTTTCAAAATACATTTCATAGCACAACATAGCAAGGGAAAAGAAATAAAGAAATATAACCATTAAATATATATGATATATGAATCAATAAACACTGTTAAGCATGTTGTGGCTGGCAGTGACCACAAGTCCACAACTAATGTTTGCTGAGAGGGTGAGTTAGCACCTGCCAATGTCCAGGGCTCAATATTCCCTTTGTACTTTAACCACACTACAAATTGGCACTAGACAATACTGATGCAGGCTGTCTGACTTCAAAGACTCAGCTAGCAGTACTTAGCTTTGTCACTTGTGAGATCAACAAAGGCATTTGATGGCTAACTGATGAATGACCCTTTCATTACAGGGTTACTGGACTTCCTGGCTTAAATAAACAAACACAATTAATATCATGGTTGTTTAACAAGATTTGCCATCCAAGCCAAAGGCCCAGATGGCAAGTGGACAAGGAAGCCATTGGCTTATCGAGAGTCCAACAATGTTCATCTACTTATAACCCGCCCTCCTGAGATATGTGTCAACCTTGTTTTTAAACATATTCACGCTGCTAGCAGTTACACAATCTGTAGACAATTTGTTCCATTCATTTATTGTCCTCTGTGAGAACGAGTGCTTCCTGATGTCCAATCTACATTGATCCTTTACTAATTTTACCTCATGTCCTCTAGTTCTGCTATCCTTCTTGAGTGAGAAAAACATATTTCTATCAATATTTTCATACCCATTCAATATCTTAAAAACTTCAATCTGATCTCCTCTTAACCTCCTTGTCTCTAGACAACGTTGTTAAACCACATTCTTTCAGGCGTTCTTCATAACTAAGGTCTCTCAGTTCTGGAATCATTTTAGTTGCTCTCCTTTGTATGCGTTCAAGCGTATCTATATCCTTCTTACGATATGGTCTCCATGCTTGTATACAGTATTCTAAATGAGGTCTAACTATTGCTTTATAAAGAGGTATAATTAATTTTTTTCCCTTGTATGTTATGTTTCTTCTAATCAATCCAAGAATTTGATTACCCTTTGAAGCTGCAATACCACACTGCTCTGAAACTTTCATATCAGCGCTTATTGTAACTCCTAAGTCCTTTTCTTTTACAGTAGTACCCAGAACAGTATCTCCCATTTTATAGTTTACATCCAAGTTCCCATGTCCTGTATGTAGGCATTTACATTTCCCAAAATTGAACAACATCTGCCATTTCTCAGACCATTTCACTAATCTGTCTAGATCGTTTTGTAAATGTTGTTATCACCATCAGTATTAACCTTTCTAAACAGTTTTGTGTCATCCGCAAATTTCAGTACGTTACTTGTTATACTGTCGTCCAAGTCATTGATATAAATTAAGAATAATATAGGTCCTAATACTGATCCTTGAGGTACCCCACTCAAAACCGATTTCCAATTTGAAACTTCTCCATCTACTACAACTCGTTGTCTTCTGTCAGTCAGCCATTGTTCTATCCAGTCAGTTATGCTATCCCCGATACCATAGGCTTTTAATTTAAGTAGTAATCTCTGATGTGGCACTTTGTCAAAAGCTTTCTGAAAATCTAACTAGATAATATCTACTGGCGATCCCACGTCTATCCACTTAGTGATTTCTTCCAAAAAACATAATATATTTGTTAAGCATGACCTCGCTTTAAGGAATCCATGTTGAGATGAATTTAATAATTTATGCTTAATGAGGAAGTCCACCATATGGTCTTTAACCTTTCTAATAATTTACAAATCACTGATGTTAAACTCACTGGTCTGTAATTCTCTGACTTATTTCTCGAACCCTTTTTAAATAATGGTATGATGTTTGCTTCTTTCCATTCAAACGGAACAACTCCCTCTTTTAATGACAAGTTGAATACTCTTGCAAGTGGTATACTGCCTTGACTTAATTGACATAATAAAAGTGTTTTTAATGATCCTGGATTAGAAAACATATATAACTCAGCTGAGATGCATGCAAGAATGTAACAAATTAAAAAAAAATTATTCATATGCAGGTAATACAATTTGCTACCATACTTTTTGAAATTATTGTTGTAGTTGTTAATGATTTGATAAAATAAGAAATAAAATAATTTTCACAATATCATATTGAAAAAGTACTCAGATGTATTCGTAAAATCTGAGTACATTGAACATGAGTATGAGTACTAGTACTTGACCATAATTTCTATGAGTACGAGTATTTAAAAAAAATTACTCAAGTACAGGAGTACCGAGTACTTCAGCCCCAGGTCTGCTGTAAACAGCTAGTACTAAGCCAAAAACATAACATGACTATTGCATTATATCTTATTTCATTGGAATAGGATTCAATATTCATATCCTCACTAGCCAGGGGTGGTAGTAGTACTACAGTGCCCCTGGCAGATAAACCTGTTGAAACTTGGATTTGTCAGTTTTGGTCGACGTGTTTCTTGGAACTAGATGCGCCTGTGCCCAAACTACTTCAAAGACCCCAAGATCCTAGGAAAGGTCATTATTGGTTAATTCAGCAACCGTAAGTTCCACGTTTCAGTAGGTTAATCTGCCAGGGGTAATGATGTAACCATGGCATGGCGGCAAGGATGAATATGCAATAAAATGTTCATTTAAAATTATTGTATGAGAACCTGATTTTTCCTCATGCTTTACCTTTGGGGCAGTTTTGTGATTCTGTACAAATGCCATTTTTCAACAGGTCAAATGCCAGCTGAGATGTTAACAATTAACATAGATTTCTGGCTGCAGGTAAGGCATACCCGGTTTGTTTGGAAATTGCGTTGTTGTAAATTACCTAGAAATATATGAATTTGTGTGATTATGCTGGTTGTGTTAGAAACAAAGTTTGGGGCAGTTTTTGTGATTCTGTCCGAATGTAACTTAAAGAATATGTAAAACAAATATTAAAAATATTAGCGAATATTTTTAGTTATTCAGTAAGCATAGTAAGTACTGGGTCTAAATAAGAGTGTCCAGATAATGTTTTTCTGTTTTTTTTGGCTTTGACAATGGTTGTGATTCCGCACGTATACGATTCCGTATGAATGCCTGATCAAGTGGGACTGTCCATGTACTCTGTTCTGTACCCGTCACGTTGCTGTAGCTGTCACACAATTGCTCAGCAAGTCACCCCTAACAAGTATTTTCGGCCAACATCAAGCAGATTACCCTGAAAGTTTCAAAGGAACCCATTTGCTTATTGAAGGAGCAGGTAGAAGGCTGGACGCTGCCAGCAGTAGGGGCATAAAGAACGTTCACACCTCCGACTGGGGCAAGCCTGAAGATAAGGGATTCATCGTGTTTCTCTGCATGCTGCTATGAGGAAGGTGGTGTCTTCCACCCCATCTGCGAGGGCTGGCAGGGCTGAGTATAGTGACAGAGTGGCAGGCAGTAAGGTGATAGGGGAGGTGGTGGTGACTGAGAGATGATGGGAAAGAATGAGGTAACGGAGACAGGTGTGGCTGTAGTGATGGAGGACAATACGGAGCAAATAGACGATGTGACAAAGGAGACAGTGGAGATGGAAGAGGAGAAAACTGAGGAGACACAAGCGGCAGAAATGAAAGAACTAGTCATCAACAGCTATGTCACTGTGGTTTATGGTCACCGTTGGATTATTGCAATGATATGGATGATGACAACACCTTCCAGGTTACATGCAGGGGAAAATGGAAGTGGACCAAAACGATTAGGGTCTTGTTGTGCGCGCTTGGTAAGGAAACTATGGACAAGCACGACAAATGTTTTACCAACTCAAAGGTCAGTAAATTTTCTAACCATCAAATGTGGCTGAATTGTGTTAAATCCTGATGAAAAATCAATGAGTAAGATCCTAGCATATGAGCCTAGACGTTCAAGGTGTTCAAGAATGACATTTAACATGGCGTCTTCCACAGTGCGTTTAGATATGTACACAAATTACAATGGGTAAAGTAGATGTTTGAACTTGGGTAACATAAACTTCATTATAATTATAAGAAATGAACGACAATAATTATTTGGTATGGTTTATATTTATTAAATTATTATTTATCTAATTTAAAGCAGTGTCTGTTTTAGTTTTACGCACGAAAACTTTGCTTTATTACGTATACTTATGATTAATACATTTTTGTGGGACCAGTTCAAATTCACCTGGGCTGGTTCAAAATAGAACTTAGCCAGTAAAAAAAAACTGGGCCAGTTCATTTTTTTTGCTAATTTCAGACACTGTGATGGTGACATACCAAGATAAGTTCTTGGACATGATGAAACAGGTACCTCCCTGTTTGTTGATGTATGACACCACAGTCGATTTGTCGGTCGCTACCATCACTGACAGTCCAGACAACTGGGGAAGCCAATGGGAGATTGCTAGGGAAATCATATGTAATTCCAGAACACTGATATGTAAAAGGAACTCTGGGCATGACCAGGTCCCCGATATCATCTCCTAATTCCAGTGAGCCCCCAAACCCACGTTGGATGCATCCGTAAAAATGTGGGCTTTGGGTTTGGGGGGGGAAGTACAATCGAGCCTTGTTATAACGCAGTGGTCGGGGTCCACGATTTCGGACCGTGCTGTACGCGAGGCACATTAGGTGTTCCCATATCTGCCACCAGGGAGCTACTAAACAACAGCGATCACCACCCGTTGCACCAAGTCCAAGAACACTGTTGAAGTCACAGTGTGCTTGCAGCACTGTCTCACACGCAAATATGAATTTATGTGACAGCGGCGCATAAAGGATTTTATGCGAGATGACAAGGCAATGAAGGCGATTTGAGGTTAGACCTTTTATGGTAGAGAGAGTATTGGCCTAATTACTCGCTCACGCGTATGGATACACCAACCACGTGACCTAGAGCCAGCCTCACTCGATTTCCAAGTTAGCTTGTGTCGTTGTGAGACCTTTGCGCTGCAAATATTTCCGAATTTCTATTGTTACTGATTATTCGTTATCGCTGAATTTGTTGATTTTATTGCAAGATCAGTTTTGTTGTTCGGTTTATTGTGTTCAATCTTATCGGATATTTTTCGCTAGTGTGTTCAGGTGAGTTTCTGTTGCAAAGACGGACGCCGTTTATCCGCCATTTTGTTACCTCCGACCCTTGGACTGCGAAAGGTAATCGTCAGTCGTTTACGCATAATTTGTTATTATTATCCTGACGAATGGCTACTAAACCTTTGGTTTTATTTCTGGGCGCTAGCCACATTTACTGGTTGGAGCGTCTTGTCGCATCGGAGGTAGATTTTGCACAAGGTTCTTTCCGCGAGGGTTTGGATTGTCGGATCGCTTTCGAAGGCTATCGGGGCGGTACGGTTACCACTATGGAACGGAACCGGGTTTTGGCCCCGGTGGCACAGTCGGTTAGCGCGCCGTACTTATAAACAGTACCGCCTGGCAACAGGCGTGGCAGACTGAGATATGCGGAGGTTGTGAGTTCGTTCCTCACCCGGCGCACATCTTATGTGATGGTTAGCATAGTCCCTTCTCAGCGAACATCAGCTGTATTGGGGGAATGGCCCTATGCTATGGTGTACGGGTCATTTTTAACTTTATTCCGCCATACGGTGTTAATGGTCGGTGAATGAATTTTGGCCCTATGGTGTACAGGGCATTTTTAATTTCATTCCGCCATACGGTGTATATGGTCGGTGTATAATCTTTGCCCCTATGGTGTACAGGGCATTTTTAAATTAAATTCCGCCATACGGTGTAAATGGTCGGTGTATAATCTTTGGCCCTGTGGTGTACAGGGCATTTTTTAAATTAAATTCCGCCATACGGTGTATATGGTCGGTGTATAATCTTTGGCCCTATGGTGTACAGGGCATTTTTAAATTAAATTCCGCCATACGGTGTAAATGGTCGGTGTATAATCTTTGGCCCTGTGGTGTACAGGGCATTTTTTAAATTAAATTCCGCCATACGGTGTAAATGGTCGGTGTATAATCTTTGGCCCTATGATGTACAGGGCATTTTTAATTTCATTCCGCCATACGGTGTATATGGTCGGTGTATAATCTGTGGCCCTATGGTGTACAGGGCATTGTTAATTTTATTCCGCCATACGGTGTAAATGGTCGGACTAGAGGAAGGGCCCTATGGTGTACAGGGCATTTTTTATTTTATTCCGCCATATGGTGTAAATGGTTGGTGTATAATCTTTGGCCCTATGGTGTACAGGGCATTTTTATTTTTATTAAATTCCGCCATACGGTGTAAATGGTCGGTGTATAATCTTTGGCCCTATGGTGTACAGGGCATCGTTCATTTTATTCCGCCATACGGTGTAAATGGTCGGTGTATAATCTTTGGCCCTATGGTGTACAGGGCATTGTTCATTTTATTCCGCCATATGGTGTAAATGGTCGGTGTATAATCTTTGGCCCTATGGTGTACAGTGCATTTTTTAATTAAATTCCGCCATACGGTGTAAATGGTCGGTGTATAATCTGTGGCCCTATGGTGTACAGGGCATTGTTAATTTTATTCCGCCATACGGTGTAAATGGTCGGTGTATAATCTTTGGCCCTATGGTGTACAGGGCATTTGTAATTTTATTCCGCCATATGGTATTAATGGTCGGGGTATAATCTTTGGCCCTATGGTGTACAGGGCATTTTTATTTTCCTTATTCCGCCATGCAGTGTAAATGGTCGGTTTATGTTCTTTGGCCCTATGGTGTACAGGGCATTTTTTATTTATTCCGCCATACAGTGTTAATGGTTGGTGTATAATCTTTGGCCCTATGGTGTACAGGGCATTTTTATTTTCCTTATTCCGCCATACGGTGTAAATGGTCGGTTTATGTTCTTTGGCCCTGTGGTGTACAGGGCAGGTTACTTTTAATTTTTCTTGTTCCGCCATAAGGTGGGTATGGTGGCTGTGATGGTGTTTCCCACAGCGTACAGGGCATGGTAATCATTAATTGTCTTATTCCGCCATACAGTTTGAATGGTCGGTTTATGCTATCGTTCCTACGGTAGTGCATGTTAATTTTGATTTCTTGTTCCACCATACAGTGTAACTTGTCTGACGATAATATGGGTCCCCGTGCGGTTCATGGCATGGTAATTTTATTATTCCTCCATTCGGGGTAAATGACCGGTTTACACTATTCGTCCCTACGGTGTACAGGGCATGGTAATTTTCTTTTGTCTGATTCCACCATACAGTTGGATTACCGGAGCGGGTATCGTTGTAGTATGTGAGTGGATAATGTTGGTCAAGGGTTAACCATGGTCCCTAGTTTGTAATGACACAGCGTACATAAGGTTCACATTACTACGATTGGGTGCAGTGTTCAACTTGAACAGTAAATGTTACAGCAACGGAGCAACTTCATCATGAGATGCGCGTGATGCGGGAGTTGTTGCGTGTAGCGCTGCAACAGGTCACGACGCGGTTGCGTCAGCCTCTGTTGATCGCCAGGTGGCGGCATCATCCGCAGTGGCTCCATCGAGTCATCCGATCGTCCGGCCAGCTTTTGCCGTTGGCACCTGCTGCTCCAGCGCCTGTGCCCTCGACGAGTGGACAAGCCAATGTTCACTCTTCCTCCAGTGCTCGTCAAGCGGCGACTTCCGTGGCTCCTGAGCCAGTGCCCTCTTCGAGTCGTCAGGATACTGGCATGGTGGATCCTCCTTGGCCGACAACCGACCGCTTGATGGAGACATCCACAGGTCGTGTAAACGAGGAAATTGGATTAAGCCATGCAATAAGAATATTGAAAATGTAACTAATCTGTGCGGTGGAAGTGGAACAGTTTTGTTAACCTATGCTGTGAGTAAGCGGATCTAAATTTAGTTACTCCATGCAGTGATAGTGAGGAGTTGTTTGTTATTTCCAGGCGGTGTCACGGGTGTAAATAAAAAGATAACGTTTGCTAAGCCATGTGGTGTAAATGGCACAATTGTATTCCGTACGTTGGAAATGGAGGGGTTTCTGTATACCGTGCGGTGTAAACGGAGAAGTGATATGGCGTAGTTTGTTGTTCCATACGGTGTAAATGGAAATTAAGTTTCGTTAAGCCATGCGGTGTAGATGGCACAATTGTATTCCGTGCGGTGTAAACGGAGCAGTTTCTGTAGTCCGTGCGGTGAAAACGGAAAGTGATATGGAGAAGTTTTGTTATTTCCATGCGGTGTAAATGGAAATTTACTTTTGTTAACCCATGCGGTGTAAATGGCACAATTGTATTCCGTGCGGTGTAAACGGAGCAATTTCGATAGTCCGTGCGGTGAAAACGGAAAGTGATATGGAGGAGTTTTGTTATTTCCATGCGGTGTAAATGGAAATTAACTCTTGTTAAGCCATGTGATGTAAATGGCGCAATTATATTCCGTGCGGTGTAAACGGAGCAGTTTCTGTAGTCCGTGCGGTGAAAACAGAAAGTGATATGGAGAAGTTTTGTTATTTCCATGCGGTGTAAATGGAAATTTACTTTTGTTAACCCATGCGGTGTAAATGGCACAATTGTATTCCGTGCGGTGTAAACGGAGCAATTTCGATAGTCCGTGCGGTGAAAACGGAAAGTGATATGGAGGAGTTTAGTTATTTCCATGAGGTGTAAATGGAAATTAACTCTCGTTAAGCCATGCGGTGGAAATGGCACAATTTTATTCCATGCGGTGTAAACGGAGCAATTTCGATAGTCCGTGCGGTGAAAACGGAACGTGATACGGAGACTTTGTTATTTCCATGCGGTGTAAATGGAAATTAACGTTTGGTAAGCCATGCGGTGTAAATGGCACAATTGTATTCCGTGCGGTGGAAACGGAGCAATTTTTGTAGTCCGTGCCGTGAAAACGGAAAGTTATATGGAAAAGTTCTGTTATTTCCATGCAGTGTAAATGGAAATTAACTTTTGGTAAGCCATGAGGTGTAAATGGCTCAATTGTATTCCGTGCGGTGTAAACGGGGCAATTTCTGTAGTCCGTGCGGTGACAACGGAAAGTGATATGGATAGGTTCTGTTATTTCCATGCGATGTAAATTAAATTAACTTTTGGTAAGCCATGCGGTGTAAATAGCACATTTATATTCCGTACGGTGGAAACGGACCAGTTTCGGTAGTTCGTGCGGTGTACACGGAGATGGTTAACCCATGCATTAGGAAATTTATTGAAATTTTCACTAACCCGTGCATTGCAGGCGGAACAGTTTTGTTAACCCAGGCAGCGAGTAAGCGGATGTATATCTGGGTAATACATGCAGTGATATAGAGACGTTTTGTTATTTCCATGCGGTGTATATGAACGCTAACTTTTGTTAAGCCATGCAGGTAAATGGCACCATTATATTTTGTGCGGTGTAAGTGGAGAATTGATATGGAGAAGGTTTATTTCCATGCAGTGTAAATGGCACAATTGTAGTCCGTGCGGTGAAACGGAGGAGTTTCTACATTCCATGCTGTGTAGATGGAAAATTGGGTGAATCCATGAAGTGGACAAATTACTGAAATTTTACTAATCCGTGCAGACGAGGCGGAACAGTTTTGTTACCCCTTGCAGGGAGAAAACATATGTAAATATGTTTGTTATGTTAGGTCCATGCATTGTAATTGGAGTATAAGTTTTATTAAGGCATGCAGTGTAAATGGCACAATTGTAGACCCCCTTTATATTCCTTGCGGCAAATGGAGAAGTTTTTGCATTCCATGTTCTATTTAAGCCATGTAATGTAAATGGAACAATTTGTATGTTAATATAGGTGACCGTACGTTAATGTTTAGTTATGGTTTAATGGTAGTTCATGATATCTAATGACACAGCTGGTCCTGGGTACCGCAATTAATAATTACGGATGCTGCCACAAGTGGCAATCAGGCAGCGACACAGGTGGCGCGTTGAGCCAGCAGGGGGCTGCAGCAGCTGCTTCTACACCACACCTTCAACAATTGGTCAAGGGGCTGGCTAGGTTGCTCCCCATGGATGGCCTGCTGGAAGCGGCCATAGATCTACATGTATCAGTACTGTCGCTTATATGTTGTAGGTGCATGGTGTGACATTGTCGCCGATACTCGAGAGTGTTGTAATTGTTGCTGGTACAATGAGTCGACAGCTTAAACTGGTGTCAGTATGTTGTGGTATTATGGTGGTTGCAATCTAAACACAGTAGTAAGCTGGTTCCGCAATCATTACAAGTAAATGACCAGCCTATTGTGGGCACATCCATTTATCCTGCCACATTACTTAGTATTTTCCCTTCCCGGTTAAGGGTTCTGGGCAGGCTATATTATTTGCATATGCAGACGGCACTCTAATGCTGCGGAGGGAGTTTGATGCTATATTAAAGCGCCTGCTGGAATTCTGTGGATTGAGTAGTAAAGTTTTAAGGGTCTTAGTTTCAGAATGGGAGCAGCCACGTCAGCAGCCCTTAAGGTGAGAGTCAGATGCGCAAATTAGAGCAGCGGGTAGATGGGTTTCAGATGCTTTCCGCAGAAACATTCGTATATCGTAAGGTGCTGCATACAGATCAGGCTGTACCTGTTAGCAATCTGGGCAAGGGTGGACTATAGAGATAGTGCCTAGATTCGGTCAGTGGCGGAACCAGCAGCACTTACTTCGTCATCTGTGTTGATCTATGTTAACTATCATTGTATGTTGCAGGTTCGTGGTGTGACGATGTAGTCAAGACTCTGCCAGTAGCGGAGTCGGCAGCTATCATCGGGTTTATTGTGTATACGTTGCAGATCCACTGTTCGAATGTGGCTGATACTCTGACAGCGGCGGAGTGTTGGCTAGGTTCAAACTGTGGGCAAGGTGGGGAGGGGGTGCAGTCGAGGCCCTGACAGCGGCGGGGTCAACAGCTGCATCTCTACCTGCACGGCAAGGGAATGGAGGATAGCTGCCACTTTTTATAATTATGGTGGGGTCGGTCACAGAGGGTGACCTAGTGGCGGAGTGACCCCCACCGATACCATGTGAATTGTATATAAGTCAGTAGTGGTACAGATAGTACTGGTAGTGGGTAGCTGATAGGCATGATTTACTAATTATGTGTAAACACCTTTTGGGGGCCGGCATGCTTGCTGAGATTATTGGATGTATCTTATTTTGATGGTGTATGCTTGCCTAATTTCATGCTCCTTAATTAATAAATCTAAATGTCATTCTTTGGCCTATTTCAATCTACGCTGGACTTGTGTTGTTATTTTGCATAAATGAATTTATGTGACAGCGGCGCATAAAGGATTTTATGCGAGATGACAAGGCAATGAAGGCGATTTGAGGTTAGACCTTTTATGGTAGAGAGAGTATTGGCCTAATTACTCGCTCACGCGTATGGATACACCAACCACGTGACCTAGAGCCAGCCTCACTCGATTTCCAAGTTAGCTTGTGTCGTTGTGAGACCTTTGCGCTGCAAATATTTCCGAATTTCTATTGTTACTGATTATTCGTTATCGCTGAATTTGTTGATTTTATTGCAAGATCAGTTTTGTTGTTCGGTTTATTCCGATGCGTTTGAAAAATCCCACCCTCCCTCCCTATTGTGTTAACAGTTGTTACCCAGTTTTATCTAATAAATCAATTGGTGCATTATGTAGGGATACACTGTGAAACTCTGTAGACAGAGAGGTAGTTCACAAAGTTTTTGAATTTTTTGACGCTTTTCCCTGTTATAGTTTGGTACACGAGGTTCTGCATTAACGCTTTTCCCTCCTCTAAGTTTTCAGTAGTGTACACAGGGTTTTTAGTGCGGGTACTTTTTACGAGTACATTTGTGTGGCTGTTTGGCCCTACCTCTCGGTCTGATGTTTTGGTAGTTATTGGTTGACTAATGTCTAGATATGTAACACCTTTATACATTGTGTGTTGTGTTTCCATAATGTTCATTATGAATTGTTCAAGAATGTTGGGTGGTTAGCCCACTATTTTCATTTACCATGTTTGGCTGGGAGATCGAGTACCCCAGCCTTTCTGTTTGTACATGTATGTGTATGGTTAATTCACGGCGGAGTGACCCCCACCGATACCATGTGAATTGTATATAAGTCAGTAGTGGTACAGATAGTACTGGTAGTGGGTAGCTGATAGGCATGATTTACTAATTATGTGTAAACACCTTTTGGGGGCCGGCATGCTTGCTGAGATTATTGGATGTATCTTATTTTGATGGTGTATGCTTGCCTAATTTCATGCTCCTTAATTAATAAATCTAAATGTCATTCTTTGGCCTATTTCAATCTACGCTGGACTTGTGTTGTTATTTTGCATAAATGCAATTTATAGAGCTTATTAAACGAGTCAACTAGCATCAACGTGTATTATTTTTAAATGTCACACCCTGTTGAATTTTGAACTGAATAAAATACATGATGATGGTGTACTTGACCAACAGGCCTACGAATCGAAAATAATAACTGCATTTGCGCAGCTGGCAAAGCTGAATATCCATCTTGTGGATGATAATCTTTATCATGACCTTGGAAGCGATGCCAAATGGGAGAGCACGGAACTGATAGGTTTGTCCGCGAACTTGGAAATGCAGATATTTCTATCTGATGGATGGGAATGTGGAAATAAGCATCCATCAGTTCGATGGATGTAACCCAGGTCCATCTGGGAAGTAAAGTTCTGATACGCTCTGCTGTGTCCATGGGAAATAATTATGAATTGATTCAGGTAGGAGAGGTTGATAACAGTCCTTTTCCCTGAAGGCTTGGGTACCACAAAAAGTCATCTGTAAAACCCTGGTGTTGATAGGTCTCGCACGATCTCGACAGCCTTCTTCCCCAGCATTATCCTCGACTAACGTTTGCCAGACGAACCTTCTGGTATGAGAGTGAGGATCGGAAAAATAAGTTGGGTGTTGTGTGATGGAGAAGACTCTTGGAAACAAAACCCTGTTTGTAAAATGGAAACGATCCAAGGATCGCAACATTTCTGTTGCCAAACCTTGGAAAGACGAGCACCTACTGGGTTGGGGTCTATATACAGTTCAGTTTGCTTGTATGGAATTTTTCTAATAACTTCTTTTGACAAGTGTTTCTGTTTCGACTGTTTCCCTTGTTTTTTCAAGGAAACAAAACAGTCAATGATGATTTCAATTTCACACCTTAAGGCCACACCAATTATCAGGATTACGGATTTTGGGGACATTTTGGTTAAGGAAGACGGGGGATTAAAAATAAAATTCACTGCACGAGAAACGTGTGTACTGTGTACATCCTTTGTCAGCTATAATAGGATACAGTGATGCACATCTAATCATCATGCCATAGCCACGGGACATTGATTACATAGCTACATACGAATACCACAGCAGTCTGTTGATACAAAAACAAAGAAATAAAATTATTGTTAAGATTTATGGCATTATAATAAAACAAATAATGTATCATGATTTACAACCAGTACTGCTTACAACATATGAACATGTTAAAGCATAGCCATATTTAATGCCTCCACTGCAATAACACAATGGTTTCAATAGCACAAGACTAATTATATGCTATTCTATTGAATTGGCCACCTGTCCACAACCTATCAGAACAGCTGTTAAAACATATCAAGTTACACTGAGTGAATTGTATGTCAAAGAAAAGCACACACTAATAGCAATCACTAGTAATGTGAAGACTCAACTAATTATAGGAATAGACAACCCTTCTTCAAAACTGTTGACTAAAAAAATAATGTAGCATGATTCACAACCAGTACTGTGTCAGGCCAGCCTAATTAAGCGTCGTACCGATTCAAAGAGTGGGGGTGCAGGATTGGAAGGGGGACAGGTCGTTTTTAACCACCTGGCTTATTAGCTAGGTGCTCGCTATGCTGCTACACAAAAAAGTTTTTCACCATAAAGGCCAAAAATTCATATCTTTTTAGTTACCTTTGTCAGATGTGCCAAGTAACATTGCACCAAAAGCGGTAGATCCACCACTTTTCATGATGTGAGGGCGGTATATAAGGATCTGGCACTACGGTCGTGAAGGGGGAGCGTGGAAGGGGGAGTCTGGAGGGGCAGTGTGGAAGAAGGTTTCCAATCCTAGCCGAAGAATTTTATTATTTTACGGTATATTAACTTAATTTTGGTGCATTTCTGTTGCATTTTCTAGTGGTGGTTTGGTGGTATGTTTTGGAAATAATGAGTAAATGTAATGTTTTAACCTTGAAATTGCAGATTGTCAGTAGATTTTGGCTTGAAAGCAGTAGAGCAGTAGATTTTGTAGAACTTGATGATAAAGCGGTAGTTCTTCTGCCAAAGTGGTAGACTTGGTGCTTCTGCCTTTGTGGAATTTTCTCCTGCCTTTTATTTTTACTTTCTAATTTTACTTTGATGTATTTGATTATGATGACTGCTACCCAATCAAGCGAGCTTGTTAATTTTGTGAATGTTTTAAATATATTTAATACATTCAAGCACGTGTTGAGTAAGGAATCTATCCTGTATTAAAAATAAATTGTTGGTTCTTCAGATTTCCATTGTATATGTTTATGGTTAAAATCCCCCATTATAATACATTCCCCTTTACTCAGTTTCTTTATAGTGTTTTGTGTCTTTTCATTATCCTCTTTGTTTCTGTTTGGATTAATTGTTAAATTAATGCAATTGTTAATGGTGAATTTCCTGTAACAATATTGCATATTTCATCAGCTTGAATAGATTCTTTAATATATAAAATAACACCACCTTCTTCATATACTGTCTTTCTTAAACATTACATAACCAGTCTTGTCAGTCCCAATTCAGCAACTGATATGTCTTTGTTGGCACATGATTCAGTTATATGATGGTCAATATCTTCTACCATAATGTTTAATTCACATTTCTTATTTACCATGCTCCTTGCAGTTAACACACATGCATTTGCAACTCCAGCTTCAGAAATGTCTTCTGGATGTTTCTTTATCGATTTCTTTGTATTACTGGCCTCTTGTATTGTTTGAGGCATCTCTATGAATCCCCCCTGCACGTCTAACAAGTTTAACAAGTGTATGTAAGTATGTTTAACAGTTTGTCTGCAAAAACTGCCACCCCATTTCCATCACGGACAGGTATAATCCCGAGATTGGAAAATGTTTTTGAAAAAAATGCAAATTGGGATTTTTTCACAAGATTTATTTCACATTATCATCTGAATTAGGCTTATCAATACAAAGAAATTTGCATTTTTGGTGGCCATCTTGAATAATGTGACATGTCATAATTGGGTCATTGTCTCATGTTTTTTTCATTATTGAACATTTTTGCAACAAATTTCATATTTTTAAGACTTATAATAAAAAAGATAGGTTTTTGGGTCCAACTCTCTCCTCCATGCATAGTTGCTGATGATCATCATCCTACCGCAATTCTGACATCCCTGAACCCTGCTTCCCATTACTCATCCAATAAGTAGTTCTACTGTTAGATCTTCAAACAGTATATTATATAAAGGTCCACTTATCTGGAATAAAGTTCCATATGATATTAAAAGTAAACCTAATATAAAAAGTTTTGCATCTGCATTAAAGGCAGGTGTTTTAAGTGGTTATGATAGTTCAACTTAATTTTATTATTCTACAGTTTTTTCTATTATTTTATATTAATATGATTCATACCATATTGCCACATGGCGTCTGTTGCAATAGTTCTGCGGCTGTTTTGTATTCCTCTATGATTTCTCGCACTCTTGGCAACTGTGGCACATGAAGCTCAAGCTCTTGATTCTGTTCCTGTGGGAAAACATGTTGATAAAGTAAAGTCAATGGCTTCAAACTACAAAGACATATAAAGGCTTAGTGAAAGTGACAAATCGTACAATGAGGTAGGTAGGTAGGTAGGTAGGTAGGTAGGTAGGTAGGTAGGTAGGTAGGTAGGTAGGTAGTAAAATAGGAAACAATATGTTAGTTGTAATAACAGTACTTCGATTCCCCGTGATATTACGTATGGTGTCCCACAGGGGTCTATCCTTGGCCCGCTCTTGTTTATTTTATATACAAACGATCTACCTTTGTGTCTAAACAAGAGTAAATCCATATTATTTGCAGATGATACCACTACGTACATAAGTGGAAAACTAACTGATCTATACAAAAACATGAACAAAGAACTCAAAGTCTTAGCTGATTGGTTTCATGCAAACAAGCTACCTTTAAATGTATCTATGACAAAATATATGTTATTTTCTAGATCCTATCCTGTCCAAAGAGAAGAAACAGTTTTAACGATGTCGTATACGATAATTAAGCCGACACATTGTATTAATTTTCTAGGCCTCTATATTGACGAAAGACTGGATTGGCAGGAACATGTAAATGCATGCAGAAAAAAGCTAACAAGTATTTTATATGCAATAAATAAAGTGAACCACTTTCTTCCAGTTGCCTCCCTAAAACTAATTTATTACACTTTGGTTTATCCTTACCTGACATACAGAATATTTCTGTGGGGATCTACATACAGGCTGTATAAAGCCCACACTACAAAACTGTTTATCATGCCAAAAAATTGCTATTCTTCAAACAAGCTTCCATGAACACTCTCATCCACACTTTACACACTTAAATTTAATAAAATTGCAGGATATTTATCAAATTGAAATTGCTAAATTTATGTACAGTTATATTCATAGCTGCTAGACTAGGCAAATAACCTTAAAAGGGCTCTAGAAATCACGTTAGAGGTACCTAAATGTTACAAGCTTTCCCCCATGCCAGGGTTTATCTATGACTTTTACCAGTCACAACCAGCCCAAATGACACTTTCTATTGTGTTTTTTACTGTGTAGTGAGCTATTTAGCGATGATGGTGTTAAGATTTTGATGCGATTTTGAAATGTATACATAATCGGCTGTAACTCTACTAATTATAGAGCTACATAACTAAACGTGGTATAAAAATATCTGGAATCAGGAGGACTATGTCATGGGTGAATAATTATATCAATATTATAGCAATATTCGTCAAAAAAACATAAAACGTACCAAAATATATCAACATTTTATTTTGGTATCATCTGGACCAATGATGTACAATAGTTCCTATAACTTCTTACGTACATGGTACATGCAAATTATTTTTATCATAAAATAACGCCAGTTCATTTCCAAACACAACACCAACTGATTCGATAAATTAATGTAATAACATTCAGTGACAACCCAAAATATAACGTTACCCCCTTTATTTTTCAGTGCTGCCAGATTTATATACAGTTGGTGTCATTGTATGATTTGTTGTTTTACATGTAACTGACCCCACTGCAACGGTGTCAGTTTCATAATCCTATGGAACATAGTCAGTTGTATGGTGTACCCAGTATCACAAACTATGTTGTAAGTGTAAATGTAGATGTAACCAGCGTCCGTTTCAGAAGTAAGCATCTACGTTTCGCTAGTGTATGTATAAGATATCGAAAGCAATTCCAACGACGTTCACATATACATCATATAAAAGCTTTATATACCACGAAATGAAAATGCTGTAACATTGTTATACAATTTGAAACAAAAACCATTATGTATGTAAATACCACTCCAGAATGCAAAGTTGCCACGATTAGATGCATAGGTAATGGAAACTGAAACCTTTCACCGGATGTGCCGTCACAGCAATTTCCTGCTCTGGTCAGGTTTAAAGAGGAGATCTCCCTCTTTCGTTAACAGGTACCCCTGATCATGCTTTTGTTTGGTGAATGGAATAAAATTAAACAAAGTAACACACACATCATTCTCTTTTGATACAGGTATGGCCATTTGTAGTGACGCACTGTAGACTTGAGAGTAGAATAGGACTAGAATGAAGCTACTAACATAACTACAGCAATGGATGTAGCAGCACGCACACAGTTGAGGAAGAGGAGCAGTGACAAAACTACTGACTGGAGCTTATGCCTTCTTTGCCAGTAGGAATCTTCTAAAGGTCCCACTCAAAAACTTGGCACCAATGGCCTGGACAGAGTACAGCAAGCAAGATTATGAAATGGTATATCATAAAAACTGTTATGTTACATTCACAAGTTCATTGCATCTGAGCAGACCGAAGAAAAACTTTCAGGGTAAAAAATCACCTTGTGCTGATGAGGACGCTTCAACAAGCTCAAAGAATCAGATCTTGCGAAGCAACATGGAAACATTAGATTCTGACTGATGCATTTTTTGTCAATTGGTTTCTTCCGAAAAAAAACAGAGTTGTCGCAACTAGGAATGTTTCTGATAGTCATCAATGCAGCAAAACATGACTGTATTACGAGGTGTAGGTTAGCCGGGGTGAGTGATGTGGTAGTTGCTGATGCCAGGTACCACCTCAAGTGTTACATCCAGTTCACGAGGAAACCTGATTGTGAGAAAAAGACTCGTAAAGGCTCTCACCCTAAAGATATGTGTATGCATAAAGTTGCACACAAAGTTTCCATAGGAGTAATCAAGTTTGTGCCACAGCTAGGTCCCCATGAACCACAACTATTATTCCCGGTAGTTCCAGCGAAAGTAGTAGTACAAACTTTGAATGAGACAAAAGACGAACTGGAAGATGTAGTGTCAGAACAAGGTTTGCACACCTGTTTGTCGGGACAAACAGATGAAGATGCTGATGACACCACCAGAAGGCTATCCCTTAGTTTTGGGCAAGACACTATGCATGCTATCTCAAAGGATTAAAAACCCTTACCCCCAAACATTTTGGCTTTGGAATGAGTATCCACCAAGCAACGCAATCAAGGACTCTGGCAAAGAGAACATTGGACAAATTCATTGAAAACGGTAGTTTTCCAGTTCCAGTTCATCTTCTTGAAGGCAAATTTATCCAATTTGCAGCAGACAACATCGATATCATGGTAAAGGGACATCCCATGCCACCCAAATGGTTGCATTCCAAAGAGAAGAGCCAACAGGTCAAAGTGAACAACAATTACCTCTTGGAAAAAGAGGCTTCCTCAAAATACGGGAGGAGTTACAGCAGTTGAATCATGCATCCGAGGCCATTGCTCGTCCAATACCTAGATTTGCTGCTGATGTTGACCTGGAAAGCTATGAACCAAATCCAACCTTGACCATGACAGCAAACATCAAAGATGTTTGTTGGCTATTCACAAGTCACCACCTGGTCCTGGCCAGTCAGTAGCTGCTTGGATGGGCTTTAATCAACTCACGATAACAACAATGAATCGACCCATGAAAAGGCTGATACGAGCATCAGACTACATGCTACTGCAGCTTACGAAGCAGGGTTTGAACGTGTTATCATCACGAGTAGAGACAGTGATGTGTTGGTACTTGTGATTCACTTTGCAGCACAACTGGGTCGAAAATTATGGATGAGAACAGGAACAGCAAAACAGCGACGCTTCATTGCTGTTCATGACAATAGTTACATCCCACTCTCCGAAGGAACATCCCAGCATATCATGCATTAACAGGATGTGACACTGTCAGTCAGCAGTAAAAAAATCATATGGAAAACATTCGAGAAGCATGCAGTTCTATTGCATCATCTTGGACGCGGAGCTCTTTCTGAAGCCACAGAGAAACAAGCAGAAGTATTCATCTGCAGAGTCTATTCACCACGCACTAACGATGCCGCCATCAACGCAGTGCGTTACAGACTATTTCAGAAAGATACAAAAAATCAAGAAAAGCGTCCGCCTACCCAGAGTTGTCTTTCCAAACATATCCAATGTGCCTACTACCGGAGCCGTGTTTGGTATTTGGCAGATAGCACGTCCCCTGACCACGCTTCATCCATCAATAATGGCTGGTACAAGGATCCCACCACTGTACACCTTCACCCACAGCTGATTGTAGAGGACCCCTTACCCCAGGAATTATCAGATATTGTGTATTGCAAATGCAAAAACTGTGCAACTGTTATATCTCCCGGAACCCATTTACTACGATGGACGATGAAGAATCATACTAATTGTTAGTTACACATGCCCTTCTAATGTCTATCTTCACAGATAATGAATGATCTGCCCTCATACGCAGTGATTAGGCTGGGATGGGTGCTATTTTGTGCAGCAGAACATTGAACAATCCGAGCCCCTTTCCTGGAGAAAGGGTGGGATTTAACTGACTGGTGGATCAGATTACCATGTGTAACAATATAAGTCTTTATTAACATGTAATCATGTTTTAATAGCAGTATTGTTAATTGGGGTTTAATTAAGACATGCTTCCGAATGACTGTAGTGATTCACTTTCTGACAATCTTGAAAATATGGGGGTAACATTGATTTGTGCATAATAATCAGTAATTTTCCATTATTTACCGAACCAGTTGGTGTTGTTTTGTTTTGAAATGAACTGGCATTATTTTGCAATAAACATAATTGACATATACCATGTACGTAAGAAGTTATAGGAACTATTGTACACCCTTGGTCAGAAACCAAAATAAAATATTGATATATTTTGGTATATTTATGTTTTTTGTCGAATATTGCTACAATATTGATACAATTATTTATTTATAACACAGTTCTCCTTATTCCAGATATTTTGATACCAAATTTAGTTATGTAGCTCTATAATTAGTAGAGTTATAGCCGATTATGTATAAATTGCAAAATCTTAACACCATCTTCGCTAAATAGCTCACTAAACAGTAAAAAATTACAATAGTAAGTGTCATCCGGGCTGGTTGTGACCGGTAAAGGTCATAGATAAATCGTGGCATGGGTGACAGCTTGTAACATTTAGGTACCCCTGATGTCATTTTTTGAGATTATTTGCCTAGTCTAAGCCTACCAGTTTCATTTTCAAACACCTTTACATTTACACATGACATTCATAATCATGATACAAGGCAACTTAGATATATTCGTCCGATAAGTAGTTCTACTGTTAGATCTTCAAACAGTATATTATGTAAAAGTCCACTGATCTGGAATAAAGTTCCATATGATATTAAAAGTAAACCTAATATAAAAAGTTTTGCATCTGCATTAAAGGCATGTGTTTTAAGTGATTATGATATTTCAAATTAATATTTTTCTTCTACCGTTTTTTCAATTATTTTATATTAATATGATTCATACCGTATTGCCGCATGGCGTCTGTTGCAATAGTTCTGCGACTTTCTTGAATTCCTCTATGATTTCTCGCACTCTTGGCAACTGTGACACATGAAGCTGCAGCTCTTGATTCTGTTCCTGTGGGAAAACATGTTGATAAAGTAAAGTCAATGGCTACAAACTACAAAGACATATAAAGGCTTAGTGAAAGTGACAAATCGTACAATGAGGTAGGTAGGTAGGCAAGCAGGCAGGCAGGCAGGCAGGCAGGCAGGCAGGCAGGCAGGCAGGCAGGCAGGCAGGCAGGCAGGCAGGCAGGCAGGGAGCAGGCAGGCCGGCCGGTCGGTCGGTCGGTATGTATCAACAATTCTCAAAAGGTCATCACTCAGCTCCTCAGCCGCCGTTTAACATTGTTATAACTTTGGAACGGGAACAAATAAAAATATGTGGTTTGATTGAATGATTGTGAAAATAATAAAGAGATAACACCAAATATTTCATTGAATGATTGTCAACATAATAAAGTGGTAACACCAGATATTTCATTGAATGATTGTCAACATAATAAAGTGGTAACACCAGATATTTCATTGAATGATTGTGAACATAATAAAGAGGTAACACCAGATATTTCATTAAATGATTGTGAACATAATATAGAGATAACATAATAATTAAGTGATGCATGTTACTATGACAAAGTCTGACTGTAATGATGGAAGTACACATTCAAACTGAAAAAACTAGGTAAAAACAAATCTTGACATTTTGGTATGAAATGGAACACTAGCCATGTGACTAGTGCATCAATCCCTTGCAGAAGTTTGTTCAGATTTTTTTGCAAAAACGGCAATTTGATTAAGTATGGTGAAAACTCCATAAACCAGTATATTAATCTGAGTGTACAACTACATGAACTACAAACATTACTTGACTGTAAGCACAACATTCAATATAAAGCCTCCAAATCCCTAGGCATGGACTTTGATTCTAGAAACACAAATCTTGATAGAACGATAAACTTTGCCACTTCGTATAAATACCTGGGACATGTCATTTGTAATTATTTGTCTGATGAGGCGGACATTTAAGGTTATACTTTTTTATGCCAAGAGTAACATGTCGCTTGAAAACTGTCACTACTGTTCATCGGGTTTAAAGAATAGGCTATTTCAGTAACATCTATATGTGCGCCTTATGGTAGAAAAACAGCTTTTCAGCATGTTGTAGTTGCTTAAAACAATTCCAGGATATTGAACAGACTGCCTATGAGATGTGGCTCTAGTCACATATTTGCTATTGCTGATGTCAACTGGTGTAAGTGTCATTAGAAAGGCTATTTATAACTTAATAAAATATTATCTAGGTTTGACAAGTCACTGAATCCTATCATGCAGAATATTGCAATTAATGACATGCATTGTACGTAAAAATTGTAGATTCACTCGATTGCAGGCTTTGTTTTTATTTATACATTTTATATGGACATAATGCTTGATTTTCTGAAATAAAAAACTAACACATATATAACTTTTTTATTTCAGACAATCAATCATTATATCCATATATATATATATATATATATATATATATATATATATATATATATATATACCATATTCAACCTATTAAGCGTACATTCCCATAATTATTGTAATACACCAATTTGACTAGTGTGGAACAACTGAAGTGTCGCCATCTGGTGTTAAACAGTTGGCACCACTTGCTGTTCTACACTAGTCACCAAATGTCACCACTAGTGTTAACCAGTGACCTTATTGTCTAGAGAAACAAGTCTTGGTGTATCAAAACAGGTTCATTGACAATTTTCTATGGCCCAATTTTGTTTCAAGCGTACTGTACACTTATTAGGTCAAAAATGCTATGTTCATACAGTAGATCCATTTGACCCAACAAAAAAGAATAGTTTAGTGGCAGCATTTGTCAATAATTATCACTCGATAAATTGAAGATTGTAGGGAAATGTTAACGAAGCAGGCCGACACAGTAACAACTGTGACATATCCGCACACAACTGTGACATATCCACATAAAACTGTGGCATATCCACATAAAACTGTTGTATATCCACACACAACTGTGGCATATCCTTACACAATTGTGACATATCCGCACACAACTGTGACACATCCACACACAACTGTGACATATCCACACACAACTGTAACATATCCACACACAACTCTGACATATACACACACAACTCTGACATATCCGCACACAACTGTGACATATCCACACACAACTGTGACATATCCACACACAACTATGACATATCCACACACAACTGTGACATATACACACCCAACTGTGACATATCCGCACACAACTGTGACATATCCACACACAACTGTGACATATACACACAACTGTGACATATCCGCACACAACTGTGACATATCCACACACAACTGTGACATATACACACACAACTGTGACATATACACACAACTGTGACATATCCGCACACAACTGACATATCCGCACACAACTGTGACATATCCACACACAACTGTGACATATACACACACAACTGTGACATATCCGCACACAACTGTGACATTTGCAAATAAAACTGTGACATATCTGCACACAACTGTGACATATGCACATAAAACTGTGGCATATCCACACACAACTGTGGCATACCCACACACAACTGTGACATATCCACACACAATTGTGATATATGCAAATAAAACTGTGGCATATCCACACACAACTGTGGCATACCCACACACAACTGTGACATATCCACACACAACTGTGACATATGCACATAAAACTGTGGCATATCCACACACAACTGTGGCATATCCACACACAACTGTGACATATCCTCACACAACTGTGACATATGCAAATAAAACTATGACATACCCACACACAACTGTGATATATGCACATAAAACTGTGACATATCCACACACAACTGTGACATATGCACATAAAACTGTGGCATATCCACACACAACTGTGACATATCCACACACAACTGTGACATATGCACATAGAACTGTGGCATATCCACACACAACTGTGGCATATCCACATACAACTGCGACATATCTGCACACAACTGTGACATATCCACATAAAACTGTGACATATCCACATACAACTGTGGCATATCCACACACAACTGTGACATATCCATACACAACTGTGACATATACACACACAACTGTGACATATCCACACACAACTGCGACATATCCACACAACTGTGACATATACATACACAACTGTGACATATCCGCACACAACTGTGACACATCCACACACAACTGTGACATATCCACACACAACTGTGACATATCCACACACAACTGTAACATATCCACACACAACTGTGACATATCAACACACAACTGGGGCATATCCGTACACAACTGTGACATACACAAACACAACTGTGACATATCCACACACAACTGTGACATATCCACACACAACTGTGACATATCCACACACAACTGTGACATATCCGCACAACTGGAACATACCCACACACAACTGTGACATACCCACACACAACTGTGACATATCCGCACAACTGTGACATACCCACACACAACTGTGGCATATCCACAAACTACTGGGACATATCCACAATTCCACACACAACTGTGATATATCCACACACAACTGTGACATATCCGCACACAACTGTGACATACCCACATAAAACTGTGGCATATCCACACACTACTTGGGCATATCCACATACAACTGGGGCATATCCACACCAACTGTGACATATCCGCACACAACTGTGACATATCCACACACAACTGGGGCATATCCACACACACCTATCTGGATATGCCCGAATCTACTGGCGATGGAAGGAAGATTGTAAACACGTAGTCTGTGGCAGTAAAGTTTATTTGTGCAACAACAACACTAATTACCCATATTCCAAAAATGAAGAAACATACCAATATGCATACATTACAAAGAGTGAGCTACGTATTAATATATGTATAAAATTATGAGATTCTGCAAAAACAACATTTTAATTTATATATAATTTCTTACCAAGGCAAATGAGTTCAATTCCGGGGTTCAGATGCTCAATGTGTGTGTATATCATTTATTCGTACACAATAGTTTAGGTACAACTGAATAAAGCAAAAAACCATTGGCAGCCTGCTTAACAAGTGCAGAGTGCATTAATCATGTTGTTAACATCGATTTTTGTAAAACCGGGTAAGTCAATCTCGTTATTGGATACACGCAATAATTCGAGTATGCACCAAGCGATTCCTGTCAGCTCTGGCTGACTGAAAAGACATTGTCTAAGTACGTGGTTCACGTTAATATCTAGTACATATATTGCATACCTATGCCGAATAACCTAGATGACTTAGATGCTTCAGTAGAACAATTTTGAAACAAAATACTACACAGTTTGGTAAATAACGAGATGTGCAGACATGCCTCGGCATGCAGACATGCCCCACCTTCCCCTACTCTATGTAATACCTGTATATGTGCTATATACATGATATTTATTAATTACTTTAATATATTTAATTAATCAGACATAGAAAGTTAAAATTTTACACAGTGTCTTACTAACTATGGATTTCTCAATAGCAAATCAAGCAAAAACTATCAGCAACAAAATTGTGAACAATGTCGTGATTGGCCTTCCATACCATGTATACTCGATGGAGTCAAATCCGCTAAATGCACAACTATTCACAATAGTTCTCACAGGAAAGTTATCGAACTGTTCTAACAATTTGTTTTGCAATCAATTGATAAAATAACTATTAGTTACGTAGAATATTGATTCCTTGAGCAAAATAAATTGTCTTCAGATATTTGTGAAAATGGTATAATTATTATAATAAGTACAGTGAATCTGGAGTCAAATCCGCTAAATGCACAACTATTCAAAATAATTATCACAGGAAAGTTATCGAACTTTTTTAACAATTTGTTTTGCAATCAATTGATAAAATAACTATTAGTTACGTAGAATAATAATTCAATAATTGAGCAAAATTGTCTTATAACAAGTACAGTGAATCTGGCCCCAACCATTATACACATGTTATTCCATCGCTCATATTTTTCTTAGATACACAATGGTTCATGTGATATAAGAACTACCCTTCAGGAAAACAATTAATTTCTTATATTAGACATTAAATGGCTACAGGAAAATGAGGAAACACACATCAACAGGATACTAACCATATAATAGCTTGTTGGCCTGTGCTACACATTGTGTGCGCAAACTGGTTTATATTTAGGTATAGATAGCCAATAAAAGTAAGAGTGAATATATTCAGTAGGCAGGGTACTTATATTAGTTGTTCACAATTTGGTGGCAGATATTGACCCTCATGTAACAGGTATCACAGAATCATGGGCAAATAAAGATATAGTAGATGCTGAGTTAGCACTGGCAGATTACGTAATGTTTAGGAAGGATAGACGAGAAAGAAGGGCAGGTGGAGTAATTTTATATATTATTAAAGAATCTATCCAAGCATATGAAATAACACTGAAAAGTGAAGCAGATTGTGAAAAAGCAATTTGGTGTAATATAGTTACCAAGAACTCAACATTAACAATAGGAGTAGTTTATCGTAGTCCTAACATAGGACAAGAGGAAGATGTAAAACTACAAAAGGCTACAAGGGAGGTGAGCAAGGGAGAATGTGTTATAATGGGTGATTTTAACCATGGCCATATACAATGGGAATCATTAGAGAGTACTGGGGGTGACGACCTTCAGTTTCTACTTCTAACACAGGACTGTTTCCTTACTCAACATGTCTTGGAACTAACCAGAGGTGGGAATGTGTTAGATTTAATTTTGTCTTCTAAAAATGAATTAGTTGACAATGTTAAAGTACACGAACCTTTGGGTTTAAGTGATCATAACCAAATCCATTTTAATGTAAAAGTAAAAACAGGGAATACATATAAAAACAATGGAGGAGGAACTTCAACAAAGGCAAATATAACGAGATGAGAACATATATAACAAATATAGATTGGAATAACTTGCTGAAGAACAAGACGTCAACACAATTAAAAGATGAGATTGAGGACATTACTGAGATATTTGTTCCATTAAGAAAACAAGGGAAAAGATCCAGGAAGAAACACCTGTCAAGAGGCTATTAGAAAAATTGCTCACAAACAGATGCTGTGGAGGATATATAAACACACTGGAAGTGTGGAAGACTACACAAGCTACAAAGAGGCACTTAACCTAGCTACAACTGAAATTAGAAAATCCAAAAGAACCTTTGAAAAAAATTAGCAGGTAATATAAAAAATGACAGCACGAGTTTCTATGCTTATGTAAGGAGTACACAGAAAGTTCGAGATCAGGTCAGACCACTCAAAAACAACAGTGGAAACATAATTTCAGACGGGTTTCAAATGGCAGAGATCCTGAATGAGTATTTCAGCTCGGTTTTTACCACAGAAGATACCAGATCATTTCTAGCTCCAGTTACTAAATATGAGGGTGATAAATCAGATCATTTAGGGCAGTTATTTGTAACTCCTGAAATGATAGCAAAGAAAATTAAGAAGATGAAAGATAATAAATCACCTGGAGTTGATGAGATACACGAGTCGCAAACAAAAAATATGATCACCCTATACCCCCCTAGATTTTTACACCGGATTCACAAGAATTACAAAAACGTTATTTCCGGACCTGGAAAAACTGGAAATCCGGAAAAAAACCGGAAAAATCTCATCCCTGTGTAACTTGAGGATTCACCTATCGTTGGACATTGGCTTTTCCTAGTTACAGTTCCACTGTTCACGTCAGGACTTCACACCTACTTCGTTCAGCGGTCAGTCCCGATGTGTTCAATGTATAAAGAAATACACATTAGTGTATCGTCAGGTTCGACCTATGTTAGTAGGCTTCTACTGAATATAACATTTACACATCGCTACAGTAGGCTACGGCGAAAGTCTCTCGGGCACATCTGGAGAACATCTTCCCTGGCATAGGTAAAGATGATCATCAAGAACTGTGTCTCTCTCTGTATATCTACTATCTAGCACCAAATGTCACCCTTTATATACCTAGTGAGTCGTGACCACTTGGTGCATCGGAGGTTCCTCTGAACTGTCACTTCAAGATAAATGTACGGCACCTCGATTGTCTGATAAGCTAAGTTGGGAATCCATGACACCCGTAACTCAACATGATCTATTGAGATGACTTCTTGTCTGACCTCTTGTCCTTAATCTCTCTTCTCTGTGGTGCATAGATATTAGACAAATGTTCGGCCTGGTCAATGCAATATTGATCACCCTTGCCAGAGTCTAACAAAGAGCACCGATGCTCTTTGTCTGTTCTGCAGGTGCGTCAATGTTTCATTGGCCATTCCACCTGGTCCAGTTAACACCCATCATCCATCTAGTTCACACCTGTGCCTACACATTAATAATTCTTACTTTACCATTACTATACACGGTGGTCCATTACACCTGAACAAACTGCCAAATGATTGTGTTAATGCTAGTAGTGTGAATATGTTAAAAAATAGAATTGACAGATATCTCATAAGGGCGGGCTACACAGATGATAAAATTGTTGGACTCTCGATAAGCCAATGGCTTCCTTGTCCACTGGCCATCTGGAATTTGTTAAATATAGCGTTCCCGAAAAAAATTTATGTTCCCCAGAGTTGATTTTGGTAAAAAATGTGCTAATTTCTACTGGACTATTAAAGTAAGTGATCAATAATGTGGGTCAAATAATGCTCAATCAATTCAGTAATTACATTAAAAGCATTCCTACATCAATTTAAACTAATGAAAGTGCTTATTGTATGAATTGTATGAATCCCAGTGACATAATTGGTCCTGCCATTTGTATCATCGCCTTTTTCTTCTTCTTGTTTATACCCTGATTGGACACTCTTGACAGCTTTAGTACATCGGTGTGTAAAGGTGCGGTTGTAATCATGGATTAAAAGGGAGAAGGAAATTCTTTGCTAATGTTGATGACATATTGTTCAATAGGTTTACCAGAATCACATAAATAAACTACAAAATGTTCACCTAATCCAATATTTACTAAGAACGTGCATTTCCAGTGAAGATAAAAGTAGAACATTTTATGAACTACAGTTTGCACAACAATTTTGTTAAGTTAACTTGCATGAGGACACAGAGACTGGGTGGATGAATAATTGAATGAAATGGAATGAATGAATGGAATGAATGAATAACTCTAATAAGTTGATATCATCATTCATCACATGACACAAACTTATAAATCCCTTAGTGAAACAGACCCCTAGTGCCTCGTGCCTAGCAGTCAGACAGTAATACCTCGTTCAGCAGATTGCCACGAAGCCTGTGAAGTGCAGCCATCCTCTCTGGCCGTGATCCCAACTCCTCTGTCTCTATCACCATTGCCTTCTTGATCAGTTCTGCTGCTGATGTGTAATGTCCTGCATCCATTCTACAAACAAACAAATCATGTTTCTAATATCTTGCCTACACAATGGCTTTCAATGTCTACCAACACATCACTCTTTCCTATATGCATTAGACAAACAATTCTTTCTTTAATCCCATGTACACTCTACAAACAAACGGTTTATAATGTCCAATCTGCAGTATACTAACAGACAATTGTTTCCAATGTCTTGCAGTTTCTAATGTAACTTTTTAATGTAACTGTCTCTAATGTCCAGTCTGCATTCCACAAACAACTGTTTCCAATGTCTTGCTGTTTCTAATGTAACTTTTTAATATTCGGAGTGAACACTTTCATCCGCTTTTACAACAATACTGAGTGTTCACAACCAATGCTGGATTTAGGGCAGGGCAGATCGGGTAGTTGCCCAGGGGCTTCCATAAAAAGGATCAATTCCAATTCAATTCTAAACAATTCCAGTTCAATTCCAAGTCGCAATTTTTAGCAACATTACTTAGTTAACACTACACTGCATAGTGGAAGGTTGTAATAGCAGCACTGTCTAACAGCAGAAATATACTATCAGTTAATGCATGCATACGTATCAAACTATATAATATTGTAATAGTAGCACTGTCTAGGAGACCATATCGTAAGAAGGATATAGATACTCTTGAAAGAATACAGAGGAGAGCAACTAAAATGATTCCAGAACTGAGAGACCTTAGCATCTTATTCCAACTGTTAGTATATTAGGCGAGCGGTGAGCACCACCTAACAAACTGACTTAAATGCCCACATTATACATCATTTGAAGGCTTAATGTCTCCCGTCAAAGTTAGGTATGATGTTGCGCTGTCAAGTGTGCAGTAAGCGTACAGCGAAGGTCAAACAAGGTCTGGAGGTGGTTGAGGTCTGAGCTGGATGTCCAGGTCAACCCAAGGAAAGTGATGTGAAATACACAGTCACTCCTTCCCAGGGGTAGTGATCGCTGCAGGACCGCTGCCTGGCTTCCCAGCTGTGAGTCACTTGCACATGGCCTCTAACTACCCAACTGTGCCTGCAGCAGAACCTACACGTGGTGCCCCTGTCTAGCAGACTGATGTGTCATGGCGCAACCGAGCACCCAGCGGTATAACTGGGTACGCCGAAGTCGGATGTGCTGGGCCTGACCCGTCAGGCGCATAATGGCAGTACAACGCTTTTCGCTAAATATGACAGACTACGGATTCTTGAGTGATGGTATTATGCCATTGGAGAACCACCAGAGTGGTAGAGTGCCTGGCCCTGTGCCTCGAAAGGGCCCAACCCAAGCTACTGGTGGTCCCCGCAGATAAAAGCGAGTGGCTACGACAGAACTGCGGGGGTTGTTCCAGCGAAGCTACTGACCGTGCTGCAGTGGAATGTAGAAGGTTTCTCCAAGAAGAAAATCCCCCTGGCAGAAAGATTACATAAGGAGGATATTGACATCGCTTGCATTCAAGAATCACACCTCACTGACAACCTCCGGCTTATGATGAGAAACTACCAGACCGACAGAATGGATAGAAGGGAGTGACACAAGGGAGGTGTGCACCGCAGGCTTGTTAACAAATGCAAATGCATTAAATTCGCATTTGAATGTTAAGTATTTGAATGCACATTCAAATGCCTCCATAAAAATGTAAGTGCATTTGCATTTGAATGCGTACCTTAAACATTTGCATTTGAATGCAACCCACAAACATTTGATTTGTCAAATGTACAACCAAAAGTGCAATCAAATGCATGCATACTTCTTTGAATAATCATTATTGTTAGATTCACTTTCACAAGTTCACAACATGCCATTGGAAAAAGTGCTCTGTAGAGAGCAGATTATGAAATCCAGGCCTCAACATTAAGCTTTTGTACCCAGTGGCCTGTCGGGCCAGTAGATGTTAAAAGTTATTGGCCCCCCAAAAAAGTTACTGACCTGAAATTTTTTCATTGATTTAAAAAAACACTATTTTTACAATACATCGCAATACAAGTTGAAGGATGCGAGTTTGGCTGTTAATTATTTTTACCGTTGGTGATTAACTTTCATGCTTTCAGTCAGTATTCCGTATGGCAGACAATGTTGCTGCAGGAATCGTTTGAGAATCATATACCCTGTCAAAACCGCAGACGCAGCTGGTCGCATTTTAAGAATGATGGGTGAAGCCACCGAGTTACAGCTAGTTATACTCGAAAATACGAAGGGCGAATCGGACCTGACACTGTATATAACTATGACTGTTAAAATTGCGTTTATTTCTTTCGAATATAAACTTTTGGACTGAAGTACAAAGTTACAGTAAACTTAACTATCTGCGCCCTAGTGGGTCCTGGAATGTATGGTAGGCATTGTTGTGACACCTAGCGGACAGTCCATGAACCAGTCGGTTTATATGAAATCGGTACGTCAAAGGCATATCGCAATAGCTGATACGCATCGCGCATAACAAAATGCTGCAATATACCAATATTACATTGGTAACATGGCGTAACCCCTGACTCTACAGACATGTACAATTGTACATATCAAAACAAGATGGCAACTATACGAAGCGACAACACAAAATCGATTGAAACAATTAACTGTGGCTGTGACTAATGGTATAAAAACATGTTGGCCCACGTGGCCAGTAAAATATGGAAACTTGTGGCCCGATCTGGGTAACTCAGTGTCTGACTCTACATACATGTTCATGTAGTGGGACTGGTATGTTGTGGTACTTGATTAGTTAGAATAATGTACTACTGTATTTACTACATAACTTAATAATGTGCTTGTATACATTATGTTATTTTTTCTCCAAATAAAACAAAACGTTCATATAAAGCCAAAACATTTGAAATTAATTCAAATGCATTTGCAAATGTGTAACCAAAACATTTGAATTTGCATGCGACCCCAAAACATTTGCATGCGTTCCTGGAAAATGGCATTTGCATTCGCATTTGCATTTGAATCAAGTGAAACATTTGCATTTGCATTCAAATGCATTGACATGCATTTGTTAACAAGCCTGTGCACCGTGTGTTCACCTTAAGAACCATATATCAGCAAAAGAAATCACAATGAACACCGAGGGCCACACAGAAATCATGTGGGTAGACATTACAGTCAAGAACCAACAGATCAGAATCTACAACATGTACTGTCCGCAGGATCTAGAACTATCCTTAGCTTCTATGTGTATACCGGAAGAGAACTGCATGGTTGTAGGATACTTCAACAGTCATTCTCAAAGCTGGGGACATAAAGAGGCAGACAGAAGAGGAGAGGAGGTGGAAGACTGGCAGATCGACAGTAAACTGCAGCTGCTAAACAACGCAGATGACCCTACGACCTACTTCTCTCACTATTGGAGGACAACATCAACACCAGATCTAGCTTTTACGGCTGACAACCTCCACACCAAATCCAAGAGAACAGTGCTGACCCAATTGTCTACTCTGGCCTGACAGAAATGTATACAAAAAACATTAAGAAAAAGGACACAGATGAAATGGTAAAGGCCTTATATAAGCGGTAAATGAGACCATCCCTAGAAGAGCCAGAAGAAACTACAGGCCACATTGGACTGAAGAACTACCTTGAAGGCCAAGTCTCATCAGTTAGAGAGAAGGTGGAGCAAGATCCATCAACAGAGAACAACATCGCGTTCAACCAGACAACTGCATAGTAAAAAAGGTCTTTCACTCAAGCTGCACGCAGCAAATGGATCAAGAAGACTGAACATCTAAATCTGGACAAAGATGGAAACTTGCTCGAGCAATGAGTGATGAAAAATCAGCCTCAGCACCAGTGGTTATCAAGCACAACCAAAAGCTACTGAGTGGTAAACAAGTAGCCGACCACTTCATGAACAACCTCAAGAATCATGATCGGGGCCCTGAGATCAACACCAATCCATTTTTGTATGAGCTATGACAACCTGAGGCGATTCATGACCAGTGCTGCAGAAGTAGAAAAACTTCAAGAAGGTGTTTATGTTCCCAATGGCACTGTGTCATTTACCGATGGTGGAAACCTCGTCCATGAAGGGGATGACAACAGTGATATCAATGCCAAAACGTTAGATGGAAAGAATACATTTCACTCGATGGCTAGGGTAGTATTCCAAGAACAGTCTACATATAGTCCAGCAACAAGGAAGATATCAGTAAAGCATGGCAAATCAAAGTCACTTCTTGTTTGTAAGCAGTCAGAGTCTCTTATGCAATGTGTAGCATTCAAGAAACCAAAGTTACTTGCAGAACCAGTTCGAAATGAGGTTCTTGAGAACTCATGTAAGACGGGCACGAATCCTGTTCCATACCTTGCCTGGTGTCTCCTCAGACTATTGCCTCGTGGTGTGTTACCAGTGCCAAACGAAACCATTACTCCCAATCAGGTAATTCCATTTTGGTCTGGATTCAACCACAAGCCCTCCCCAAAGAAAATTGTTGATGCCAAACCCGCCGACATGGCCACTGTGTACACTATGATGCTGAAGTGTAAGGATATGTGTTCAGCACTAGGCCAGCATCATGCTGTTCAAACCATGGATCAGCAGCTTTATGCTGTTGCCCAGCAAGTGAAATGGACTTTGCCTGATGAACTTGGTGGCCATATCATATCAATGGGAGGTTTCCACACTTTGTCTTGCTTCATTGCATGCATAGGCAAATTTTGGGGTGATGCTGGCTTGCTGGACTTTCTTGCTGGCAAACAGTTCAATCAGGCTGTAAGAGGCCTAACACTCGCATATGAGGCTTTGAATGCTCTGAAGCTTTCTGCATTTGTTGCATGGTGTGATAAGAGTGAAGGAGCAAATGTAGTTTCACCAATGGTCTGGGAAAGGTTGGCAGATGCTCAGCAAGCTTACAAGTCTGAGTCCAGGGACACAACATTCATGCAAGAATTTGATGACATCCTAATCCAGCAGTTAGTGCCACAACTGGAAGAATTCCAGGCATGGGGATGTGCACAGTCACCTACATTCAAGTTCTGGGATCAGCTACTTCATGCTCTAAAGGCCCTTCTTCAAATATTCATGCAGAGTGAGAAGGGAACTGGGGCCTTCACCTACTGACCCAAAGAACCATGGTTCCGTATTTCTTTGCTGCAAACAGACCGAACTATGCCAGGTGGACTCCAGTCTACATCCTTGATATGCTGAACTTCCCACATGAAGTTCGAAGTGCCTTTGAAGTGGGAGAATTTGTAGTTCGCCAGATTCCTGGCTGTTTCAATGGGATCTGGAGCGACATGGGCAGAGAAAACCGTCATCAAAGATTCAAAGAGTAGCAGTGCAATAGTAGGACTGACCAGAAAGAAGCCAGTTCTCATTAGGTGGATGCTGACGAGGCATATCATGAGTGAATATGCAAAGGCAATGTGAGAAAGGAGTGGCTTGTCAACAAGTCAAGAAGAAAAGGGCCACAAAGAAGTTGCATCCATCCATGCTCAAGATGAAGAGCATGTGCAAGCTCTTACAAGACATGCTGTGAACAACACAACAAATCCATTCAAGCCCGAATCTCATCCAGAAGCCCTCATCAACTTACCTACAGGGCTGCATGCAACAATGGATGTACAAAACTCACTCCTCAACATAGCAAGTACTGGGGAGGAAAAGCTGGAGAGATCTGTGTTTGGTGCACTCAAATCTGGTGAGACATGCAGCTTTTACAACCCCATCAGCAAGTCAGGCTTGAAAATATTTGCAGACATGGCTAAAAAGATGAAAGTCTGGCTGGTAAAGATAGTATTCTGGGGTCACGTAGTTGTAACCTCTGCTCCATAGTTAGATTATGATTTAGTAGGCATCTCATCGACCAAGAAAAGGGAGATGTAGTGTTATCGCTAACTGCCAGCAAGTCTTTGCTGCACTTGGAACACTGCTGTGAAGCACCACGACTTCCTGTGGTTGTTTAGGATGACCATATATGGAGGTTGAATAAATATGGGTCTAAACGCCATGTTGATATTTCGTGTTCTTCTATAAAAGTGTTATCTTACGACACACACACTCAACGTTACAATCTGTGTTTGGTGCACTCGAATCTGGTGAGACATGCAGCTTTTACAACCCCATCAGCAAGTCAGGCTTGAAAATATTTGCAGACATGGCTAAAAACACGGAAGTCTGGCAAGGGAGGTACTGTAACAGCGGTAGTTAGTCCAGAAATTGTGTTCTGCAGAGCCCTGTCATTAGCAAGAGCAGTGAAGATGTTTCCATGGAAACCGTTCTTGGCCACCCCATAGGGCCAGTGCCAACGGCCATTTTCAATGCTGATGGTACAATGAGGAAAACAAAGCTGATCTGGGGCATCAACTAGAAGCTCAATGTAGGAGAGTATCGGAACTCATAGAAAGCATCTGAACAGCCACAGTGTATATTAAGGATGCCATGGCTGTCATTCAAATGATGACAGGGGACAAATTCCATTCCTTTGATGCATTAACAGTGTCATACTTCAGGCAACTCCTAACAGGGTTTCAGAAAGCTGACACAGTTGTGGAAGTCTGATACATATGATGAGAACTCGGTGAAAACGACTGAATGTGACCGCCGGACAGGATATAAATTTGCTTACAAGCAGTATTAGGTGACTGGTGGATGCCCAGTACCTCCATGGAAAACGTTCCTCAATGTACCATCCAACAAGCAATCATTTGTAAATTTTCTCAGTGAATATGTCGTTTCTCATGCATCACAATGGCTGGCAGCATATCCAGCTTGTACACTTCTTGTAGTTGGAAGCTTCTCCGATGGTGAGTTAGTAAAGTCCATCAGTAGTAGATGTGGACGGGGAGACAATAAGCTTTCAAATGATGATGTGGCCGTGTGTATTGAAATAAAGTAGATACGCATCCAATATCATTTTATGACATTTTGCGGAAAACTAAAAAAATTGTTGTTTGAGGGTGACCTTGTTTTACCCTCGTGTCATGCTTACTGCACCACTTGACAGCGCGACATCATACCTAACTTTGATGGGGAGACATTAAGCTTTAAAATGATGTAATTACACATCTGAGCATTGACAAATAATACCTTTCATGTTGACATCGTTCAAATCAAATGACATAATTTTTACTACATATGGGTTCTGCGACTGGAAGCATCCTAGTAGTGGTCTGTTTGATCATGAAAGATCTAAAAATCACCTTGTACTGTGGTTGTGTTGGCATGCTATGCGAGGGAACCAGGGCGTATGAACTTCAAGCTCACACAACAAATAGAACAGGTGGTGAAGTATTGGCACTGTGTGATAAAAAGCTGGTCAATGTCATGAAATGTGCATGTGAGCGTGGCCTAGCACTTTGTGAAGAGAATGAGACACTAGGATCAGCCACTAATGGAAATTATGTTATGCTACATCTCCTGGCGGTGTATGATGGTTTCCTTAAGCAGCACATCCACAAGCAAGCCAATCCAATGGAAACTGCCATACGAACTATCTGTCCACAATAATTTAAGAAGAGTTTGTGCAACTCATGGGAAAATATGTTTTGGATGAGATAATTTCGCACATCATAAATTCCAGGTGCTACTTGACTGTGCTTGATTCCACGAATGACGAGAGCCACATTGATTAGTTAACTGTACTCTTTTGATACATGGAGCTTGCGACTCAGGGTGAGTGACTTTTTACGTTCATGCCTAACTTGGGTCACAAGGAGCAGTAGTCCGGCAGTGAAATGCTGTTTTCAGAGTAAACCCTGCAATAGGGTCCATACATTGTGTTTTTTTGCAGTTTCCATATCTAGAGAGTATACTGATGAGGAATCCAAGTGATGCCACCCTGGCACCCTTGAGAATTTTTTTATTCTATTTTCATCAACATCTTGGTAATTATTGACAATGTTTGACATGTTGAGTGTCTGTGGTATTGTGCAGGATGTTTCTAAAATGATCCTACATTTCACTACCCAAATATGCAAATTAGGTGCCACCATTAACAAAATATTGAATTAGGTCCATATGTCAGTAAGTATGTTTAGTAGCAACACAAATGAGGTGTCTATACCTATGTTTTGAGGGTATACAATATTGATGAGGACATTCACATAGTAGTCATGCCTGCACGTTTTCACTTAATATGCAAATTAACAACTTCCATTACCGAAAAAATAAATTTGTGTCAATAATAATAATAATGGAACAGCATTCCAAATGAGGTGTTTATAGGGTCAGGAATTTTGATGGTGCCATCCAAAAAGTGACTTGAAGGTTAATATTCAGATCTTTGGTCTTAAGTTTTATGCAAATCAACCAACGCCATTAATTAAAAATTACTTTTTCTCAATAAAATTTGAAAACAAAACAAAAGGGCGGTTTACACACAGATGTCAAATTGTTGGACTCTCGCTAAGCCAATAGCTTCCTTGTCCACTTGCCATCTAGGCCTTTCCTTGGATGGATCTAGTTAAATCTTGAAATTATATACTACATGATGGCATCTCAAACAAGGTGTCCATACCTACCCCCTCCCCCCGGTATGTTCTTTTGGGTAAGCAATTGTGATTTAGCATTTGTGAAGCTTGACCCAACATATACATAATGTACTTTATTGCAACATATGAAAACTGGCGGCATCCTGGCATAGCTGTTACGAGTCAAGAGTCTTGGTCTCTCCGCTGTCTACACTGGTGGCAGCAACTCCTGTATCCTCATTTTGACGGTCAGCCTCTAACTCCACAGGCACACAATTACGTCCATGGTAAATGAGCTGGCTTGTCTGATGAACATCCACATTAATTTTGTTCTACTCAAGAATCTCAGGAGGGGCGAGAGTGAAATTAGATGGCAATGTGACTGGCATTAATGATTTGGTTGCTTTGTCACGTGTCCATCCAAACTTTGTGGCATCCAGTGATGGAGGTGATGAATCAAGCTGACTTCCAGATGGCTGGATGGATGTGGGCCCGTTGAACACTTTCTTCAATGTCTACCGCCCTCTCTGCATTCACTGTGTCTGTGACAATGTATATGATGCTGGGTGGGTGATCAGTAGGATCAAGAGGATCAATGCAGGTTTGAAGTTGTTCCCTGGTCTTTTCTCGGTGTTGGCAATCAGACTTGTCTATCAGACTTTTTGGATGGCACCATCAACATTCCTGACCCTATAAACTAGGGGTTAGACACCTCATTTGAAATGCTGTCACACATTGTTCAAATTTTTTTTTAAGAATGTTGGTTGTTAATTTGCACATTCAGTGGACATTAGCAAGACTACTATGTGAATGTCCTCATCAATAATGTGTACCTTCAAAACATAAGTATAGGAACCTCATTTGTGTTGCTATTAAGCATACTTACTGAGTTGTGGACTGATTTCAATAGTTTGCTAATGGCTGTAATTTACATATTTTGTGGTAGTGAAGTATATGATCATTTCGGATACATCCTGAGCAGTATCGCAGATCCACAAAACATGGATCTAGATACCTCATTTGTTGTGCTATTGTCAATAATTACCAACATATTGATGAACATAGAATTTTCAGTAATGGCGACCTTAATTTGCATATTATGAAATATGCTCAAGGATGCCAAAAAACTTTGTACGGACCCTATTGCAGACTTTTCTGGCCTAATGCTGGACATGTTCGATGGCTTGATGGAATTCCTCGATACAGATGACTGACATAAAAATTGTTGTGGCTAGTCATACAAAAAAACAAAACAAGGTTGACACATATCTCAGGAGGGCGGGCTATAAGTAGATGAACATTGTTGGACTCTCGATAAGCCAATGGCTTCCTTGTCCACTTGCCATCTGGGCCTTTGGCTTGGATGGCAAATCTTGTTAAATCTTGTTAAACAATGGCCTCCAAGCCAAGATGGCAGCGGAGAATGATACAACAACAAACATGGATAGCTTCTGCAGGGAACTTACTCAACCTGGCTGGAAAGACAGCTGCTGAATGGTGTCCAGCTGCTGTGGGTTTCTTTCACTTTCTAGAGGATATATTTGTTTTTCACTGTACACGATACAGTAAAAAATAAGAGACCTGATAAACCATGGATGACAAGTTAAATAAAATGCATGTAAGAACAAAAAACCTACTCTATAGACAATTCTTAAAAAACAGAACAAGAAAAATACAGGAAATATAAAATAAACTGACTTCCATATTCAGAAAAACAGCATTACTCCAACCTTCTAGAATTAAACAAGACGAGCATGAAAGAAACTTGGAGAATTTTAAGTACTCTAATTAATAAAAAGCAAAAATAATCTGAATATCCTACTCAGTTGAAAGAAAATACAAATAAAGTCACTGGCAATGAGAATATCGCAAATGGTTTGAATAAATTCTTTTCAAATATAGGTCCTGCACTAGCCAGGAATATTCCTAAATGCAACACAAATTTTACACATTACCTGAATAAAAAGGAAGAGGAGACATTATTTCGTAACCCTGTTACTGATGATGAGATATCAGCACTAGTAAATAATGCTAAATGCAAAAATTCAAAAGGTCATGATGATATCGACATGTGCCTATTTAAGTTGGTAATACCATATACTCTAAAACCCCTAAAACACATATTCAACAATTCACTACAAAAAGGAATCTTTAATGAAAATTGCTCGTATTATCCCCATATTAAAAACTGGCGGTGCACAAAAATTCTCAAACTACAGGCCAGTATCAGTATCACCTCAGTTTTCAAAAACACTAAAAAAGATATTTCATAGTAGATTAATGTCTTTTTTGAATGATAAAGAAATACTGTATGATGGATTTAGAAAAAACCACTCAACATGTACCAATGGCGATATTAGAACTTGTGGAAGAAATGACAACAGCTATAGATAACTCAAGTCTTCAATTGCAGTATTTATAGATTTTAAAGACATTTGATACAGTTGGCCACAACATACTGCTAAAAAAAATAGTAAATTATGGCATTAGAGGTTTAGCATATACATAGCTATCTAAACAACAGAAGACAGTATGTCACTATTAATGTCATAAATTCAACTTGCCTAAATACAGCATGTGGTGTACCACAAGGTTATATATTAGGACCAATTTTATTTACCGTGTATATTAATGACATGTGTAAAGTATCACCTATGATGAAATGTATAATATTTGCTGATGACACAAACTTCTTTTACACAAGTGATGATTTATCAGAAATGTAATCTATACAATAAAACAAAATGAATCAAATATATTGAGAGGTTTTGTCTTTGTGATATTTTGTGGAGAACCAATGTCAAAATGTTGCAGAGTTAACCTAGCGGCCGTCTCCCAGATTTTGGAGGCTCGCAAACAGGAACTTAACTTTAAGTGGCTCGGTCGTCGCTGGTCGGATGGGTAATGATGAGTATTTCGTGGGAACGCTCTTTGAAGTTTAGGCATGGGCACGTCTATTTCCCAGAAACATGTCGAAGTACAAATGATTCAGCGTGCATCCACACATGTCATGAGATAAACTGACAAACCACGTTTCAACAGGTCAATCTGCCACACCCACATATCGAGGGGGCGGTGGTGGTCTGAACCAACACTACACACATACTGTTTTTTTCGGACTGTGACAACTTATCCCTTATTATGGGCCCCACTCAAATGTAACTGACTCCAGTGAAGCAACATAGGATTCGAAAGATGGCGCTGCTGAAATCGGTAGGAATGCCCTTAGTCGGGGGGTTCAGGGGGTTCACATGAACCCCCCCGGCTAAGGGCGTTCCTACTGATATCAGCAGCACATGAACCCCCCTTTTTGTGAACTCCGTTTTTCCAAAAATATGAACCCCCTTTTTCAAAAATGTGAACCCCCATTCTCAAAAGCCTGAACCACAAATATTATGAAAATAATATTATTTTCATAATAATTTGAAAATAATATTATTTTCATAGTATTGGTGTGTTCATGCATGGAATTCACGCTTTAGAGGTTTCATGCTTTTGAGAAGGGGGTTCACATTTTTGAAAAAAGGAGGGGTTAACATTTTTGGAAAATGGAGTTCACATTTATAAAAAATACAAAATAATACTGGGGGAGGGGTTCACGCTTTTGAGAAGCGGTTTCACATTTTTGAAAAGCGGGGGTTCACATTTATTAAAACATAATATTATCTTCATATTATTGGGGGGTTCACACTTTTCAGAGGGGTGTTCAAATCTAATAACATATTATATATTATGTAACTCTCTGATTTGTTTGAAATATAATCTTATTCTATAAATGTGTTACCAAGTCACCTTATGTGTGGTCAGTTGGTAACAGCCAGGGAGCAGTAGACAATGTACAGCCAGTCACTAAGCCGTTATTCAAACAACATGCAGAAAATTTTATGGTTTCAGACAATATATCTGCTCACTGGAACAATGCAGACTTAGCAAGCCAATTACTTTCTTTGTTGTGGTGGCATGCTATATGGCCTCCACACACACGCACACACACACACACACACACACACACACAAAGCATCAAGCATGGGTTAATTTCAATTGTTACATGTAATTTGTTAATTGAATTAACTTAAGTTAATTAAATTAATTAACTTTCAAAAAGGGGTTAATTTAATTTAATTGACAAATTCCCAATTGCCTCTCAATTAAGTGCGCATTTAACAGTTGATTTTACAGCCATGTTATCCAGGTGTTTTCAGAATGCCTGCAATCCCTATTCCAGTTACTAATGAGAGATTAGGTCCAGGCATGTGTGAATGGGAGGGAGATCATCACCCAGCACAAATGCACTGTACCAACTTGGGTGGACTGATACTTCAGGCATCTGTGAATTGGAGGAAAGGTCCTCTGGTAGGGTGATAAGTTGATGGCTAACTGTGGCTTCAGCAAATTTTTTTTTCAAGTAAACATTTGGGGCTGCCTACTTGCAGCCAAGTTGGTCTATGGGGCCATTAGACCTATGCATCTATATTTTTTCGTGTGTACATTATAACCATTAATGGGGAGATGTAGAGAAAGGTAATACAGCTTCAATTTGGGATCTTTTTACAGAGCCAACTTGAATAAAAAGCATGCCAATTCTAGTGATGCATAACAAATAATGTACAGGGGGCTGTATACATATTTAAATGCTAGTGTGTAATGGGGAAACCTAATCATTTAGTATAAAACACTGCATAGATAACAACTTGGCGCATAGAAATTATATATGTAGTTGCCCGGTTTTGTTAATTTGGTTGTTGAATATAGGAGGAACCCCCACGCCTGCAAATCTTCCGCCACAACTTTTCAATCCATTCAGAAAAAAAAATTTTTTTATAAGTATCTACAACTTTTAAAATGTGATCAAATGCCCCATGAAGAAATGTCTTGGAGTGTAAATATTGTATGAGCAAATCTCTTTCCAATAAAGTTACAAAACATATTGCTGTTATAAGTCTTGTACTTTTAGAACTGTAAAAAGTGTAAACATTTCTACCAACACATGATAGTTTATTGAATAACATTAATTGTTAATTTAATTGACCTGAGAAATGTGTGAGGTTAATTTAATTTAATAATTGACCTGAGAAATGTCTGATGTTAATTTTATTTAATTGTAGTTTATTGTAATTTAATTAATTAACTTTTCAAGTTAATTGCAAAGCATAGTGCAGACAAAGGTAAGTGTATACAGCAAGACATGAAACCAGCATTTTGTACTGCTAGCTTTCTTTAATTGATACTGGACTAAACTTGCACAATGATCTGTTACTCATTCACAGCTCAGGTAGCATTATGTGCCCCTCAACCATCCTCTTACTCTGCACAAAGGCTTGCATAATTTCTGGGAATATGTAGACAAAGCTTTGTGCACAGTGCTTGTGGCAACCTATGTGTGGGAAAAATATTGTAACGCCCCCTGGAGTTTGTTTGGGAAATGACACCCGTGTAAACTTGTGGCGTCCTACTGGAGTTGATTAAGAAAATGTCCTCGCATCAACTTGTGGTGCCCCCTGTAGTCTGCATTTGGAAAAAAATGAATCCCCCTTGTGAAAAGCTGGCTACGGGCCTGGTAGGATTTATTTGCGCTCTCCAACAGAATCGTCATTTTTTTCATAGCGGTACATTCTCAATAATATCTACTAGGAGACACCTCTAAAACTGCTTAGAGAATTGAAGCGATAGTACTTGATATAATTTAGCGAAGCATATCAAACAGGAATACAAATTAAACAGTGATTAAAAATTCCTGCAAAATCTAGCTATCTTTACATCCAATGTAAACAAACCACGCCCTGATCAAGCGAAAACCAAATATAATACAACAATTACGTATTAGAGCGACAACCCACTTTATCTTACCTTGATAGATTGAAATATTTGTGATAAATATTGTTTACACAACAGTGTACTTAGAATGTAAAAATGACAATTTGACTTCTTGTCTCTGTCGTAACTCAGCTGAGCCATAGACGTCGTTGTCCGAACTTGTCAGTCCCAGACTTAGAGTCAGTCTGTAATCATTTGAGTTAAACTTATACACCTAAAGAGAATATATATCTAAAAGGAAACCTGTTTGAAACAAACAGACAGGCTTGGGTCCACATTTGTGTTAGGTGCACTCCAACATCCATTTCTACTACCAACAGGCTTTTCACTCAAGATGCCTGGATCCCAGAGACGCCCTGGGGAAGCAGATTACTATATATTTCATTGCACTACACAAGTGTTTTAATATCCGGCACATATCCTCATATATTTAAATTTAATATAGAAAGCACCCAAGCAGAGCCTGAAAATAAGACAGAAATAATTAAGGTGTCTTATCAAATAATATAAACAGTCCAGCCAAATAAAAATAGAAGAAAAAAACAGTAGCTGAAAACTACATTAACATTGAAACATCTTAATCCTTGGATGGTACTAGCAAAGAGCCTTATGGGTAATTATTTTAACTTGGCAGCAATTGGGAAAAACAGCTCAACATGCATTCTTTGGCTCACGATTTGAACACAGTGCTCTATTGATGCGTTTAAACATTTTTAGCATGTCAGTGACATTTTCAGCTTTGTGGACATGTGTAATACTTCATAGTTATCTGAATATTTGTATTTTATTTGAATTTCTAAACATTGAGAACTATTAAAAAGTACTGTTCTTAATAAATAGAAGACTTGGCTTGATTACTTAGAGCCCATTATTCTTTGTGTGCCTTGCTATAATCTAGGCATGACTATTGACATTATACCTCGCCAAACACAACAAAATCAAATCGCATGTGTATAATACCAGTCCTACAAACTAAACGAATCATATCATATCCCTTTCAATGTGGAAACAGTTTTTTCCAAAACAAGTTTACCTAATTTCTATATTTTTCAATTAATGCGAGATGTCAGAAAAACAATGTCACGGATGTTCCATTGTATCTTGTCTCCGCAAATCACAACATTACCACACAGAAAGCAGAACTATCGTAAGTGTATTACTATGTGTGGTTCTATACAACAGAAACAATTGAGAAAAAAATTGTATTTAATAAAACGAATGGACCACAAAAACAAAAAGTCATGGACAGTTCGTTTTTTGCAGAATGTCCGTGACTATTTATTTATACCACGTAATGCACCATGTGGCAGTGTATGTTTGAAGTTCCGGAGTGTGTTTTGCTCATTTTGGTGGGAGATAAAACATGTAAACAAACTTGCAAAGTGACGGCGTGACTGACCTGTCAAAGGATGTCCCAGCAGACAAGATGAGGAAAGGCATCCATTACTCGCATTAGCTCAAGGCTGACAGTCTTACACTTGGAATGTTAATATGATTTACACTGTGCTTTCTGATTGCTTTTCATTATAAGTATTATTATAACCGTGGATACAACTTATGTATAGTGACTAATGACTAGTAATGTAAATATTTGTTTATGCCAAATTTATCTATTTTGGGTATGATGATGGGTGAAGATGAATGAAACTGTCTGTGTCACGTGACATTAATAGGGAATGTGTGACATTAATTAAGAAACCTGTTCGTCCTTTAAGTTTGACAGTATGATTTTAAAGCCAACATTTATTAATACAAAAGGTTATCATTTTAATGTGTTGTTGCATGGTGTTCAATACTGACCTTTTTAAATTTCAGTAGCGTTTCTCGCATGTGTTCCTACTGCAATGACTATTTCCGTCGAGTTTGATATGCATACATAAAAGTAATAAATTAATGAAGTTTAAAAACTGAATTACATATAATTGTTTATTATATTTTGTGTATGTATATTTGCATAGTCAACATAGTTTAATGCTGTGTATTTCAACCGACTATAATGAATACTGTCACTAATGTTTCTAATTTTTTTTACATAATTTCTGAAGCTGCTATATTCTGTAAAAAATGCAATTTTTTCTCCTTTTCTTTGTGTATGTTTCACCTTTTATCAGATTTACTCTATTTTACTGGTAATTACAGAAATCTCATTATGTGTTGTGTTACTTTCTCAGTGTGCTACATCAGATGAAACATTGAAAGAAATGAATCTGACCAACTGTTGTCAAAGTCAGTGATTACAACTTAGCCACCAATTAAACAAGCAACATATACAAATTATGTACAACTGATAGTTGGTATGCAATACTGTGTCAGAATGGTTATTCACTCAATGATCCACACATATTGATATGATGAGAAAGTGGACACCAGCATATTTGTAATGTACATATTTATAGTAGTTGTTTCTTACTTTAACTACTAACACACCCTAATAATGCAATAAGTATGACAATAAAAGCTTACAGTTCATCCTACATGATACACATGTCAAATATTCATCTTGCATCAGCATTTTTACTTTTACCAACCGCCCCTGTATAAATGTGCAAAATAAATAAAAAATAGCACTGTTTACAGCTCTCTTGCAACCAAAATAAATGTCAAAATATGTAAAAAAAATTACATTAACCTAATTTTTAGGCCAGGTACACTTTTTTGATCAAAATAGAAAAAACGTTTTTTAAAAACATTGACAGGGGATGTCTTTAAAGTGCTCTAACATGAAAACTAATTAACATAAAGCCATACAACTGATGTATCTTAATAACAGACCTTTCCAACGATGCATAATACTTTGCAATAACTTAATTATCTCAAAATGGTCCAGCATAGCTACTTTTCTGGTTGGCATTCAGTGATTCTTCCTTCCTTGTTACTTGCAAGGTGTTGTGGGCTGTTTCCCACCTTTGCTGATGTTGTATTTACAGTTGACGCCATCTACCATTTGTATTGACTGTTTATTGGTTTTTATCTTGGATGTTTATATGTACATCACACATTGATTTGGTTATGTGACTTTATATGTACATTATTTACTTTTGGCCAGGTGATAAAGCTCTTTTACAACACAACTTATGTTCTTACTTCAACATATAAGCTGTAGGATCCCTGGTCACTAGCATTATACGTTTAGTACTGTCTCCATAAATTAAGCATTTTTGTATTGTTTTGATTTTATTCAGTATTTTGTAAATATACTGTTAGTTAGTTAGTTAATTACTGTTAGCTGCTGTTAGTTTATTACTCATAAATAAAGATATATATGATTTGGTTATCACCTGTTTGAAAAAAATGTGGGCTACAGCCATTCACATGTGAGCTTTGTTTAAAGCTGGCCACCAGATGGCACCTCAAATAAGCAATTACCATTGAAACAATAGGGTGTGTCGCCTCTTGTCAATATTACACTCTTTGGTACTAGTGTGGTAAGTCAGAAACACTCCATACACTGATCTTCTTACTACTGAAAAGGATGAGACCAGTGTAAAGAGCTGTGAGGACGTACTAGAAACAACATTTTAGTATGACACTAAGATGAAGGAAATGGTAATGGACAAAAAACAGATGTATGACACACGCTAGGGTTACTGTAGCTAGTCTGGTTGACACATATATTGCAGCGTTACAACAGACATGTCCTGAAGTAGGCCCAGTGTACAATTATATTGCACATGGTGCATTACCCAATGATAACATACTAGCTTGGAAAGTAATTCTAGAATCAATATGGCATGAAAACAGAGTTTTTATACCATATGTTTTCGCCACTTACAAAGCGCATACTTCAAATTGATAAGGTAATAAACCAAGTGGTGGTTCCTAAATATATGAGAGGTCAGATCTTATTTGCAATGAGTGTCAACTTGCTAAAAGACACTATCAGTCACCTAGCCCCCCCAAGCCCACTTCCCACAGCAGGTATGTTTGAGTGGTGATACATGGCTTCCTGGGTTCACTTAAAACAGCAAGAGGGACAGCAGTACATACTGGTAGTGGTGGACCATTTCTCCAGATGGTGTGAGGATTATGGAGCTCCACATAGTTTGGTTTCCGATTGGGGTGCACAGTTTCTGTCAAAATTGATAGATTGGTCGAAAGGGGAGGGAAACAGCCAACTAGAGAAAAGTTTCATTGATACTCTAAATGACAACTTTTTGGTTCATATAAACCAACTAGAGGTAACAACATCCTTGACCTTGTGTGCAGTTCAGACCCCAGTTGTATAGACAAACCTGTAGCAGAGGAAAGCTTTGCTCTGAGTGACCATAGAAGTATAAAGGTACTACCAAGATGTCTAGTTGTATGAAAAACATCATAATCCAGAAAAGTTTATTTGTACTCAAAAGCGAATAATGAGGCAAAAAACAAAGAAAAAAAAACACAAAAATGGACCAAAGCAGTATTATACACAACTAGAGGAGAAACATGTCCCATTCAAAGCAGGGATCAATATTAAAGCCTCCATGGGTAAGATATAAATCTGTGCAAAAAGCAAAAAAGTGAAAGATGCTAAAGTAGTGGCAAACAAAAGTTGGCTTTCAGCTGACCACATAATCTATGAATTAGAAAAAAGAAAAGCTACAGACTGTCTTAGAGGAGGCAAAACTGCACTGTGAAGAAAAGTTGGTCAACCAAATAAAAGTAAATGATAAAAGATTATGGAACTACACTAGACACTTTACCAAATCATCATCAACAATTAGTGATCTTACCTTTGAAAGAAAAAACTTTTTAGATTATTAAAATAAAGCAAACATACTAAAAAAAATTTTCATATATGTGATGCGCCACGCCAAAACCAGGCGCTTCTCGCTAAATTTTGTTCGGCGCAGGAGCCTAAAATGCATGGTGCCCGTTCGAATTGTCGAAAATCGGTTAACGACGGAATCGAACAACGAAATTATCCCGCTTTCCATAAATCCATTTATATAAGCTGAAAGATTGTTCAAACTAGTAATATTTAGCACTTTATTGAGGCCCCTGATTAGCGTCGCGGTTGAGAAGTCTGAAACAAAGCCATGTTTACGCGCTTTTGATCGACTGTCTTCGCTCGCTTACAAGTGGGAAACCCCACATGTTATACATGGCTGGAAAGCTTATGACGTAAACTACACGTATGATTGGGAATCTCTTACTCTAGACCAATAGAACAGCTCCTATTATACATACTTTATCCAGCAACAAAGTGCTGTTGTTGCTATGGAAGTTGCGAAACGCTCGCTGATTGGTCGAAAACGTAAGCGCGCATGCGCAGTCGGCTTGTTTACACATTCCTTTCGTCTTTGTTCGCCAGTTTCGCCTGCTGTTTTCGTCTTCGATTCGTTAATGAATTGCACTATGGCATCGAAAGAAGCTTATTTAGCTACCGAGTTGGATCGTGCGAGGGGTGCAATCTCGAGGACAACAATTTAGCTGCAGTGATTGAAGATTACTTCGAAGGCCGCGTCGAGCCCGTGGAAGTCGCCTCGGCAGGGGCAGGGGAAGACCACATTGAGCCTGCACTGGTTGGCTCAGCGCCAGCGGGAGCGGACTTTCCAAATTGGGGAAACTGACATTGTGTAGTGTTATTATATATGTAATGTGTAAATAATGTTTTATTTTAAGATATTTCAGGGATTTACTTTAGGGGTTCGGCACCCAGTGCTCGCGGTAGTCTCCGGGAATACCAAACCTGGTAGTAAATGAGGTGGCATTCAATAAATAATAGGTTTTTCCACTTTATACTTCTGCATCTAATTTATACACACCTACTGGAGGAACATACAAAATTTCATTCCATTTGGAGCATTATAAGTGCATGGTTGCTATGGGAGAAGCAATTTTTCAATGCAGTTTTTAAAGCTGATTTTCTCAAAACTATTATTCCAAGAACGTGTACACTAAAAGTGTAATATCTTGGCCCATGAGTAAGATACACTCTTCATGTTGGTGTAATTTTAAAGCTGGTTTTGTAAAATCGAGAAGAGCCTGGTTTTGGCGTGTGGCATCACATATGTTCTTATTGATGAGACAGAATTACAACACTCTCTACCAACTTTAGATACCAATGTAAAATATACTGTACAATTTAGGAATTCTACCCACCAAAGTAAGGACCAAGTTAACAAATCTGAAACTGGACAAAGCTAGTGGTCCAGACCTATTAAATGTAAATCTTTTAAGAAACTGCTAAGACTTTTATATTCCTTTAGCCTAGATATTTAACAAATCTATACAAACAAGCCAAATACCACAGGATTAGAGGGATGCAAATGCAACACCAATCCACAAAAAAGTTCCACGAAACAAGTGCAACAATTACAGACCAGTGTCACTCACCAGCCAAGTGGTACAACTATTATAAAGAATAATACAAGACAGTTTGCTTAAACTAGCTGACACAAACAATACTTAAACTAGCTGACACAAACAATACTTAAACTAGCTGACACAAACAATACTTAAACTAGCTGACACAGACAATACTTAAACTAGCTGACACAGACAATACTTAAACTAGCTGACACAGACAATACTTAAACTAGCTGACACAGACAATACTTAAACTAGCTGACACAGACAATACTTAAACTAGCTGACACAAACAATACTTAAACTAGCTGACACAAACAATACTTAAACTAGCTGACACAAACAATACTTAAACTAGCTGACACAGACAATACTTAAACTAGCTGACACAGACAATACTTAAACTAGCTGACACAAACAATACTTAAACTAGCTGACACAGACAATACTTAAACTAGCTGACACAAACAATACTTAAACTAGCTGACACAAACAATACTTAAACTAGCTGACACAAACAATACTTAAACTAGCTGACACAGACAATACTTAAACAAGCTGACACAAACAATACTTAAACTAGCTGACACAAACAATACTTAAACTAGCTGACACAAACAATACTTAAACTAGCTGACGCAAACAATACTTAAACTAGCTGACACAAACAATACTTAAACTAGCTGACACAAACAATACTTAAACTAGCTGACACAAACAATACTTAAACTAGCTGACACAAACAATACTTAAACTAGCTGACACAGACAATACTTAAACAAGCTGACACAAACAATACTTAAACTAGCTGACACAAACAATACTTAAACTAGCTGACACAAACAATACTTAAACTAGCTGACACAGACAATACTTAAACTAGCTGACACAAACAATACTTAAACTAGCTGACACAAACAATACTTAAACTAGCTGACACAAACAATACTTAAACTAGCTGACGCAAACAATACTTAAACTAGCTGACACAGACAATACTTAAACTAGCTGACACAAACAGTACTATCAGTTGTGACCAACATGGTTTTCAAAACAATTGTCACAACTACTAGAATGTCTACACGACTGGACTGCAAACATATATAACAGTGCTGAAACTGATGTTACTTACTTAAATTTGTCAAAGGCCTTTGATACTGTACCTTATAAACAATTGATATATAAATCAAGACAATTTGGCATTACAGGCAAAGTGCTGTTATGGGTTCAATGCTTCCCAGCAGGTAGAAAGCAGATGGTGGCTCTAAGAAATGGTCATTCATCACGGAAAACAGTCAGAAGTGGGGTTCCGCAAGGCTCAATTCTAGGACCATTGCTATTTTTGTTATACATAAACGATCTACCCGACTCAGTTAAGGCAACAGTCAAAAAGTTTGCTGATGATTATAACTCTACTCAAATATTTGTGCATTAGCTGACTGTGAACCTTTCCAAGATGACCTGAACAAACTTGCAGTTTGGTAAAAAAAAACTTGTAGTACAATACAAGAGTAGTACAAGACAAAGCCTCAACTATGCATACACATTAAATGTAGAAATATTGGAAGTTGTAGAAGAACAAAATGATTTAGGAATTACTATCTGTGATAACTAAAAACCAAGCACACACATAAAATATATTACAACAAAGGTAAATCAATGCATAGGACTAATTAAAAGATGCTTTGAAAGAAGATCGGAAAAAATATTATAAAGACCTTAATATATGAATTAATGATATGACTAGTGCTGGAATATGCAACGCCACCTTGGAACTCTTTATATAGAAAGGATGTAGATGAATTAAAGAAAGTTCAGAAGAGAGCGCTGAAACTCAGCAGAACACAGTCAATTTGGAGAAGACAGTCAATTTGCAGGCAGGCAGTGGTGTAGGCTGAGGAGAGTTTTCCTCCAGCCAAGGGCTGGGTAGGCTGGTGAGTAAGCTTGGCTGGAACTGTTGAGCAAATTAGTACACCACTTACAAAATTGTTTAACTTGTCACTAGAAGAAGGAATAGCAAACATTATGCCACTATTTAAGAAGGGATCGAGGCACCTGCGGGAGAAGCGACTGCGAGAGTCAAGTGACTGCAGGAGAAGCAACTGCAAGAGACACGCTGCTGCAGGAGAAGCGACCGCGAGAGACAGACGACTGCGGGAGAAGCAACTGCAAGAGACACACGACTGCGGGAGAAGTGACCGCGAGAGACTGACGACTGCGGGAGAAGCGACTGTGAGAGACAGATGACTGTGGGAGAAGCCACTGCGAGAGACATGCAACTGCAGGAGAAGTGACCGCGAGAGACAGACGACTGCGGGAGAAGCAACTGTGGGAGAAGCGACTGCTAGAGACATACGACTGCGGGAGAAGTGACCGCGAGAGACACGCAACTGCGGGAGAAACGACTGCGAGACTCGTAACTGCAGAAGTGACCACGAGAGACAGACGACTGCAGAAGCGACTGCGAGAGACACGCGACTGCGGGAGAAGCAATTGCGAGAGACAGACGACTGCAGGAGAAGCGATTGCAAGACAGACGACTGCAGGAGATGCGATTGCGAGAGACAGACGACTGTAGAGAAGCGATTGCGAGAGACAGACGACTGCTGGAGAAGCAACTGCGAGAAACACGCGACTGCGAGAGACACGCGACTGCTGGAAAAACGACCACGAGAGACAGATGATTGCGGGAGAAGTGACCGCGAGAGACACGCAACTGCGGGAGAAGCAACTGCGAGAGACACGCAACTGCAGGAGAAGTGACCGCGAGAGACAGACGACTGCGGGAGAAGCGACCACGTGACTGCTGGAGAAGCAACTGCGAGAGACACGCGACTGCAAGAGACACGCGACTGTGGGAGAAGCGACTGCGAAAGACAGATGACTGCGGGAGAAGCGACTGCGAGACATGCGACCATGAGAGACAGGTAACTGCGGGAGAAGCGACCGCGAGAGACAGGCAACTGCGAGAAAGGCGACTGCAGGAGAAGCGAGCGCATGAGACACGTGGTCAACAGCACACACAGAATGCTGTGGCAATGGAGAATGTAGGACATAATGGACACAACATATAGCAGACTGTGCCAACGATGGACTTGTGGAAGATGGTGCAGCCTGTAAAATAAATTTGGAGAAGTGTCCGGACATTAGGCAAAGAGTTGGTGAAGCCAGTAAAGCAGAAAATAAAGAAAAGAAAATAATAAAAATATTGGTATGAATGTTCATAAATGATGTCTGTAGATAATTTATAAAGATGACACTGTTAGACGACAGAATAAGTCAGATAGATGAAGCCTTGTTGAAACTGTTAGTTTAACGTATTAGTGACATGATGTAGAGAGAAATTGAAATGCACTTCTGAAGAGAAGGAATAATGCATAGATAGAAGGGTCAGAGAGTACCTGGTAAAACACAGCTTAGATAGAGGGGTCAGAGAGTACCCGAAAAACACAGAGAAGGCAGGATATGTAATCTAAGTGGGCATATATTAATTGATGTACTCCAATTACTTTACCTATAGATAATCATTAAACTTACATGTATGGTCACACTGCTGATTTCTATGTTAAGGTATCTAATCTAGGACTTAAATAATTATTCTTCAGTTCATTCTTCTTATTGTACTGTCTCATTTATGAGGATTATGTATGGCCAAAATGGACACCTTCTCTCTGCTGAATCACCTATAGACACTGTGTTTTAATGATGAACTTTCCTTCCACTTAGGGAGATGTGAGAACATTTCTGTGTGTGCTTTGGCATGCATACATGCATGGCATGGTACATAGAGACATTTATTTTTGAACATTCTGGATTATAAATGTTAATTATATAGTGCATAATTTACACTAAGCTATTGATATATTTTATACAGGTCTAGTCTATAACTGATCACCAAATGCTTAGATTTGTTGGTTATATTATGTGCTTGTCATATTTTGTGAAGTATTATAACTTATTATTTGCAATAATTATATCCAAATTCGAGGACGAATTTTAGTTGAGCAGGTGGATGATGTAGTAGGGCTCATTATACTATAATTGTTACCACATCAGTTTTAAAATATAATTGTTACGTCATCAGTTTGATAGAAGTTTTACTCAGTTTGATATAAGTACCCTGCCAGTGTCAGTGCTGGGGTGTCAGTTTTGGGATATGTTCGATAAGAGCCAAGGTCCAGTATCACCAGATTGATAAGTATTAAGTGTTAATTAATTACCCAGGGACTGTTGCCTCAAGAGAAACATGTGATGTGAGTAGGTGTCATAAGCTAGGCTGGAACTGGTAGACTGTCAGGGTTTAATATTGATTGCTATAATAAAGATTAAGGTTGGTTAATACAGTGAAGTTGTATTTGTTAGTTCCTCTTTATATCGGTACAACCCCGCTGTCGTAATATTTATTTATTTATTATTGAGAGACTAAATCGCCGCTACAACACACCTATTGAATCAGTTCCTTTGGGACAGAGACGACTTCAAGCAGACCTCTGTGAGGTACATAAATATCTCAGTGGCCTAAATAGGAATAACCCAGAGCATTTTTTCTATCAATGTAGCAACAATCTAAAACTAAGGAAGATGCACTCCCGTACAGAGATCTAAAACTAAGGAAGATGCACTCCCGTACAGAGATCTAAAACTAAGGAAGATGCACTCCCGTAGAAAGATCCGTATGCACATAGGACATGGAAACATGGACAAAGAATATAAAATGGGGGATGCTGTACTAGGTAGAACCACACAAGAAAAGGACTTAAGAGTAACATTTAGTGCTGACATGAAAGTTTCAGAGCAATGTGGGATTGCTGCTTCGAAAGGAAATCAAATTCTAGGGCTAATTAGGAGAACTATCATGTATAAAGAGAAACAGCTAATTGTACAAAGCAATAGTTAGACCACATTTGGAATATTGTATTCAAGCATGGAGGCCATATCGTAAAAAGGACATAGACAAGCTAGAAAGAATACAACGAAGAGCAACAAAAATGTTTCCAGAATTGAGAGACCTTAGTTACGAAAGTCGCTTATTACAATGTGGTTTGACAACACTAGAGTCCAGGAGACTAAGAGGAGACCAAATAGAAGTGTTTAAAATAGTGAATGGTTATGAGGATGTTGATAGGAATATGTTCTTCAAACTTAAAGAAGGCAGTAGAACCAGAGGACACAAAGCAGCATTAGTTAAGGAACAGTGTAGGTTGGACATAAGAAAGTACTCTTTCTCACAGAGGGTGATAAATGAATGGAACAAACTGCCAAATGATTGTGTTAATGCTAGTAGTGTGAATATGTTTAAAAATAGAATTGACAGATATTTGATAAGGGCGGGCTAAACATAGATGAGAAAATTGTTGGACTCTCGATAAGCCAATGGCTTCCTTGTCCACTTGCCATCTGGAACTTGTTGTTTGGGATGGCAATCTTGTTAAATCATTTGCCGCAATGCCCTGGCAATGACATTAAACAATGGCCAGCGGCCAACAGGCCCTTAGCCAGAAATAAAATTTTGCCAGTCTTGTACATTCTAGAAAACCTTAAACGCACAAATGGCTTCTGTGGAAGCCATTTGTGTCTATAACAGCCATTATTGGCCCAATTAATTTTTTTTCAATGGCAAGCCAATGCTGGTTGATATAATGACACCTATTATTGGCCCATTTGATTTTTGCACTGGTAATCCAATGCAAGTTGAACAAATGACAGCCATTGTTGGCCGAATTAGGTTTATTCGACGGCAGGCCAAGTCTGGTTTAACCATTATTAAGTACATGCATGCAACATTTAGCCATAAACTAAAAACCCACCTGTTTAAACTTGCTTATCCTACATAGCTCCCCATCGTACCAATCCAACTGTTTACAACTGGAACTGCTTATTGATTAGAAACTGCTTAACCCCTTTTGTTTTGGTGCGTTGCCAAGCTTGGGTTTCCCGAGGATTTTAGTGCAATAAAAGTATTTTATATTGTATTGTATTGCCCTCTACAAACAAACATGTTTCTAATATCCTGCATGCACTCCATAAACAAGCATTTGTTTATGTTGTCCTGAATGTACTACACAAATGAACAACTGTTTATACTGTCATGAATGCATTCTACAAACAATTATTGTTTCTAATGTCCCACCTGTACTCTACAAATAAACCTTTCTAGTGTAGCATCCCTGCACTCTACAAACAAACAACTGCGTCCTGCCTGTGACTTCATATTCATTCCAATGCAAGAAGATGATACTTACAAAAGGGCTGCCACGTCATACAGTCTGAGAGAGAGCTGATACTTTGTCGTGGATGAGTTAGCCAGTTCGTCGATGGATTCCAAACAGCGGTCTTGTAGTCGTGCCAGGTCAGATCCCTGTATGCAGGATGGGGAAACCATTAGCATGTGCCACCTAACTGTGACATAAGCACTTCAACATCAAATGGGCCATTCCACAACAAAGTGGACAAAGACTCAACTTTAAATATCAATTATTTTATTAAATATTATATATTTTGTGATAGCCAATATAGTAAAGTTCATGGATCTAAAAACCAAACAACGATAGAAATTGTTATAAAAAAGATATCCTATACACAGTAAACATCTATTATTTTGCCAAATAAATGCAATAAAAACCCCATATGTAAAACATTAATACATTTATTCTAATTTATACAATCAAAGAAAACTTGCATACATCTATTAGTTTACCTAATACCTACATGATACACCCATTGCAGTTACTTAATATGATATGGTATGGACGTAGCTCTCAGCCAAAGAGGCTAAAATGTAACGTGTGTAACCAAAATAGCTAATTTTTCCTCTCTGTCCTCACTTTCTTGTATGTTATAAATAAAACTGGTTACTTTCCTACACTGTCATACTATAAATGGTGAAGCCATGAAAGTTACACTATAGTAAAATGAAACATGGCAGTGATATATAAAAAATTGTAACTCGAGTAAAAAAAAAATATGTAATGCGAGTAACCAATATTTTATTAATGTAGAACAGAACACGTCCTAGGCCAAAATAGACTGATAACACTCCTAGACAATCAGGGCAGAGAAATGCAAGACCAGGATAAGATCTTAGAACGAATAGAAGAGTTTTACATCGAACTTTATGACAGCGACCAAACCATAACAATACGCACAGACCCAAGAGAAGTACCATCAGTAACAACATGGGAAGTAGAAGCCGCGCTAAAGAAGATGAAAAACGGGATGGCAACAGGAAATTACCAAGTCAACATCGAAACATTGAAGGCAGGAGAGGATACCATCGCCAAAGCCTTAGGCAAGCTGTATACAAAATGCATATCAGAAAGACGAATCCCCACAACCTGGAAAAATGCAAAGATGGTGATAATCTTCAAAAAAGGCAACCAAAAAGACATAAAGAACTATAGGCCAATATGCTTGCTATCGAACATCTACAAGGTATTCACAAAGATTCTAACAGCCAGACTGGAGAAAATACTAGACGAGAATCAACCCAGAGAACAGGCAGGATTCAGAGGCGGGTACTCAAAGACAGATCACATCCATGTCATAAATCAACTGAAGGAGAAGTGCCGCAAATTCAACATACCACTCTTTATAGCATTCATTGACTATGAGAAGGCCTTCGACTCGGTTCAAACCCAGGCAATACTGTCTTCAATCCAAGACCAAGGGATAGAACATGCATACAATACAACTCATGAAAGATATATACGCAGACAGCTCTGTGACAATACATCTTCACAAAGAGAGCAAGAAAATAAACATCAAAAGAGGAGTGCGACAGGGGGATACCATCTCACCCAAACTATTCACATCAACACTCGAAAGTATCTTCAGAAGACTGAACTGGGAGAACAAAGGCCTAAAAATAGACGGAGAATATCTTAATCATCTCCATTTCACAGACGATATCTTCCTGTGCACCGAAACACCACAAGAACTAGAAATGATGCTACAAGAACTATGTGAAGAAAGTAACGTAATCAGCTCGAGGATGAACATCTCAAAAACAAAAGTAATGGTGGAAGACAACACCCCAATATATGTTAATAACACTCAGATAGAGAATGTGGAGAGTTACGTATACCTAGGCCAATGCTTCAGCCTCAGGAACAAGAACCAAGACAAGGAAATCCTACGACGAATTACAGCTGGCTGGACAGCATATGCAAAACATCGCGATATCTTCAAAACTAACTGTGTCATCTGCCTAAAAAGAAAGATTTACAACTCGTGTGTACTGCTAGCTATGACATATGGTGCTGAAACATGGTCACTCACTAAACAAGCTCAGAAAAAACTAGCGGCCGAGCAGACAAAAATGACAGAAAGACAAACACCTGGGTGAGAGCAAAGACAGGAGTCACAGACATGATAAAAACAACCAGAAGAATGAAGTGGTCTTGGGCAGGACACACCAGCCGACTCAAAGATGGACAAAGCGCATTACCACCTGGAGACCGTACGGAAGGAAGAGATTACGAGGAAGACCAGCAAAACGATAGAGAGACGACTTGGATGAGTATTGGAATGAAACCACCTGGCAGAGAACAGTGCAAGATAGGCAAACTTGGAAACAACATGCTGAGGCCTTCGTCCAACCACGGGACAATACGGCTGATATATAGCTAGATAGAAGAGTGCCAGTGTGTGAATAAATGGCATATTCAAATGTGCTTTGGCAATCCCTGGAATTTGATGGGTGCACCACATCAAAACAATTGATTCCAAAGCAATGCCTTTCACCCCATCAATGGACAGTATGGAGCTGAGTACTCTCAAGTCAATCACAAATTTTTGAGATCCTAAAATCACGCTGGGTGACTGGTATGTTGTTGAATACAAAGATTCATTGTTTCTGGAAGTGATAGGCACATGCTCACATCAGAATTACTATCTGGTATCAGTGATAACCAGCTGGACATTACTGGAAATTACCAAACCAGAGGGACATAATGAACAGGAGATGAAACATTAGAGTTATGTTTACCAAGCAGGACTAAAAAATTATATCACACAAATTTTTTTTTATTTACCGGCTAATTACCTTGATATGACTTTAATTTGTTGGTAATTTATACAAAGTAGATTGATGTGGACCTCTGATTTTTTTTCAATAAAGGTTCCCCATCAAAAAGCTGCTATTTCTCTTTAAAATTAATTATTTTAGCAATAACTTACTAATACTAGCAGACAAATTGTAATGGAAGTAACTGTAACACGAGTAACCAACTGTTTTGACAACAAAAAATATATTAATTATGCAATTCCTAAACTGTTGCCATGAAATGGTACCTTGATACATAGCGTATGCAGCCATTTGTTCATAGCAGTTGTAGTTTAAGGAGACTTTGGATTTTAAACGTGAATTTTTTGCATGTCCTTTTTTGTAATACCAACATTTCCACTCACAAAATAAAAAGTAATCACTTAGTTTTCCTTTTATTCCTGTCACATACTTTGATCATTTAACTAGTACAATAGCAAAGAAAAACACTTTACAATGTATAATTATTAAAACAACAGAAGTTTAAAAGAAACAATCATGGTAAAAATGTAACGTGAGTAACCATGGAGTGGCTCAAATAGTACTTTATCAACTTTGCTAAATTTTTTCTTTCAAACAGTTAAAATACATGCACGTTTATAAAAACGATGTTTTGCTTAATATTTTCATCTATCTACATTATGTAAATTGTCTTCTCTCTACATTGAATCCCAGTATATTTTTAAGTAAATACTTTAGAGGCTCACCTTCAGCCAGAACTGCAGCAGTTTGTTGCGAGGCACTGCTGTAAAGACCGGCCATTCAACGAGGAATTTCTCCAGTCTGTCTCTCTCATGGACAGCAATGAGATGAAACGGATACTCCTGCAAACACAATACAACCTGATACGATCCAGGTTTGTTTTAATATTATCAGGGTGCGGAATGACAGGCATCCAATCGTCCCAGACGAGTAGTTTCAGAGATCGGACTAGTCCATTGTTAGAAGAGCAGTCCCGTCGGACTAGCTGTAATTATGAGAATAAATGTACGCTGTGTGTATGCTAGTGGAGTGTTGTGATGTAATTATGAGAATGGCTGTACGCTGTGTGTATGCTAGTGGAGTGTTGTGATGTAATTATGAGAATGACTGTACGCTGTGTGTATGCTAGTGGAGTGTTGTGATGTAATTATGAGAATGAATGTACACTGTGTGTATGCTAGTGGAGTGTTGTGATGTAATTATAAGAATGACTGTACGCTGTGTGTATGCTAGTGGAGTGTTGTGATGTAATTATGAGAATGACTGTACGCTGTGTGTATGGTAGTGGAGTGTTGTGATGTAATTATGAGAATGACTGTACGCTGTGTGTATGCTAGTGGAGTGTTGTGATGTAATTATAAGAATGACTGTACGCTGTGTGTATGCTAGTGGAGTGTTGTGATGTAATTATGAGAATGACTGTATGCTGTGTGTATGCTAGTGGAGTGTTGTGATGTAATGATGAGAATGACTGTACGCTGTGTGTATGCTAGTGGAGTGTTGTGATGTAATTATGAGAATGGCTGTACGCTGTGTGTATGCTAGTGGAGTGTTGTGATGTAATTATGAGAATGAATGTACACTGTGTGTATGCTAGTGGAGTGTTGTGATGTAATTATAAGAACATTATGAGAATGACTGTACGCTGTGTGTATGCTAGTGGAGTGTTGTGATGTAATTATGAGAATGAATGTACACTGTGTGTATGCTAGTGGAGTGTTGTGAGGTAATTATGAGAATGGCTGTACGCTGTGTGTATGCTAGTGGAGTGTTGTGATGTAATTATGAGAATGAATGTACACTGTGTGTATGCTAGTGGAGTGTTGTGATGTAATTATGAGAATGAATGTACACTGTGTGTATGCTAGTGGAGTGTTGTGAGGTTATTATGAGAATGAATGTACACTGTGTGTATGCTAGTGGAGTGTTGTGAGGTTATTATGAGAATGGCTGTACGCTGTGTGTATGCTAGTGGAGTGTTGTGATGTAATTATGAGAATGAATGTACACTGTGTGTATGCTAGTGGAGTGTTGTGATGTAATTATGAGAATGGCTGTACGCTGTGTGTATGCTAGTGGAGTGTTGTGATGTAATTATGAGAATGAATGTACACTGTGTGTATGCTAGTGGAGTGTTGTGATGTAATTATGAGAATGAATGTACACTGTGTGTATGCTAGTGGAGTGTTGTGAGGTTATTATGAGAATGGCTGTACGCTGTGTGTATGCTAGTGGAGTGCTGTGATGTAATTATGAGAATGAATGTACGTTGTGTGTATGTTAGTTGAGTGTTGTGATGGAATAAAACAACAAGATAAGATAGCATTTTCTCACACGCGGCTAAATTTTCGGTCCGACCGTCTATGAAACCTACTGAACATAGGAGATGTAAATGGCGGCTGTTTAGATCCGGTTAGCATAGATAGTGCCACCTAGCGAACATGAGTGCAGAGCAACATGGACAAAATGTCAAGCAATGTCGTGGCTGCCATAGAAGAGTGCGTCGACTTTGTTTACCGCTTCTACTACCGTTCCTCCAAATGATGCCGGAGCCTCAAACAGAATGGTGACATTATAGAAGAGGATGTCACATACTTCAGTGCACCACAGGGCACTTGCTGGATGGCAAGCAGACTGTGTGCCTACACAGCTCTCAGGCAAAGCCTGACAGCAGTCTGTCTGCACATGGAAGACGCTGCGATGGGCAAAGGTGAAGAAGCAGCGAAGTGCAGGGGCTACCTTAGGAAACTGAGGAGTTTGGACTTCAAGCAAGCCCTGCACTTCATGATTGACGTGCTGAACATCCTTGTCGAAATCAGCTGCGCCTTACCAGTGGATGGACATTTCGCTAAGAACGAACATTGCTAATAATGCACGAGACAACTGAACAGGATAGTGTGTTCTATGAAATCACACTTTTTTTAATTAATGAGTTTATTTGAATGTTTAATTGAAATGAGAATCAGCTTGTCTTCTTTCTGAAATAAAGCCACTTTAACTACGTACCAAATCGGTCATATGATATCACAATATGATAGTGCACATATTATATATACGATGTTACCCGGCACATCTAAGGACTAGTAACAAATTATAAGGACTAGTTGTTTGTGAGTCAGCCAGTCTGAAGGCCTACTAGTCAGCTAAAACCTGATTACTGTATTGTTATATAATTTTCTAATAGAAACACAACGAATGGACTCAATGTTTGCTGATTAAGTCTGCATTTGAATCCTGTTTAACATAAAAGGCAATGACACTCATAGGTACCAGTGATGCACACCTGTAAGACTGTAACAAAAATCTGGCCATATATGTCCACAGGTTTGCTATACATGCTCAAAATAAGCTTGCCATGCAAACTGACACCTATTGATTGGATCTCACGAGACTTTGGCACAGCAAACTGTGCACAGCTAAGATAGTCATGAGAGTTGCTTTTCAGGTGTGTTTTTCACTGATTATCTGCTGTACGCATGCCATATGACAAACAATACAATACAAAAACTTCTATCATGCCAAAATCCTCCGAAACCCTCGCTTAGAGGCGCCTCAACATGAAAGGGTTTGGCATTCTCAAAGTTGTCAATGATGATGGCAAAATTATATTTTATTTCCTGTTGACCTAACACTAACAGGGAGTGAGTTCCAGAGTTGGTGCAGCTACTGAGAAACCCTAGATCCAATGTTAGTTTCAACTCAGGGAACAAAAAGGAGATCAGAACTAGATGATCGAAGCCGTCTAGGCTTTCTTGCAGGAATGTGCAGTGAAGTAATAGAATAGTTAGTAATTGTACACGGTAGCTGATGTAAAAATTAACTAATATAGTGACGAATGCTGTTCGGCTGTCATGGTATGTCAGTGAATTGTTTGCATTGTATGCAGGGTTGAAAAAATCATGATTTTTATTTTTTTTTAATATAAAAAATTGGATTTTTTTTAATTTAAATCGGATTTATTTGATTTTTTTTATTTATTTGATTTTTTTGAAATCTGGTATATAGATATTTATATAGATGTTTAAATTTGTAAGCTCTTTGAAACATGTTCTATTCAAATTTATTTGGGTTCTTGTCTTAACAGACGGAACATGATTTTTGCTTATATAAAGACATTAGACAATGTCCAAAAGGTCTCACCCCCTGTAGTTGCATAATCTGTATTGGAAAGGAAAGCATGCTGTGTGTCTGTGGCTGTAGCAGTGCTAATTATTGTTTGCCTATAGGGTGGATTAGCACCTGTCAAGGGCTCTGTGTACTCTAAGGGTCTCTAACCAGAATATAAACTGGTACAGTATTAAACAACTGAGTCAACATACTGAATTGGTAACAACTAGCACAAGTTATAAGTGGACTTTAACTCAGGGCTTCTGTGTTGAAAAGATACTTCCTCTGGAAGACAAGTTTGTGTGGCTTCACTGCATTCAGAAAGGGGATAGCTCAAACATACACAATGTCATAAAATATTTGAGCTACACAGCTACACAAGTGTGCACACTTTGTGTTTTGTATTAAAAAACATACAAAACTTTGTTGATCTCGATGCTTGTAAACAATTATTTGTGTTAAATCAGTGATTAAACAACCGGAAGTCAAAAAAATCATAAATCAATGATTTTTTTGGAGTGATTTAAATCATGATTTAAATCAAATGATTTAAATCAAACAACCCTGATTGTATGTCAATACCATTTTGTGGCCGGCATGTTGGCACGGACTATGACTGGGTGCTAGTGAATATAAAACTGAAATTGGTTGTTGGTATGTTGATTAATAAATTGTCATTAATTTGGCCTATTTCACTCTACAACAACAACAACTGTGTTGTTGTTGTTGTTCTGCATAAATATCCTGCTGCTTCTGTGCACCAATAATAAAAAACTATGTTTTATCAGCATTTATCTTTAATCTGCTCTCGGTCATCCAGTGGAAAACAGCATGGAGACAATCCCTTAGCTGCCTTGGGGAACAATTAATGTCTTCGGTAGCCAAATAAATGTAGATCTGTGTATCATCTGCATAAAGGTGATGATTAAAATTATGACTGTTGATAACTGAGTCATGTACAGTGAAATGTAATGAGAGAACCCACGGGAACGACACATGAAATAGTGCATGTGAAAAGCAGTTTCCTATGTTAACTCATTGGTGCTCTATGGCTGACGCGAATTTTTTCGAGTTATTTAAGACCATATTTGTGAAATAATCTGATTTTGCTTTAGCCAATGGTTTATTGCAGTGTTCCGCAAACTAGCTAGGGGCCATGTTTTCCCCAGCTAGGTCTGTGCTGGCCAACGTTGTTAAGTAAGGAACAAATACATATGTAAATGTACTCATATACAGTGTTTTATGTTTGTTTGAAATACACCCAGACAATGAACAAATCACACTATCTAAAAGTCATATTCAGAAAGTCCCCTACCAATCGTTCATTGACGGCGATCTGCAGGCAGTCCAGCACACTGACACGAACAAGTTAATAAGATGTTGCATATTCTTCGATAACCAACTGAAGCCTAGAGTGAGATTGGAGATCGCAAGTCGCAGAAGCTCATCCAATTGCTTGTCCGTCAACCAACAACAAAATGAGTTCTTGATGTGATTCATCGCGGAGAATCCAGATTCGCATAACTACGTGCTACCGAAAAGTACCAGGAATATGTGCACAGCCTCGCGTAACGCTAGAAACCAGACCGGCACTTTTGTTGCCCAGTAAAGCATAATGTCTTCTTTTGCAGTGAGAAACTGTTCTTTCAAGCCCGGCACAATTTTTAAATCCTCCTGCAACGCAGCTTCGTCGACATCTGCGACAACTTGTGATACACATCCGGCTGGGAAGTAAATGGATTAACAAAAAAGCAACAAACATCATCAATAGATATGAAGTCGGTGAATAGCTTCTTGAAGGTTGTCTGCAGACTGTCCAAAACACTGACAAGCACCTGCTTGGCGTCTTCCGTGCGCAACTCGTCTTCTCTGCAGACTTCTCTCGTGAACTGGAAACGCAGAAAGTTGCCGCTCTCTGCATGAACTGTGAAAAGAGAAAGCTTGCCATCAAACCACTTTATTGCTTCGTACAGATTACACAGCAGCTTCTGCCATACCTGGAGCAACATGTTCAGTTTGTTCAGGTGTCCAAAAATGTCTGCCAGGACACAGAGCCGAATTTGAAAATGAGTGCCCAGCTTAGCGACAGGACATCCAATTTCTTCAAGGGAGCTGATGATGTGAGGAAGCAGTGCAACAAATCTCTCCAGAACTGTCCACGGCTCAGCCAGCGAACACTTGTAAAACAGAATATAATGCCATATTCTGCGTCAAATGTTGCCAGGTGATTCTGGAATCTTTGGTGGTTCAGAGCATGGGCGCGAATGAGATTCACGATTTCAACAACAGTTTGCATCGTTTCCTGCATGCCGCAGCCTCCTTTTGCACACAGAGCTTGCTGATGAATAATGCAATGATAAGAAAGCAGGTTCAGCTTTCCGATTCACTGACGGACATTGTAACGAGTAACCAAGCATACTTGAGGCACCATCCGTGCAAATTGAAACAAGGTTGTTCCATGTCAACTCGTTCTCTTGACCGAATTGCAGTAATTGCAGTAATTGCAAATGTCCACAGCTGTCGCTGTGCCTTTCAATGGACTAAGGCACAGGATGTCTTCTGAAATGCTGTTGTTGAAGTATCGCACATATACCAGCAGCTGACTAATATCACTTCTGTCTGTTTTCTCCTCAAGTGCAATTGACCAAGCAGGGCAGGCTCGCAGCTTATTCAACAGTTGCTTGAAGACGTCGCCACTCAGATCCTCACAACGACGAGCACACGTGTCGGTTGAAAGCAGCAGTCTGGTAATCTGTTCGACAATTTTCTCTTTGTTCAGAAAACCTGCAAACATAACTTCGGCACCAACCAGAAAACCTATTTGAATACTTCAGCATGAGCAAATGGCACCTGGTGTTGAGCAAGGGAGTGACAGGTGCGATAGCTAGCTTCGTCGAGACGACTTGCACCTTGAGCAAAAACCGACACTCTCTTCGTCTTGCCCACGTATGCATCAAAGCGTTTCTTGAACTCCTTCAGCCGCTCACCTTTCCCAGGATAAGCACTGTCAAAATGCTTCTGATGTTTCAAGTCATAATGTCATTTCACATTGTACCTCTTCATCGCAGCGATGTTCTCGTGGCAAATAAACACATGGTTTTTTATCGCATTCGCGATAGCAAAAAAAAAACTCATGCTCCCAGTTGTCATCGAACAATCGTCTGCCAGAAGTATCAATTCGACGTTTTTTTTCAGCAGATGCCATAGTTTTCGGGATCGCAACAACACACGATTCACAGTGTAATTGTAATACAACAATATAGTCAACGTTGGTGTTACAAGCACTAGAACAGTTGAAACAGCTATGTCGCTATGGTCTTTGGAGTCAAAACAGTAATGATGATTTTAATGTAACATAAATGTTGGGAACATTTTATTGATCTCCACAATCTACTGGTGGCGCTCTGCAATTAAACGATTATTATTAATGTCACTGCTGGTATCACTATTTGCAAGCAAAGTTATTCTGATTTCAACAAACTAATGATTAGAGAATCCACGCATCCTCCTGAAGAAATTTTGGGTAATATACCGATGCCATCAGCAATTTATGAATCGAATAATGCATGCCTTCGACACAAAATAATAAAAATCAACTAATATAAAAAGCATAACAATCAACTATCTATGCAGCGCAGTCGGACAATTGCGCAGAATTAATTAAATGCATACAACATAACTATCAATATGCATTTGCTACGATAGTAACTGCCCCAGCATGAAAATGGGTTGACAATGCAACTCCACATTAATTTCAATTTGTCTAAACTTTAGATCCTACAGTAGACATAAAATCAACAAACAAAAATATATTCCCAATTAGTTTTTTCCATATTTCCTACTTTTGGAGAGGGTCTCGTGGGCCAACTAAAAACCGTCCGCAGGCCAAATTTGACCCGTGGGCCAGGATTTGCGGAACGCTGGTTTATTGCAATGACACTGTTTAGAATAACGTGAACTGTCCTAAGGTGAGTGGAGTTTTTGAAATACACGCTCAAGATAATGACGGTGCCATTTCGACTGTTCGACTTTGGGAGTCATCTATGGAGATGGTACTTTCAGTGACACAAATAATTTAGAGGTTACAGGTGCTAGTTTGTTAAGTAAGATAAGAAGTACATGATAACATTGTCCACACAAGTCAGACAAATCTCTTCATATATCTGTCAAGTCAAGAATACCAACATTCAAAGCAGCAATGTGAATCTATGAATGCGTCTCTAAAATATCTTCTGTTTTGATAATACCGGCATTCTGGAAATGTTAACATCTACATGGTGAATGCGTTATTACATGATTGAGCCAGTGGCCATATATGTGTGTTGAGAAAGTACCATGTTGTTTTAAATAAAATGAGGTCAGGATCTCACAGAAGGCAATGGTTATTGTTGTAGATGTATCCAAATGAGGTCAGGATCTCACAGAAGGCAATGGTTATTGCTGTAGATGTATCCAAATTAGGTCAGGATCTCACAGAAGGCAATGTTTATTGTTGTAGAATAATAAGATGTATCCAAATGAGGTCAGGATCTCACAGAAGGCAATGGTTATTGCTGTAGATGTATCCAAATTAGGTCAGGATCTCACAGAAGGCAATGTTTATTGTTGTAGAATAATAAGATGTATCCAAATGAGGTCAGGATCTCACAGAAGGCAATGGTTATTGCTGTAGATGTATCCAAATGAGGTCAGGATCCCACATAAGGTAATGGTTATTGCTTTAGATGTATCCAAATGAGGTCAGGATCAAACAGAAGGCAATGGTTATTGCTGTAGATGTATCCAAATGAGGTCAGGATCCCACATAAGGTAATGGTTATTGGTGTAGATGTATCCAAATGAGGTCAGGATCTCACAGAAGGCAATGGTTATTGCTGTAGATGTATCCAAATGAGGTCAGGATCCCACATAAGGTAATGGTTATTACTTTAGATGTATCCAAATGAGGTCAGGATCCCACAGAAGGCAATGGTTATTGCTGTAGATGTATCCAAATGAGGTCAGGATCTCACAGAAGGCAATGGTTATTGCTGTAGATGTATCCAAATGAGGTCAGGATCCCACATAAGGTAATGGTTATTACTTTAGATGTATCCAAATTAGGTCAGCATCTCACAGAAGGCAATGGTTATTGCTGTAGATGTATCCAAATGAGGTTTGGATCTCACAGAAGGCAATGGTTATTGCTGTAGATGTATCCAAATGAGGTCAGGATCCCACAGAAGGCAATGGTTATTGCTGCAGATGTATCCAAATGAGGTCAGGATCTCACAGAAGGCAATGGTTATTGCTGCAGATGTATCCAAATGAGGTCATAATCTCACAGAAGGCAATGGTTATTGCTGCAGATGTATCCAAATGAGGTCAGGATCCCACATAAGGTAATGGTTATTACTGTAGATGCATCCAAATGAGGTCATAATCTCACAGAACGCAATGGTTATTGCTGTAGATATATCCAAATAAGGTCAGGATCTCACAGAAGGCAATGGTTATTGCTGTAGATGTATCCAAATTAGGTCAGGATCTCACAGAAGGCAATGTTTATTGTTGTAGAATAATAAGATGTATCCAAATGAGGTCAGGATCTCACAGAAGGCAATGGTTATTGCTGTAGATGTATCCAAATGAGGTCAGGATCCCACATAAGGTAATGGTTATTGCTTTAGATGTATCCAAATGAGGTCAGGATCCCACAGAAGGCAATGGTTATTGCTGTAGATGTATCCAAATGAGGTCAGGATCCCACATAAGGTAATGGTTATTGCTGTAGATGTATCCAAATGAGGTCAGGATCTCACAGAAGGCAATGGTTATTGCTGTAGATGTATCCAAGTGAGGTCAGGATCCCACATAAGGTAATGGTTATTACTTTAGATGTATCCAAATGAGGTCAGGATCCCACAGAAGGCAATGGTTATTGCTGTAGATGTATCCAAATGAGGTCAGGATCTCACAGAAGGCAATGGTTATTGCTGTAGATGTATCCAAATGAGGTCAGGATCCCACATAAGGTAATGGTTATTACTTTAGATGTATCCAAATTAGGTCAGCATCTCACAGAAGGCAATGGTTATTGCTGTAGATGTATCCAAATGAGGTTTGGATCTCACAGAAGGCAATGGTTATTGCTGTAGATGTATCCAAATGAGGTCAGGATCCCACAGAAGGCAATGGTTATTGCTGCAGATGTATCCAAATGAGGTCAGGATCTCACAGAAGGCAATGGTTATTGCTGCAGATGTATCCAAATGAGGTCATAATCTCACAGAAGGCAATGGTTATTGCTGCAGATGTATCCAAATGAGGTCAGGATCCCACATAAGGTAATGGTTATTACTGTAGATGCATCCAAATGAGGTCATAATCTCACAGAACGCAATGGTTATTGCTGTAGATATATCCAAATAAGGTCAGGATCTCACAGAAGGCAATGGTTATTGCTGTAGATGCATCCAAATGAAGATTGAATAAATCACCAAATATATATAATTCTGAATGCAGGATTGCCAAATCTTCCAGCAGAGAGTGGAATGTTTAAAAAAAATTAGCTTCTTCTCCTGAAGGATGATAAACTTTGTAATTTCAACACACCTGGAATATTTATTACCTTTGAAGTGCTCTGACAGCAAAAAACACCCCCTCCAAGTGAACATGGCTGATGATAGAACATATAACCTGGAGGTGAAGTCACATGCAACAGTTTCATGTTTGCGAGGCAGCAATAACACCTTTTTTTTATAAACTAACAAACCACAAAGAGCCTTACCAAGAACAGATCAAACAGTTGTGGCTACAAACCTCATATTAAAAGTGATGGCAGGATTGAAACTTGTGTGTCCTGGTAATAGAAGCATTATGGTCAATTTAAACGTTGGCATAGAGCCAGAGATTGGCTGTAATTGTGGTAAAAACAAAGGTGGAGACTTGGTATGCTGTGTGTGAATGAAAATGTAAGATGTAACCCATAATACAAAAAGCCTTGTTTAAAATACATAAAACAATAAGGTATATATCTTACACCCACTCATAAAGTATAGCTCTTATACCCATACATAAAACCATAAGATATATATCTTACACCCACACATCAAACCATAAGGTATATATCTTATGTCCACGCATAAAACCATAAGGTATATATCTTACACCCACCCATAAAACCATAAGGTATATATCTTACACCCACGCATAAAACCAAAAGGTATATCTCTTACACCCACCCATAAAACCATAAGGCATATCTCTTACACCCACCCACAAATCCATAAGGTATATATCTTGCACCCACGCATAAAACCATAAAGTATATCTCTTACACCCACCCATAAAGTAGATATCTTACACCTACACATAAAACCATAAGGTATATCTCTTAAACCCACACATAAAACCGGCAACTATCAGAATATCTATAAGACTGCAAGTGTTGCCGCCTGTGAACACTATGTTTAGAAGTTGAAATGGAACGTGTATTCTTAGATGACTGTCCATTAAAATTATTTTTTTAGGGTTGCTACTACTGACAGGGGCATAAATTAGTACCACAAAAACGTCAAGTTTTAATTTACATCCCTTCAGCTTATTCAATCTATTACATGGCTGTTATCATGGCATTGCTGCCACTTGTCTTTATAATGGTGTCAACCACCCACCTCGACCTTCCGCTCCACATTTGCTCCTGTGGTCTCAAAGGACCCAAAGTAGTCCGCCAGCTTGGAGTGCCACCAGGTCTTTACAGCATCGCCATCGTCCCCACTGAAGTACCTGAGGGAGACAGAAGAAATTAACAGCCGTGAAAGAGGCAATTTTAGTATTTTAAACATCATACAGCGAGATGTGTTTAACATTTGGTAACCGATTACCATGAAACTGAACAACGGACAAACTCGAAGGAAGATCTACACCACTAAATGAAAGTAGAAAGGAAGAAAACTGGTGGTCACAGGAAATTTTACGAGAAGATATGACTGTCCACTTCCGTCAGCTGCATCCATCATCCCGGCGTCCATTGTTTTAACACAGATGAGCCGCAACGTGTCCACTTCTACACAAATCGCAAACAGAGAACCCACAACTTCTGGAAAGCCACAGCCGCAAGTTGCCTTCTCCATGCCACGTCTTGCATGCTCCAAGTAGAGAGCCTAGCTTGTGTGTCATGCGCCAGTCCTCTCCAGCATGGTTGTTTCTTTTGTGAATGTTGGTACGTTCTGTTTTGGCTTCATTGCTGTTAAGATACCATTTTCACAGGCAACCAGGAGCGATTCATTGTACCTCGTCCAAGAATTGGCTGGCATTGCTGATGAAATCAACGCCATTTAGTATATCGTTCCGGTGTATTCTTGAGGGCGTTGCGGCAAGTTGTCTCTGAGATCACGGAGGGTGGCTTCCAAGTAAATCACGAAGAATATAGGCGATACACTGTCTCCTTGTGGTGTACCAACTGGTCGCCCAATAAACATGTGAGTCCCCAGTATAAATGAGATCTGACCAGAATCCCCCATATTTGAACAAATCTAAGAAATCCACTAGCATAAGTGAGTTTATTTTCCGAAACTGTATACGTACATACAAAATATAAAAAAAAAACATGGTATTCTTGATTGTAGTCGCAAATTATTAGTTTTTATTAACTCTTTTAGATGCATTGTCTCAAAACCTTTTATTTAAAGATTGAGCATATATGTAAGAACAAAACCTGGATTACAATGGTTTAAATTTGTATTAATATTGTTTATACCCTTACTGATGCATAATGGCAGAAACCTGAGCACGTTTGCTACAGGAACACACAAACAGTAATTGTTGTTAAAGGTCATTTGATAAATGCATTAACAGATAATAAAATACATGTATCGATCAGAGAATTAGCTGAACAGCTAATACAAATTTGTAAATAATGGAGGTCCCAACCCCCACCCCAGGGCTCTGCTGAAGAATCAACTGATTAAGAAATAGTCCCCCTTACATTTGTACACTCAATATTACCCACTGCATACAGCCATGCTAGACCATTTGTCCAAAATGACTTGCTGCAGCATGGATGTAGCTGTCACTCGTACTGTATAAGCCATTGCACACAACAGCCGATTAACATGGACCAATCCTTATGAAACAGGTGCCAGGGTGATATCAGTCATGCTCCTAAGTGTTATGCTGTATACGATGGATGCCAGTCATGCTGCAACACTCACTGCCCACACCAACAGCCTGATATTATGGACATGTGGAATAAACCACTCCAGGCTAAGGAAATTGTACGATAATGCAGAAATAAGCATATTTCTGATAGATGATAGATCAGGGTTTGTTCATCTGAAGTATAGGGATATGAATATGCCGTTTAAAAGCTGCAGACTTCCACCGTCCTACTGCTATTTTAATAGATTATAAAGGTCTTTGATACAGTAGTTCTTAAATGTGGTTGCTAATCATGTCTATTGATAGTAAAAAACATGCGATTAGTATATTATAGATTAAAAAAAGGCCTCTGAATCTTTATAAAAAGGCCATGGAATCTTTATAAAAATTTGAACTTTCATGGCGTGCGTGGTGTACCAAATGATTGGATTAAATGCTACCTCACAAACAGGAAACAATTTGCTAATACTGATGGGTGTGTCTCGGAGCTACTAGACGTCACATGTGGAGTCTCACAGGGATCTATTTTAGGTCCAAAGTTATTCATCCTTTGTGTTAACAATATGGACAACATTTCAAATCTAGTAAAATGGATACTTTCTACAAATTATACAACTGTATTTTATACCAGAAACAACTTATTAGATCTGCGAGAAAATGGTGAAGTGTTTCACTCCTGTTCATCCCGTTTCTAACACACTAACAGGGTGTTGCTTAATAATACTTTAATTCCACATGCTGAATATGGTGCTGTACTCTATTATTATTATGAAGTTAGAAAAGTGTAATAAAATATTGATTGACTGATTGATTGACTGATTGGCATCAACAATAATCTAACAGTAAACTTCTTAAATTAATTGAATGCAACTTCAGAAACAATATTTCTGAATAATGAGTTAATCATACTTCAGAACAAGTTAGAGAAGAATATAATATATCCAGCTAATTATAAATAAACCATGTGACAGTAAAATAGTTTAAAACTGACAATATTATTTATAATAACTTTCACAAAGGAAAAGTGCAGCTAACCAACACTATGCTGAGATGTTTCACAATCCATAAACTAACACAAATCACACAAGTACAGTATTATGTAAGGTGATTAGACTCACCTCATTCTGACGGCTTTGCTGAGTGACCGATGGTAGAAGTCCAGTCGCCCATGTCCACTCTCCCCAAATGGCCGGAGAAATGGCCGCAGGGCCCCATAGACCACTGCCCACTTGGCCGCTGGCAACCTGCCCATGTCCTGCTTTTTCTCATGCCCCTGGCCACCTGGATGAAACAAATGAACATAAAACCCTGCTACTAAGTCTTGTACCCAGACAGGCTCAACCTTGCCTGATTAACAAAGACATATCATATTCAGATTTGGAGAAAACAGTTTGGCTAAGATATTTGAGCAGATTGTTGCCCCAGACACTGTTAATGATATTCATCATCTAAAAGTACCATAATCTTGAATCTGAACGATGTATGGTTTGACAATGATGTAATGTGACCACAGGAAAATCAGCTAAGCTGGTTATGATTGGACACTGAGTACTTCTGTGATGTTTGTGGAAATGGTTAGAGCAAGTAGATCTTAACCTCCTTGTCTCTAGGACATACACAAGTAGATCTTAACCTCCTTGTCTCTAGAGCATACACAAGTAGATCTTAACCCGTTCAGTCTTTCTAAAACTTGCCAGTTAATTCAGCACATCTAAATAACCTTTGGAATATATAGCATAATTATCTCCTTGTCTCTAGGGCATACACAAGTAGATCTTAACCTGTTCAGTCTTTCTAAAACTTGCCAGTTAATTCAGCACATCTAAATAACCTTTGGAATATATAGCATGATTACCTCCTTGTCTCTAGGGCATAGTAGATCTTAACATCCTTGTCTCTAGGGCATACACAAGTAGATCTTAACATCCTTGTCTCTAGGGCATACACAAGTAGATCTTAACATCCTTGTCTCTAGGGCATACACAAGTAGATCTTAACCCGTTCAGTCTTTCTAAAACTGGCCAGTTAAATCAGCACACCTAAAGAACCTTTGGAATATATAGCATAATTACCTCCTTGTCTCTAGGGCATACACAAGTAGATCTTAACCTCCTTGTCTCTAGAGCATACACAAGTAGATCTTAAAATCCTTGTCTCTAGGGCATACACAAGTAGATCTTAACATCCTTGTCTCTAGGGCATACACAAGTAGATCTTAACCCGTTCAGTCTTTCTAAAACTGGCCAGTTAAATCAGCACACCTAAAAAACCTTTGGAATATATAGCATAATTACTTCCTTGTCTCTAGGGCACATCTAAATAAATCTTTGGAATATATAGCATAATTACCTCCTTGTCTCTAGGGCATACACAAGTAGATCTTAACCCGTTCAGTCTTTCTAAAACTTGCCAGTTAATTCAGCACATCTAAATAATCTTTGGAATATATAGCATGATTATCTCCTCCTTAACCGATCACTTTAATTGTTTAAGTTCATCGGGTTTTAGTTGTACATTCAACCTAGTTTAATTAAAAATACTACAGTTAGATTCAGTATATATATATATATATATATATATATATATATATATATATATATATATGTATAATATATATATATATTTCAGTGATCATTGTAATGCTACATCTAATAGATTATGTGTGTTTCAAATGAAGGTTTCATTACGATTATAAATCATGACATTTTAAAAACGATATAAATCTATTGAATGTAAATGATAAGTAAATTAATTGTAAATCGAGCATAGCAAATTGTATAATTCAATAAGACATATTTAATAACACAAATGTGAATGGACAAGTGTTCAAAAAAAAAATCAAAATAAACACTTAAATAATATTTAAAATCACACTTACTACTTAGTTACATTTAACAATTTTCAGAATGGTATTAAAGATTATATTGAATTTCTGGATTGATAAACAAATAAATAAACATGCATTATAAAATGCAATTTTAACCAAATACACTACAATCCATTTCATTAATTAAAATAAACATCAGATCACAAAGATAGATTCTGCAACCCTCACCTTTCTCTGTGCTCCTCTTCAGAGGCATGATGTTGTCATAGTCGGCAAGAATTGAAATGAGTTCCGTCTCGAGCAGACCCCGTTGTGACACCTCTAGGAGACAGAGGGTAGCAGTGAGCAACTCGCCCTCACTCTCCTGCTCGAACCTCTCCAGGACCTGGTTCTCTAGTCTGAGACAGACAACAAACTGTTTGACATGCTGTATTTGTATGTAATAGTCAGAGAACACGTAAAACGAAAAAAACAAATGTGGGATTTTATATTGCGAATGCAAACCACCTGCCTAGATGTTGGGGACCCCAAATAATGATAATAAAAACATGTTTACTCCAAAATCAGACAGAAATACAGTATTTGAGAAAAACAATGAAAAAGTACATTAAGTTAACTTATCTAGACCCAAATCTCAAAATAAATTTGACCAATTATAGATACTGCACAGGTGTATCTGGTTAAATTCTACAGAACCTAAATTTGTGGGAACATTGCCACCAGCCTAACTTCAATTTTTTGTATCTTAAAAACTTATCAAGGTCCCACTGTAACTTTTTAAATGGATAAAATTACCTTGCTAATGGCAGATTTTTTTTATCAAAATCGGAGTTTAACTTTTTGGGCATATCAGGTCAAAGTCAGTAACCTTTGTAACAATTGTTTACTATCATTTGATGCATATCTCTGGATAGGGCAATGCCTTAGCTTTATTTTAAGATCAAAATCAACACTTTAGGACCATTAGAACCAAAGTTATATATACATGCATGGTAAGAGGTAACATAGGCAGGGTTTTTGTTAAAGCAATGCGGGACCATGCACTTGACCTTCAACCTATTTTTTTTATTTGTTATCACAGCTTGCTGAAATATTAACAGTCTTAAGTATATTGCAAAATAAATGAGGATTTTTTATTTGGACCCCCTTGTGACCCTTATCATGACGACCATTTTAAATTTGAATGGTATTAGCTTAGCACAAAACCTAGATCTTGGCAATGGCCAGGCCAAATGCACTGTAACTTTGTGTGTATTAGTGCCCTGCACGGGCCGGGCTTTAGGTCCAAGCCCGGCCCAGCCTGCAGGCCGGGCCTCTACATAATTTTGCGGGCCCGGCCTGGGCCTACATATTGCGGGCCCGGGCCGGGCCTGAAAACAATTTAAACACATCGAGCTTGGGCCAGGCCTGGTGTGAGCGGGTCGGGCCGGGCTTGGGCTGGGCCTTGACATAATTCATACAAAAAGCAGATTATTAATTTTATTATTAATAAAAACTGATTGTAAATTGTAATTCCGGTTAATGAATGCTTAAAATTATTTCTTTAGTATTATATAGTTGCAAATTGAGATCTTGCATGGAATTATGAATGACTAAAATCTTAGAAAAGATATTTAATGTTAGACTAGATAAATTTATTGAAAAGTATGACATTTTAAGTAGTAGTCAATATGGGTTTAGGTCAAGTATGTCTACATCAATGGCTTTGTTAGAACTAACTGGTGTTTTTATTGATTTAAAAAAAGCGTTTGATACAATTGATCATCATTTATTACTCAGAAAATTAGAAGCTTATGGAATTAGAGGAATGGCCAATGAGTGGCTAAAAAGTTATTTGCATAATAGACTACAGTATGTTAGCGTTGAGGATAACAATTCGGATTTATTAAATGTGATATGTGGGGTACCGCAAGTTTCTATTCTGGGCCCAAAACTATTTATACTATATATAAATGATCTTTGTAATATTTCTACAGTACTAAAATTCATTCTTTTAGCTGATGATACTAATATATTTTGCCCGGGGAAAGATCAAACCCAGCTCAGCAAAACTATCAATACTGAACTACGAAAGTTACATATCTGGTTTTCAGTAAATAGATTATCCTTAAACATAGCTAAGACAAACTATATGTTGTTTGGCAACTAGTGTAAAAAAACAAATATTGACATAAAAGTCGACAATACAATTTTAGCTAGAGTATATGTTACTAAGTTTTTAGGAATCTTAATAGATGATAAGCTCAATTGGAAAGAACATATTGGTATGATCAAATCTAAATTATCAAAAACTATTGCAGTTATATATAGGGCGAAATACTTACTAGACAAAAATTTGCTTTTTATACTATATTGTTCACTATTTCTCCCTTATATATCATACTGCTGTGAAGTATGGGGCAATACGTATAAAACATATATTAATGGTGTTTATGTATTACAAAAAAGGTAGTCAGACTCATTTGTAATGAGAATTCATTATGTCATTCTAATAAACTATTGTGTGATCTAGGCATTCTTAAGCTCTTTGATCTAATAAAATTAAGAATTTCTATGATAATGTTTAAAGCCAACAATGAATTGTTGCCTGATAACCTTCAAAAATTCTTCAATGTAAAATATACCATGTTGCATGTAACATGCCAAAGTAATAAATTAAAACATGTGTATGCACGAACAACTTTAAAAGCTAAGTGTACATCTGTGTTAAACTCTGGAACTCTTTAGATGAGTCAATAAGAAGTTCAGTTACTATCCAGAATCTTAAAAAACGATATAAAATGTATTTCCTTGAAGAGTATAAATTACTTAAATAAATTGCTGTGCGGTATAAAACAGCTGGAAATATACATGTGTAAATGGGTTTCAGTTATTTGTTATTTACTAACAATATACTATAAATTTATGTTTATTATTAATATGTACATGTTACTTTGATACTGGGGGAAAGCGATTAATAAGTAATACACTTCTACTTTGTCCCTTTCCATTTGAATTACAGACATTTGATGTGTATGTGTATATGTTGTAAAGTTCTATTTTCATTTGGAAATAAAGAACTGATTTGATTTGATTTATACATTGGAATGCAATTTAACCTCTTCAACAATGGGACTTCATATGGTATCATTTTAATAATGTGCATTCTTTTAAAAGAGACATTTCATATAAAATATATGCATAGTCGCATGTCCATATATTTGTATTGTAATTCTTTAAACATGTACTGGCTTTCCAAGACACTGTGACTGGAGTAGACTCTGTAAACTGCATATTTTTGGCATGAATGTATCCTTTTGCATATATCTAATGGCCCATGTCAAGCCACTTAAGTTCACCTGGATGGAAGCCCCAAATGTTTACTTTAGACATATTAACCACCAACTTATCACCTTTTGACCCAACCAGTGGACACTCTATTGTCTAGGTCTTCCTCCAGATATTGCCGGCCTGAATTATCAGCCCACTGGCCACTGCCCACTACACAGTAGTGCCAGTACCTGCTACCCACCCCAGTTGGTAATTGGTAATTTTCAATTGTGTTAACTAGTGTCTACTGTTCAGTGTCTACAATTTCCCCAGTACTGATTCATTCACCCTTGTACTAATTCACACATGTCTGAACCTGATCTGTCTCAGACTAATGACTGCAGACCTGCTGGAAATGCCACTGGGTGTCGGTGCCAGTGGGTGACATAGTAGTAGCTAGTACTAGCTACTAGCTAGACACTACTAAACAACAACTGACATTAGTATTTCAGTAGTAAACATTATACAATGTTCATAATTATTTTTTATTTAATAAAACAATAAGTCAGTGTTTACAGTTTATTTGTGTTTCGTCTTTCTTATAAGATCATAGGTTTATCTTCTCTAAACTTAGCGGGCTGCGGGCTTGCCCGTCTTTGGCCCGCGGTATGGGCCTGAAACTTGCAGGCCGGGCCTGGGCTAAACATTCACGGTCTGGGTCGGGCCTGGGCCTAAATTCTAGTTTGCGCGCCTGGGCCGGGCTTGAAATTTTTTTGCGGGCCTGGACTCTAACTGCTAATTGCGGGCCGGGCTTGGGCTCAAATTATAGGCCCATGCAGGGCACCAGTGTGTATATAACTAGGATATACATGCACTTAGTAGCACCTTTTTTATATATATTTTGGTAAAAAAAATTATAAATGAACATTTTATACTGTCAGAAATTTGCCATATTGTTTTCTATCATAACATTCCTATTACTAAGTAAGGAGCAATGGTGTGGTGACACTCTGAACATTCCAAAGGATTCTGTTGATAAATAGCTGAGATCTACACAACATTACAAGTTGGTATATTGAAATAATTGTAATGGAGAAAAACGACGTCAAAGTTTGGGAACATTTGAGCAGTACATCTTATAATAAAAAATGGACTCAGAGTCCTCAAATTGCACATACAAGTACTCCAGCTTATGTTGATTCTAGATATATAGAACAGAATATAGTAGAAATGCACTGCTAAAATAAAACTTTATTATGCATCTACCCAACACAAACCATGAATTTACACAAAAACAAAAACGTATGAAAATGTTCTAGTTCATAACTAATGACAGTGTAACTAATGTCAATGTTCACTGTCAGCCAGCCTAGTGTGCTCCAGCAGCATAGTCCGATGACGTACGAGAAGCTGCTGCATGAGCAACACGGGCAACTTGGGTTGCAGCCGCCACTTAACGCTTCGCCTGACTCAGGCGCAGATGGTCTGCCTTCTGTGCTGATGATAGCAGGTGTACACCCGATGGCACTTGCATGACATCACACAGGTGCCGCATCGTTGCTTCAACACCAGCGTTGAATTCGGAGACTGAGCTGCAGGTGGCGGAGACGATGCGCTCAAGCCCAACGAAGCTTGTCTTCGGGCACTTCAGCCAAACTTTTGAGTGCAAACTCTCGTCTGCGTTCTGGGTGTTCCCCATCCGGCACTGATCCAACAGATCTTTGTGCATGAGAGCTGTGAGATGCACGTCCTTGACATGTGCAGCAACTTTGGCCGAGAGCGGTGTGCCCACATTGGTGCGATAAGGTCCCGGATCAACGGATGTCATTTTGCGTTAATAAACGGCAGTTTTAAATCATTCGTACATACATTTTACATGTCGCCAAAACACATTTACTTCCCACAATTCGTAGCGTTACTTGTTGTTCGTAGTTAGTAGATAGTCTGCTAAGCGCCTATGGCTATGTCATATTTGGGCATATAAGGCCTACGCTAGGGGACAGATCGGCAACAATGCCGTAGCGGCGCTAGTTCAGTAAAATAACATGTCTAAGGTCTAAGAAACAGTCGTCCATAGGGCATTTGTTTGTTAAAGCATATCCCGAAATGTTAAAGTCATTGAACTTGGCCAACAACACGCACGTTCGTTCACGATACCCATTTTGTTTGGTATGGAAGAACCGCCTTCTTCTTGGCTATATGTCGGTTATTTCGGTAGGCCCGCCTCTTTTTGGCAAAGTCGAATTTTCCCGCCTTGAAAACGGGTCCCAATTTCCGCCGTAATGGTCGGTGGAAATGACCTTGCCAGAGCAGACGACAGTACTGTCTACGTGTACGACTGGCACTGATGGCCACACCAGGATCAATAGCACAGCTACCGATAATAGAAACATTTTGTCATCCTACAGTCGCTTCTGCGTGGAACTATTGGTGATGTGAAATCTTATGACCAAACTGGGTCAAATTAACTGAGCAGTGTCTAGATTGTGACAATGTCACTGACTGTCATTGTCATTGTCATTGATCTCATAAAACATGTTTCTATAGCATGTTTCATACAATCATGTATCATTTTGATGGAATGTTTCTTGCAATCATTCTGGTTATGCAAGTTTTTTATGTTGGCTACAAGTACTTGCATTGTGGATGGGGGGGTAAACTATGATATAATTATGTCACTGTTAATGAAATATTATTCTAAAAAACATTAAGATATTATACATGGGTGCTAAGACTATCGCAATATTGCTAATTTGCAACATTTAGTATAAAAAAATAAAATAACACATTCAAACGTTGAACGTTTCCTCAGTTTTTCCTTTAACTTTGAACACTGTTTAGACACACAGGTTTCTGAGAGGGATTATTACATCTCCCAAACCAACCACCCACTATATACCAAATTTAAATTGATGCTATTCCTTATCTAGCCTGCATTTCAGAGTTAGTGATGACTGACTGTCACGCCAAACGTGACGATTGTATTTGGACACGCTGCATTTGTAAAAGCGACATGGAATTTAGGGTCAGGGTTTGTTAAGGCCTTTCAATTGGACAGTTTGCCTGTGTGAAAACCCTCCATGCCTGTGTTATATTCAAAAGTAAATAAACAAACATTGTGTTGTGTATATATGCGCCGTAATGCGCCTGATAAAAGTAAAAACATGTTTGCTCGTGGCCGTGTGAAATGTTGCACTGCCCGTGTGAGCTGAACCTTAAAAACCCTGCTTAGGGTAAATAACCCCCTGATCTAGTAAACATGTTCCTACAGATGATATCCTGTAAAGTGTTACATGCAATCATGATATACATGTTTTATCTTGGTCACAACCTACCTAATATAGTCTGGATCACATAAGTGAAAATTCTCTGTACTTGTGTGTTGGCTATAATTACTTGCATTACGGATTGGGGGGGGTAAACTATGATATAATTGTGTCACTTTTACTGAAATTTTACTCTTAAAAATATTCAGATATAGTGCACAGATGCTAAGCCTATCATGATGTTGCTCATTTGCAACACTTTGTATTTGAAAAAACATTAAAATAACAGTTGACTCATATTCAAGCAGCTGCAGTTCAATTAACAAAATTGAACATAATCTTGAAGTGTCATTATTTTATTTATTTTTACTTAGCAATTGTTGAAAACCAGACCTGTAATACAGTGGAATCCTGATGAAATAATTAAAAAACATTAATCATTACATATCTAATATTATTAACATAATCGCTTGCAGCATCATTCCATGACAAGATTACTATACGTAATCATAGGTGGTTCTTGCAATAAGCTCTTTGGTGTTTCCAGAGAATCTCCTGAGTTACTAAATCAAATTATGCATGACCGTACCATTGTAAATGAGTAACCAAATAAACTCACATTGACATATCAATGGTTTAGTCAATTGCCACATAAATTAATTACAATAATTTTATTGCGTAACTTGATGTTACATCCTAAAATGCAGGTACATTTACATTATATAAAAGTTCCCGGTGTATCCACAGTGGTCTGTGATACGTAGTGACACGGCTACAGGCTGCTTTGGGGTTCATGGTCCCTGCTATATCCACACTTAACAAAAACCCTGATACGTGACATTTTTTTTCATTAATATGCAATAACTTTAAAATTATTTCATTCACAAATCTTAAATTCCGCCCAAAACAAAGTGTTTAGAATGAATGCTGGCCATCCTATCATTTTTGAAAGGTGGAGAAAGTGGGGCTGGTTGGTGGGTGACATGTTTCCTTGTTCGTGCTACGAGACAAAGATGTTGCCAGATCTCACTGCAGGGATAATGCTTGTAATTGGTCAGACACCCCCTGCAGTGAGGGAATATACTGCCAGCTCCCATAGCAGGGTTAATGCTTGTAATTGGTCAGAGGCCCCCTGCGTTGAGGGGATGAACCTTTTAATTGGTCAGCTTTCATTCCCCAGGCCCTTGGTAGGGATGGTCTTTGGCCTCGGGTAGGCTCCCAAGATGCATCAGTCAGTTGTTCTGTCATAAACCACGCACAAGGATAACCACTGACCTATATAATATTATATAGGTCAGTGAAGAATAACACTTTGCTTCAATTTATGACAGAACAACACAACGACTCATGTAATAAAAGCTTCATATTTATTATTCATCTTTGCAATAAAATGGGACAGTCTGTCCAGATTTCTCTGGGGTCAGCTGTGACACCCTGAGAACTGTATGCGAGACCCGGATATTTCACGTGACCGGACTGCGGTCCTGGGCCAGCTACTTTAACAAGATTTAACAAGATTGCCATCCCAAACAACAAGTTCCAGATGGCAAGTGAACAAGGAAGCCATTGGCTTATTAAGAGTCCAGCAATTTGCTCATCTATGTGTAGCCTGCCCTTATCAGATATCTGTCAGTTCTATTTTTAAACATATTCACACTACTAGCATTAACACAATCATGTGGCAGTTTGTTCCATTCATTTATCACCCTCTGTGAGAAAGAGTACTTTATCATGTCCAACCTACACTGCTCCTTAACTAATGCTGCTTTGTTTCCTCAGGTTCTACTGCCTTCTTTAAGTATGAAAAACATATTCCTATCAACATCCTCATAACCGTTCACTATTTTAAACACTTCTATTTGGTCTCCTCTTAGTCTCCTGCTGGTCTCTAGTGTTGTCAAACCACATTGTAATAAGCGACTTTCGTCTCAATTCTGGAATCATTTTTGTTGCTCTTTGTTGTATTCTTTCTAGCTTGTCTGTCCTTTTTACGATACGGCCTCCGTGCTTGAATACAATATTCCAAATGTGGTCTAACTATTGCTTTGTACAGGGGTACAATTAGCTGCTTCTCCTTATACGTGATAATTCTCCTAATTAGCCCTAGAATTTGATTTCCTTTCGAAGCAGCAATCCCACATTGCTCTGAAACTTTTATGTCAGCACTAAATGTTACTCCTAAGTCTTTTTCTTGTGTGGTTCTACCTAGTACAGCACCCCCCATTTTATATTCTTCGTCCATGTTTCCATGTCCTATGTGTATGCATTTACACTTCCCAAAATTGAATAACATTTGCCATTTTTCTGACCATTTAACTAATTTATCTAGATCATCCTGTAAACTTTGTTTATTTGTAACATTAGTAACCTTTCTGAATATGTTTGTGTCATCTGCAAATTTCAGTACTTTGCTAGATATGTCATCTTCCAAATTATTTATATATATTAAAAACAGTATAGGGCCTAAAACTGATCCCTGTGGTACCCCACTCAAAACAGATTTCCAGTTTGAAATGTCACCAACTACTATTACTCTCTGTCTTCTGTGTGTAAGCCACTCTTCTATCCAGTTGATTACATCATTACCTATACCATGGGCTTTTAGTTTAAGTAACAATCTTTGATGTGGCACTTTATCGAAAGCTTTCTGAAAATCTAAGTAGACAACATCCACTGGTGACCCGTCATCTACCCACTTTGTAATTTCTTCCAAAAAACATAAGAGATTGGTTAGACATGACCTTGCTTTTAGGAACCCGTGTTGAGATGTATTTATTAATTTATGTTTTACAAGGAATTCCACCATGTGGTCTATAATTAATGGTACGAGTAATTTACATACAACTGATGTTAAACTCACTGGTCTGTAATTTTCTGGCTTGTTCCTCGATCCCTTCTTAAATAGCGGCGTAATGTTTACTTCTTTCAATTCTGAAGGAACTATTCCTTCTTCTAGTGACAAATTAAACAATTTTGCAAGTGGTGTACTAATTTGCTCAACAATTTCCTTGATCATGCAGAGAATCTTGGGTCCGCATCCCTCTGGGTGTCCAGCCAGCCCAAAAAGAGGTGTTTAGACCGAATGCCCCAAAATATAAGGATGGGGTGGAAATTGGATAATACTGAACAGTTGTTAATCAACAACCAACCTGTTGTAGTATAATAAAGATAATTATTACTCATAATCTTACCTGTGAAGTAATTATAGTTGGTTCTATCAACATAATTAAATACATAGTATCTTCTCACATAGCAAATGTATAAATATGTATAAGTAAATTAGGCAATTATAATTGTACACACTCAGTTAGTGCCAAGACTGTATGACTTAATATACATGCATACATGCTGTTGACAAAGTGGCTTGTCTTGGCCGTGACTATGTACATAGGTGATACAGTACATAATGAATACATGCATATTTGTAGTGCCATACATCAATATGTATAGGTAAGGTAGACAATTATAATTGTACACACTCAGACTGTATGACTTAATATACATACATACATACATACATACATACATACAGTTGACAAAGCGGCTTGTCTTGGCCGTGACTATGTAAATAGGTGATACAGTACATAATGAATACATGCATATTTGTAGTGCCATATTTGTAGTGCCGCACGTCCTAAGAACATTATCACACATCCATGTTGCATGTATAATCATTGTACTCACACATCAAAATACTGATCAGTACTAGTCATGCTACATTACTAAATCATGGTTGTCACAAATGTGTAACTACATTGTCGATGTACGTGTACGTGTATATTGCTGCACACCTCTTATCTAAAGTGATACTAAACCCATGGCTAGCAAATTATTCACGTTACTGCACATGGCTTGTTGGGCTTCTCGCAATGATTTGCAAGATGTTTGAATATACCTGCAGTGACAATCAGAGTTACATCTGCCCAGTGTTCGTATCATGTGATCTGGAATGTGTGCAGCTGCTGCTGTGGTAGCTGCGCAAATCCGGAACGAGTGACCGCTATACAAATATGGATTGTAACTAACATCTTTAGTTACTCTATCATGAACCAGCGTGTCAATGGCACCCCTGTAAAAGTGGTAAACAAGGGGTCACGTGATTGGGCTACCATATCATTCGTTGTCTGCAGCAGAGCTATCATAGTCTGGAAAGGGTAAAATTAATGTTCTGCTCCGTTGCAAAATATTTAAGAGTTACCCCTTTGCATAATGGATCTGTCTTTGATCTTTTCAACTGAAGTGTGAAATGCCTTTCATGAAGATGCAACTGTGTGTCACCTATACTCAAATCTGTTAGAGGGTGAAATGGGTTGGACTGACTTGTGAATTTTCCAAATCTAAAGAAAGCCAGACAGAATGCTGTCTCTAGGACTAAGTCTTCATACGGCCCAAGAAACCTAATCTTAGCACATTACACATTTTACTAAAACCTCTGCTGTAATAGGTAGCCTGGGTTTAAACTACATTTAGAATAGTTTGCAAATGCAGGCCAGTTACAAAACAGCATCCATGGATCCTGAAAACCTGCCTACTAGATATGTCTTTATGGTAGAATACTTTAACTGCAAGACACTAGAACAGTGTGCCACAAAGCAGGTGAGAATTTTTTCTGATAGAGTTGGATGTGTAGGACTCATGCTTCCATTGGAGACATATCTGAAAATCTTCTCAATGCTCTAAAATCTGCTTCATATACTGTCCGGGTAAACTTGTTTATTGACCTATCCCTTAAATGTCCAACTACACTACCTAATACCACATCACATCCGAGGGCATGGACACTGGCAAGGTTTGAGTGCCGCCCCGGGTGCGAGCTGTCTGAATCTGCTGGCCGTGTTTATTGCTTAAAATACTACTTAAAATTGGCATTATTGGTCAACCCCACTTCAGAATAAATATTAAACTTTATAAACATCATAATTGTTTATTTTATATTTCATCTAACGTTTTGTTGGATTTTTTGCAGAATTTATATCAAATATCAAAACGATTGTGAATATACTGTGGAATAACTGGGGGATGTGAAAGTGGTTTTCAATCAACAGGTGAAATTGGCTTTGTCAATTAAATGTCAGTCAAAAATAGCTTAGAGTATTGGTATTGAAATGACACCCAAACATGAACTTGTGACTGAACGCGCAGTTACATTTTTTGTATGGGGTTTTAAGATGGACATTTAATATATTTTGGCCTGACTTGTAAACAGTTTTCATTCAAGTGCAACTTTTTGACTCCTGATTCCCACCCCTAGCATGTAAAAAAAATCTAGTGCTAATACACAATTACGCATGTGTGTAAATATTGTCTATTGACTTCAGTATTACAACCAATGCTTGGCCACCCATGTCACACATGTTCACCACAGAGGAGTGGATCTACCAAAGCAAAGCCAGGTGCAGCTGTGAATTTGCCCACACATATACGCGGCTGTTCAGATAATAAAGAATCACGGGACACAGAGTGTGATAAGGATGTTGAGGAGGATGGCAAAGATGACAACCACCTATAACAAACGTTTGGTTGGCCTGTGACCTGCACATTATGCCATGCTGGACAGCATAACCACACTACACTGAACTCTTATAACAACCAAACTATACATATATTCTTGTAGCAAAACTAGACGTTCTAACTGTTTCAAATAACACCAACAGCAATATTATAACCACTGCAAGAATACCTGTTTTTTTTCATTATTTAATGTACAATCTATGACTAAAAATTAAGGGAGACGTACAATGTAAGCTGCAACTATAAAAACAACAAATATAACCAAGGTTTAGTTTATAATTAATTATATTTAGCAATTTTACCTGTGTGTCTTGTGTGAGCAGTGACCAGGCCTTTTATCTTTAATGACTCACAGAAAATTACTTTCATCCAAGCAACTTGGCTAGTATCTGATATTATAGTCCATGTTTGGCAAAATATCGTGTGGTTATACTCCAAAGTGCCCATGCTTAAGCACTGGAGTTTTTTAGGTGATTTATGCGCATGTGTTAGGGGTAATTTATGCAACAATTAATCATTTATAACTTAGTTTTGGTGACACTGTCTGTACCAGTAACTGATTCCCTTACACATCAGAGTCAGCTTCTTTTTGTACCAGTAACTGATTCCCTCACACATCAGAGTCAGCTTCCTTTGTACCAGTAACTGATTCCCTCACACATCTGAGTCAGCTTCCTTTGTACCAGTAACTGATTTCCTCACACATCAGAGTCAGCTTCCTTTGTACCAGTAACTGATTCCTCACACATCAGAGTCAGCTTCCTTTGTACCAGGAACCAAACTATACATATATTCTTGTAGCAAAACTAGACGTTCTAACTGTTTCAAATAACACCAACAGCAATATTATAACCACTGCAAGAATACCTGTTTTTTTCTTCCATTATTTAACCCATTAGACCCCACAACCGCCGTGGCCGGCCTCTCTGTGCAGTCCTGGAACGGCTGCCGACGGCCGCATACAGGACCCACTATTCAAAGAAATCCTGGCGAATAACTACTGAACTAAACGCTACCAAATTTTGCCACACCCTAGCGGATATATTTTGCAACAACAACAGCTCGTTACATGCATGTGTTGCCCTTTCGGAAATCTTGATTTTCATCAGTTTTGTTCACGCTATCTCTAAAATTTTTATTTCTATATTTGTCATGATAAAATATGGTGTAACCTGAAAAATAACCGTCAGAATTTGATAATGTTTTCATTGGTGCAAAGCTAACACATATAGCTACATTTTCTTCACTGAGTTGCATAGCCAAAAATTAGCCATAGCCTAGGTTATAGCATGGGATCATTGTCAAATGTCAGTCGCAACTTTCAATGTTTTAACAAATGTACTATTTTGTCTTTGCTAATTGTGATCAAATGTCAGCATTTTATTAATATATCCTATTTCTATGTATACATGCATGTGGAGAAATTACTACTCTTCAAAATAAACACAACTTATAATTGTCAATATTGAACAGTTTTTTTCTACAGATTTTTGAACACAAGGAGGTAAAATCGCTCGAAATTTGCCAGAAATCCTGGGAACATGGTGGCATGTTTTAATAAAATCCTGGGGCCTAATGGGTTAATGTACAATCTATGACTAAAAATTAAGGGAGACGTACAATGTAAGCTGCAACTATAAAAACAACAAATATAACCAAGGTTTAGTTTATAATTAATTATATTTAGCAATTTTACCTGTGTGTCTTGTGTGAGCAGTGACCAGGCCTTTTATCTTTAATGACTCACAGAAAATTACTTTCATCCAAGCAACTTGGCTAGTATCTGATATTATAGTCCATGTTTGGCAAAATATCGTGTGGTTATACTCCAAAGTGCCCATGCTTAAGCACTGGAGTTTTTTAGGTGATTTATGCGCATGTGTTAGGGGTAATTTATGCAACAATTAATCATTTATAACTTAGTTTTGGTGACACTGTCTGTACCAGTAACTGATTTCCTCACACATCAGAGTCAGTTTCCTTGTGTGTGTGTGTGTGTGTGTGTGTGTGTGTGTGTGTGTGTGTGTGTGTGTGTGTGTGTGTGTGTGTGTGTGTGTGTGTGTGTGTGTGTGTGTGTGTGTGTGTGTGTGTGTGTGTGTGTTTGTTTTTTATAAGATGGTTTATGTAAATGGAAGCTTCATGATGGCTTCTTGAAAACATTTGGGGATTTCTATTTAAGGTAGGCGGCTACCTTGAAATCAAGCTAACTGCGCATCGGTCTGCACATTGTAGTCGTAACATGAAATCAACACAAAAGTTATACTGTCGATTGAAACTACATCCTTTATGCCAATAATAAACACTAATGACATGTTTTTGTAAAAGGACATTAATAAGAACCAAAAACAGTATAAATGTAACGTACCACCAATGGAGCTCCTGGCGGACATGTGTTGTAAATTTGCTACAGAATATTTTATTCAGAACTGGTGTGATTTTAAGATAGCAAACCCTGATTTTTGGCTAGGCACTTCATTTGTTTTTTCTAAGTATATAGAGATGAATTATAAATTAAAATTTTGGCCAACTTTTACTGAAATTACTTTACTCCTTGTGGGTAAAATTTGGCTTTTGATAAACATTTTGTTAATTTAAATTTAAAATAACATTTTACTGAAGTAGTGTTACTCCTTGTGGGTCAAATATTGAATATTGTCAAAAGTTGGCTAAAATGTGGTTTTACCGCGACTTGATAAAGACATAAAATAATAAATTTTACCATTTTTTATGCAAGTTTGACATACTATCTTTTATAAAAATTGCAATATTCCTGCAATTTTTATATTGGAATAGTAAAAATAAATCTCATGTTATGATTGCTAATAATCAGAGTATAGTATTTTGCTAATTTTGCAGGTGACGTAGCTGTTACTACGTCAAATATTTCACAAATTTGCACAGGAACCCCAACTGTTTTTTGCTTTTTGGGCTTTTGAGGTCTAATGGATTTCAATCGGCCACCTTAAGTGATTTTTAGTTAGCAGGCCTAGAGGGGGCTCAATAATGTTATTTAGAAATTGTTAAAAGGTCACGGCTTGTTTGATGATGCATGACCATTTAAGTATTTGTCATCCAAGTACAATCATAAAGTCTAATGGGTTTGTTTTTCGTCTCAGGTAATGTGCAGCAAATCTGGCAGCACAGTGTTGCACTCTTTCAAAATGGTTGATTTGTCAGTGTAGGATTCCACATATGTAACGAATACTCAAGTTTCGGCTGAATTACCATGTTGTAGGCTGTTTCTTTAACGTCGGATTTATATGGGTGTACAGTTATTTTAATCATGCCAAGGACTTTCAAAGACTTGGAGGCTGCGTCAGTGACATGATCTGACCAGGTTATGGGGGAGAACTTTAGAAAGTGGCTGGCCATAAATTTTAATTAGTTTTGTTTGCGATAGGTGGACACATTTTTATATATTACATTCTATGTGCCATTTATCTGACCATGGCGGCAGTTAGATCAGGTCAGTCTGGAGAATTTGTCGTTTTTGGATGTAATCTTACAATGCATGCATAATCTGTCATTTATGTAGAGTAAGAAGAGGTGAAGTCCTAGAACTGAGCCCTGTGGGACCAGGCATAGGTTAATTTCAACTGTTAATTAGTTAATTCAATTAACTAAATTAAGTTAATATAATTAATGAACTTTACTGGAAGAGGTTAATTTAATTTGCTTTAATAAAAAAATCACAATTAACTTTCAATTAACTTTTTCATTGGGTATATTATTTTATGCAATCCAGTGGTGACTGCCACTGGCTTGCTGTCAGGAGTAAGAATTAGTTTTGATGATCATAGTAACACAGCCACTCAGCCAGTGACCCAAGTTCACCCAACCAATATTAAAGAAAGCTTCTAGTCAGGTCCAGGCAGTTGTTTGTGTCAATGTCCAGCCAGTGTCAATCAGTGAATAAGCTTCTTGGTGGCGGCACTGCACGAGTGGCGACGCATTCACAAGGGCGGGCTCTATTTGAATGTTTAGTGTGTGTTCTGAGTTTTCATGTCGTCTAAATTTAGCAGAGTGACTCCTGAGTGTTCCAGGATGGATATGAACTTGTGCAGATTATTGATGTTGGTGAGTGCATGTGTTGTGACATTTTCGTGCCTTCTCAGACCGGTGCACGGGCAACAAGATGGCGGCCATGGCTTTCACTACACCCATGAGTACCTGTTGAGCCTGCGGGGCTCCAGCGCTGTTGATATCATACACACTGACTTTCCACCTGAATTGTTCAGCCACAGAGCAAAACACCACAGACAGCAAGCAACACAAGAAGAGGAAAAGAGAGAAAAAGGGAAGGATAAGACAAACACTAAAAATTATGAAGAGTTGCAAATTACCCTTCCCCACCATACTCCTTTCTAACGTCCGCTCACTTCATTCAAAAATGGATGAGTTACAAGCAAATGTGAACTATATGCATGAGTACAGACAGGCCTGTCTACTTGCTTTTACTGAGAATTGGCTTGATGATAATGTGCAAGACAGTGATTTATTTATCGATGGGTTTGGAACACCCAGTCGATTGGATTGAAACAAGCGTGACACTGGGAAAGAACACAGAGGGAGAGTATGCTTCTATGTCAATCGGAGATGGTGCAGAATGGTCATTGTTCATGACACAATTTGCACGCCTAACATTGAGCTCCTGTCCATCCCACTTCGGCCCGTCTATTTGCCAAGGGAATTCCCCTTGTTATTCTTCACACTTGTTTACATCCACCCACACGCTAATGCCGCAAGGGCTGCAGAACTTATTTCAAACCACATCAACAAACTGGACTCTATTTCTCCAGATGCTCCGAAATTTGTGCTGGGTGACTTTAATCACTGCCTTCTTGATAAACCATTGAAGACGTTTCATCAATACGTCACATGTCCAACTCGTCTGAACAATACAATTGATCTTTGCTACGGTTCGGTGCCTGCAGCCTACATGTCTATAGCATTACCTCCTATTGGATCAGCTGACCACAACTGGGCACTCCTAGCCCCTGTGTACAAACCGGTCTTTTATAGACATGAGCGAGTGGTGAAAACCGTGAAAAGCTGGACTGCTGATAGTATTGTTGTGCTACAGGACTGCTTTGACTGCACAGAGTGGCACGTGTTCTATGACACGTGTAAAAATCTTAATGAACTTGTTGATGTTATTTCATCATATATTTCGTTCTGCGTTGACTCTGTGATTCCAACCAAACAAATCACTGTTTTTCCCAACAACAAAACTTGGGTCGCAAAAGATCTAAAAGCCGTCCTAAATAAAAAGAAAAGAGTCTTCTTCCAGGGTACGACCGAAGAGAAAAAACAGGTAAATAAAGAAGTAAAAGCAGCAATTAGGCAGGCAAAACAGCAGTATAAACAGAAGGTTGAACTCAAGTTTGTTGGTGGTAATTTTCGTGACACTTGTCAGGGGATATAGAACGTGGCAGCTGTCAACATGAGGACAGACCCAGTTAGATCTAAGGTCAGTCTGCAGGGTGTGAGTGATGAGTCTTTGCCCGAAGTGTTTATTGATTTCTTTACACGTTTTGAAGAACAAGACTTTTCATCCAACATGTCTGATCTAAAGTCATCTTTGATGTTTGATAAAACTGCTGTCATTGATCAGAAGAGTGTAGCTAATTGTCTTAAGATGATCAACATAAACAAAAGCGTAAGCCCTGATGGCATCTGTGGCAGAACTCTGAAGTTTTGTGCAGCTCAGTGGCGTCTTTCAACATCTCTTTCAGACCTCTCTAGACACTGCTAGTATTCCCACCAGACCTGGGTTCGATTCCGCTTCAACGATTCCGACTCCAGCAGACCTTTTCGATTCCGATTCCAACTCCGGTTGTCTTGGTTCAATTCCGACTCCGATTCCGACTCCAGTTGACTTTTGCGATTCCGACTCCAGTTGTCTCAGTTCGATTCCTACTCCGATTCCGACTCCAGTGCAACTTTTGATTCCGATTCTGACTCCAGCACAACTTTTGATTTAATCCTTTAGAATGGTTTGTATGATTCTGTGCAAACACTAGCAGTGAGAAATCAGTAAAAGTAAATTGCAATTAGCCATGGTCTAGGTATGACCAGGCCAGATCTGAACCAGGCATATGAAGACTCTTCTGACAAACTGCCAATAAAACCAAAGGATTTAATCCTTCAAAAGGATATGTGGCTTTTCTGAGCAAACACTAGCAGTGACTGGCCAGTGAGCAGTGAGATACCAATAAAAGTAAATTGCAATTAGCCATGTCCCATGTGGAAGGACCTGTGGCTTTTCTGTGCAAACACTAGTAGTTACATTCATGACGATTTCGATTCCACTCAATGTGATTCCGAATACAACTCCACTTCAAATGATTCCAACTATGATTCTGATTCCACTCCAAATGATTCCGACTCCAATTCCAATTCCACTAAATTAACTCCAAACGATTCCGACTCCGATTCAGGAGTTGGAATCGTCCCAGGTCTGATTCCCACTGCTTGGAAAATTTCTACTGTCATCCCCATTTGTAAGACAAACAACCCAAAACAGTTAAACGAATTCAGATCAGTTGCTCTAACATCCCTTGTTATGAAAACACTGGAAAAACTAGTCAACTCACTGATCCTGCCCATCACGGAGAGCCAATTAGACCCACTGCAGTTTGCGTAACGGGCTGGAAGGGGTGTTGAAGGTGCGAAGTTACCAACTGCACATGCCAAGATTTTCTTTGCCGATTTCTCATCAGCTTTTAATTTGATACAGCCTCATATCTTAGCCCATAAACTCATTTCTGATTTTAATCTTGGAAACCAGCTTGTTGCCTGGATTGTTGATTTTATTGTCGTGTTGTCCTCAGTCTGTTTTTGTGAATGGGACATTTTCTGACATGAGGCTCACCCCAGGGTTGTTGTCTTGCACCCCTCCTATACATCTTGTACCCTGACAGCTGTAGAAGTGCTCACGCAGACAGGTTTTTAGTGAAATTTGCTGATGACAGTGTCTTACTTTCATTTCTCTTTGGTTCCCAACAAGATCATGGCCCGGCACTATGAGATTTTGTTGAGTGGTGTGATGACTCCTATCGAAAGTTTAATGTATGTAAGACCAAGGAGTTGGTAATAGGTTTCAGAAAACACAGTCAAGGTCCTGAAAAAAACACCATTCATGATCAAGAGGTTGAAATTGTCACCAAGTACAAATACTTAGGTACAGTGGGATGACAACACTGAAGTAATCGTCAAGAAATGTCAGCAGCGCCTGTACTTTCTTAGAAAATTAAACTCATTCTCTGTTGATAAACAATTTTAAACCTGTTTTACAAGTCTTTTATTGAGAGTGTTCTTTGCTCTTCATTTATCTGCTGGTATTAAAAGTGTTAAAAACAAGAACAGTTTACAGGAGATTGTACGTGTCAGCTCCAAAATAATCGGAGAGACTCAGAGAGACATCACTCAGGTTTGTAAACAACAGGTACTTAGGAATGCACGTTCTATCTTAGCTAATGACAGTCATGCTCTATATCCCATGTTTGACACTCTGCCATCGGGCCACAGTTTTAAGTGCCTCTCGTGCAAAACAAACCGTAAGAAGTTATCCTTTATTCCTGCTGTCATCAGTCTTCTCAACAATGTGAAATTAATGTAGTGTGGGTGTATGTCCTATATATATTTAGTGGTTAATGTGTTCATGTGATAAATTATTGTTCTTGTGACTACGATGACGTGAGCCAGTAATACGCTGTTACCTATGTTATATTTTAATATTTTATATACTGTGCCCGTCCGAACGACGATGTAATTGCCCTGAATGGGATGAATAAAGTTATATTGTATTGTATTGTATAAGCTGAACTGTGAGTGTGTCTGGCCAGGTGCTACAGCTGTATTATGTACGAGTATTGACTCCTCTTGCTTTTGTGGCAAAGTGTATTTGGAGTCTGGAGTTTTTCTAGACATAATCCCACATGACAAAATCCAATGGGACAAATGTGTAAAGTGAACGAAATCCCGCAATACAATATTTAACTTAAATTCTCGATATGTGCTTTCAAGTTATGCTTTCAAGTTTTAGAGACATTTGTGCAATGTAATTATGCTTCATTAACTTGTTTGCCATGTTGCAAACAGGGACACCAGTTAGTCCTCCCCCCCCCATAGCAGATAGTGGCTTATTGTTTGTCTTGTTATCTTGTATGGGAATCGTTGGCAGTAATCTTCTTGGGAGTAGTGGCTTCCATGGTGCCCACAAGACCTGATTGTATGGGTGGCAAGTGAAGTGACCATCTGGTAAGACAAACCAATCATATGATCTTGGTAATTTAATTGAAGTTAATTGAAATTAATAGTTAATTGAATGAAAGTTAATTGTTAATTTAATTGAACAATCTGGGAGGTTAATTTAATTGAACTGATAAATGTGTGAGGTTAATTTAATTTGGAAATTTCTGAGTTAATTGTAATTTAATTAATTAACTTTCCAAGTTAATTGCCCCATGCCTGTGTGGGACACCATGCCGGGCTCAGTTTGACCTGTCAACTAATACCGACTAGTGGTCAGTGAACAAAACCAACTTATGACTTGTGACGCATGCGTGCATGACTACATGTCCATCTGACTAAAAGCCAAACAAGAATTAGTCAAAGCTGGTTGTTTCACAGTGACGGCAGGCATGACATGCAACATATCAGTTCAAAATTAATGGTGGTCTGGTTGCCCGAGTCCACCAAATATGCCATCGGACCACCAGCGCCCTCCCATGTGGTGGTCCGGTGGCCCGAGTCCACCAAATACGCCATCGGACCACCAACGCCCTCCCATGTGGTGGTCCGGTGGCCCGAGTCTACGAAATATGCCATCGGACCACCAACGCCCTCCCATGTGATGGTCCAGTGGCCCGAGTCCACCATATATGCCATCGGACCACCAAAGCCCTCCCATGTGGTGGTCCGGAGGCCCGAGTCCACCAAATATGCCATCGGACTACCAACACAGTTTTCCAACTCGCTATACAGTCCAGTTTGTTTTGCCTTTTTATGGGTTTTGTTTCATTTTATTTGCATTCATGTTAATTTGCAAGTTAATGTCTTGTGAATTGGGGTCTGTGTCAAAATATTCATAAATGTGTTAATTTATTTATGCCAGCTGATTTGTATTTCAACACTTTATGTGGTGGTTTCCCGCTGCGAGCTGGGTGTAAGTTGACAGGAGTTGGGCGAGTGTTGGTGATTATGGAGGTATAGGGGGTGAGTATGAAGTCAAGAATGTTACCAGAATCAATGCATGTGGGTTTTTTGCCATGTTTACCATGTTTAGCAGTCCAAATTCAATAATTATTTCTAGTAATGTATTATGTTTGCTAGCAGTTCTGTTGTTTGTCGATTGTTGTCATCCCAGTTGATATCAGGAAGGTTCAAGTTTCCTGTTTAACTACATTACATTGAGATTTGAAATATGTAAACAAAATGATGAAGAGCTTCAAGGGACGGCGGGTGGTTGCTTGGGGGCCGGTAATAAGATGCAACATATATGGGTGTATTTCACACAAAGTTAATTTTTTTCCACACTACTTCAAAATGTGAGATTAGGTCGACATGGGATTATGCTACAATGTTGTTATAAAATGCTATGAGTATGCCACTGCCATTTTCTGTCTTTTCTGATGGCCTCATAGAGAAGAAATGAGTATGTTGGATATATAGTTTTCATCTAATTTAGTTTCAACTAGGAATACGATATCTGGTTTATTAGATTGGATAGCTTTTACTTTAAATACTCTTAACACTATTGGAATTATCAAAATCCATTTAAGTATGTTTCCTTTTTCACTGGGTTTTCTTGGGGCGTTCACAGGTTGAAGCATTTTGGGGTTTGGTCTGAAAGTTAGGTCTATGTTTTGGAATGTTGTTAAGTACAGAACTATCAGACCAGGTGTAGCTAGGAATGGATTATTCATTGTTTGAAAAGGTAGGAATAAAGTTTGGGATTCCACATTGATAGCAGAACCAGAAGGCACTTTGTTAGTCAGAGAATTGTAGGTTAATGGAGATAAGCCAATAGAGTTTATGGGATACAGAGATTACATGCTTCACAAAGGGTGGCTTTGTCTCTCTTGTTTCTGACAGGCTGATGGCTAGTTCCACAAGCAAACACTGGGCCAGGGTTTGGGTGGATGTCGCCTGACTGTGCAATCAGACCACTGAGGTACAGATGCATACGGATGGCCTTGTCTCTCTTGTTTCTGACAGGCTGATGGCCAGTTCCACAAGGAAACATTGGGCCAGGGTTTGGGTGAATGTCACCTGACTGTGCAATCAGACCACTGAGGTATAGGTGCATAAGGATGGCCTTGTTTCTGACAGGCTGATGGCCAGTTCCACAAGGAAACATTGGGCCAGGGTTTGGGTGGATGTCACCTGACTGTGCAATCAGACCACTGAGGTACAGGTGCATAAGGATAGCCTTGTCTTTCTTGTTTCTGATAGGCTGACGGCCAGTTCCACAAGGAAACACTGGGCCAAGGTTTGGGTGGATGTCGCCTGACTGTGCAATCAGACCACTGAGGTACAGATGCATACGGATGGCCTTGTCTCTCTTGTTTCTGACAGGCTGATGGCCAGTTCCACAAGGAAACATTGGGCCAGGGTTTGGGTGGATGTCACCTGACTGTGCAATCAGACCACTGAGGTACAGGTGCATAAGGATAGCCTTGTCTTTCTTGTTTCTGATAGGCTGACGGCCAGTTCCACAAGGAAACACTGGGCCAAGGTTTGGGTGGATGTCGCCTGACTGTGCAATCAGACCACTGAGGTACAGGTGCATTAGGGTGGCCTTGTCTTTCTTGTTTCTGACAGGCTGATGGCCAGTTCCACAAGGAAACACTGGGCCAGGGTTTGGGTGGATGTCTCCTGACTGTGCAATCAGACCACTGAGGTACAGGTGCATAAGGATGGCCTTGTCTCTCTTGTTTCTGACAGGCTGATGGCCAGTTCCACAAGGAAACACTGGGCCAGGGTTTGGGTGGATGTCGCCTGACTGTGCAATCAGACCACTGAGGTACAGGTGCATTAGGATGGCCTTGTCTCTCTTGTTTCTGACAGGCTGATGGCCAGTTCCACAAGGAAACACTGGGCCAAGGTTTGGGTGGATGTCACCTGATTGTGCAATCAGACCACTGAGGTACAGGTGCATAAGGATGGCCTTGTCTTTCTTGTTTCTGACAGGCTGACGGCCAGTTCCACAAGGAAACACTGGGCCAAGGTTTGGGTGGATGTCGCCTGACTGTGCAATCAGACCACTGAGGTACAGGTGCATAAGGATGGCCTTGTCTTTCTTGTTTCTGACAGGCTGATGGCCAGTTCCACAAGGAAACACTGGGCCAAGGTTTGGGTGGATGTCGCCTGACTGTGCAATCAGACCACTGAGGTACAGGTGCATAAGGATGGCCTTGTCTCTCTTGTTTCTGACAGACTGATGGCCAGTTCCACAAGGAAACACTGGGCCAGGGTTTGGGTGGATGTCGCCTGACTGTGCAATCAGACCACTGAGGTACAGGTGCATTAGGATGGCCTTGTCTTTCTTGTTTCTGACAGGCTGATGGCCAGTTCCACAAGGAAACACTGGGCCAAGGTTTGGGTGGATGTCGCCTGACTGTGCAATCAGACCACTGAGGTACAAGCGCATAAGGATGTCTGATTTGTATTTGGGAGTTTGATGTACGGTTTGGTGATTTGGGAATAATAATTTGGCTTAATTTTGAAGTTTGATCCTTTGGCATGTTCCAACGAATGTGGCTATTAACCTTTTGTGGACCAAACCCCGATATATCGGGGTTGGCGAGTAGTGCTTACATTGATCGCTAGATGTCAGCAGCGTTTCTGTGCATAGCCAATACGGAAAGACCCGTATACAGCCATATAATTTGTTGCCATTTTGAGACCATTCCGAGATTTTTCCTGTTGTTTTAAAATTTTTGAGAGCTTTGTGAAGTTGAACATGGATCGTCGACGATTCCTGATTCGAGGGATTGACGACTATGAACGGGCATTGGATGCTATTGGTTTAGATTCGGATGAATCAGACAAAAGCAGTGTTGTTGACAGCGAGATCGATGTGGCCGACGATTTGGATAAATATGTGCCGTCACCAGATGCTTTGGGCAGCGAAATTTCAGGTATGTTTTGCTACGCAGGTGCAAAAACAGGTAAAATTTAGAAGAAAACCTTCGAGGCATCGATGTCTCCCAACATAATAATGTTTTTTACATTGAAATCAGTAATTTAGATCGAAAACATAATGGTAGGAAGCGGCAGCCATAACCGACCATGTTTTGACAGCTGTCAAACAGGGCACTCGCTTGTGGTGGGCGTGTCAGTTTTGGGGTAAGGTGAGCGATATTACAGTGTGTTTGTTCAATTATGTTGTAATGTTATTTGCTGCACCTTGTTTACTGGGTATATTTGGCACATTATTAGTAACAGTAAATAATGCATACAGGACAGTCAATTGTTTCCTTTATTTATAGATGAAATGATATTTCATACATTTGTTTCAATTTTAGAAGCACCACAGCCTGCCGACCAGCAGCCTGGCCCATCACAGCCTGCCGACCCACAGCCTGGCCCATCACAGCCTGCCGACCCACAGAAAATATATATTTTGATATAACTATTTTGAACATCATGAATTTTATAGTTCAATACACTGAACCATTAGTTATCCGTGCCCACATTCTGCACTCATGCTACTTGCATACTATGTGAGATATTTTTTACATATTTGCCTCTAATGACAGCAATTTGTGTTCAGATTTATAGAGTACATATTGTTTATCACAATGAAACACATATTTGCTGTATTTGCATGTATATTTTTTGTAGGGATTGCATAATAATCAAGAATAAAAAATAAAAAAAATAATTAAATTATTTTTTTTTATTTATTTTTTTTAATCACACAACATTCATTCTTGTGTAATCAAGTAGAGAAATAAATGCTGTTTCAGAAAATGTATACTTTTGTATATTTATCTATGGTAGTTTTCATTCTGCAACCATCTATAGATACCCTCCCTTGGTTATAGTAGCGTTTGCCCCAGAAACTTGGTCTTCAAAAGGTTAATTAATAAGATTATGGTTGATAAGTGATATTAGTCCAATATTGGACTGTCTGGAGTTCAAAGCCGGGTCTGAAGACAAAAACTACTCAGATACTAAAATTTAATACATTTTGTAGCATGGCTATCTGAGAGTTTTGCCTTAACAGTTGAACATCCCCAGTGGTTAAAAACAATGTAGTTTTGGACAGGTACAAATACCAAATCATCATTTATCATCCTTGTGGTCATTTTGTCACTGTCTTATATGCCACAAAATAGTGACATTTCAATATATTGAAACATTACTGTCACATCAGGAGACTTACGAGTAGACAACAAATAATGCAGACACACCACTTACAAACATTGAACTGATTGAAAACAAACTTACTCGAGCAGTCCATCTGCAAGCTGTCGGATCTTCTCAGAAACCTTGTAGAAAACTCCATAGACCCTCAGCTCCTCAACAGCTATAGAGAGCCAGTATGGGTTCTTGGAGGATTCCTTGTTGAGCAGGGTATGCATCTGACTTATGTCCAGACGTTTGCTGTATTTGCTTAACAGCTGCTCGACAATTCCCTGGATACAAATGACTAAATAAGAGCATTGCACATGTGCACCAGTAATTAAAAAGATACTAGTAATCAAGACATAATTAATAGGTGGAGGGAGAGGCGGAGAGATGTTGTGAGAGGTGAAGGGAGAGATACGGAGAGGTCGAGGGAGAGAATGACAGGTGGACGGAGAGATTGAGAAGCGGAGACAGGGTGTGACAGAAGAGATGGGGGAGAGGGAAAGAGAGAAACAGACAAATAGAGAGACACATAGATTGAGAGGTAGAAGGTTATACAGAGAGAAATTGAGGAAGCGATTGAGATGTAGTGGGTTGGACAGAGAGAGGTAGATGGAGAGATTGAGGGTTACACAGAGGGTGGTGAAGGAAGAGACTAGGGTAGAGGGCTAAATAGAAAACCATAATTAAAACAAAAACCTGTTAATTTTTTAACAAGTAGGGGTCAGTGGCTCCCATTAAGACATATTGTCACTAACATAGGAGCCACTCCAGTTATGAATAATTTTTTGTTTGGCCTTTTTAATTACATGTCTGTCTCAGTTATATAAGCATGTGGATTTTATTTGGCAGTAAGTGTTTTTTTTTATACCCAGGGCATCACGTTTGAGGCAAGTGATCACTCTCGCTCCCTATCGCTCGTGCAAATCAATAATCTAGGGAGCGATTTATTGCTCGCATCAATTGCTAAAATCGCTCCCTGCATGCAAGTGTTCATCTTGACAAGGAGTTTCTACAGTATTAGATTCACTAGGAAAGTCTACCCTCTTTATAACGAAGTGTTCGGACTACAATATTTGAGTTCACGTAGCATCCGTCACCGGGGATGGCGATTGCAGGCCGTTGCACCAAGATTGCAAAAACGCCATCGAAGCCACGATGTGCTGGCCGTGCGGTTTATAATGAAGTTATCAAAGGAGTGGACCAGCGTCGTGGTGTATTATGTTTAAATGTCACATACTGAATAAACTGTCAAACTGAATAAAGTACACGTATACATGTACAGTTATGGAACAGATAAGGGATTAACAATATTTCGTTAGGATCTGATTGACTGACTAGGCTGTAATAGGAATAAAAAATAATAACCTGGATCTGAGCTACCGAACACGCATATGAGTTGACACGGAGTGTAAAAGTTGATTAAACATTAAAAACGACAATTAAACCGATAAATAATATTTAATATGATAAGGAGAAGGGAAGGAAAGAAATGGGAGGGAAGACAACTGGAGCGATGGAGATGGGAGTGGGAGAGACAGGAGCAAAGGAGACGGGAGGGAAGGCGTCAGGAGAAATGTGACAGGTTGATGGGTGAGATTGATAACAGTCTGCCAGGTGATAAGGCTGCAAGACAGAAAGTGATGGAAGGGATCCAACAGAAGAGCTATTCTGAGTTAGTGATAGAGGGGATGAGGAAGAGAGCGAGGGTGTTTGTGGGGACTCGATAGTTAGGAAGACCGACAGAGTCTTAAACAAGGGAGATGACATGGTGGTTTGGGCCAAAATATAGGCGAGAACTGAGAGGGTAGAAAACATCATGGGTTCGGGCAAGGGTGGATCTTTTTTAGTACACATATGGACAAATAACATAGAGAGAGAGGGTACAACTGCCATAGTTAGGAAATACAGGCAGTTAGAACAATAAGGCAGACGCAGATTGAGCAGGTAATTCTCTCAGGGATTTTACCAGTAATAGGAAGGAGGGGTCAGAGATATCGAAATTGCCGGGGGATGGCAATTAACATGCTAATCCAGAAGCTATGTAGGGAAGAGGAAGCTGGATTTGTAGGAAAGTTTTGTTGGGAGGCCTGGTATGTACATGAGGGATGGGCTTCATCTAAGTGGAAAGGGGGCAGCATTATTTGCGGACAAACTCTCAGCAGAAGTAGGTAGAAGTAGATAGTGGCAAACATTTTTGGTAGTAAACAGTATTTAAACTAGAAGTGCAGCGTGGTTTCTATGTACACTACTTCTATGTACACCAAGTCAATGGTTTTTGTTTTAATCATCTCGAGTCTTTGTACTTTCATTCAGTTAGCGTGTTAATCCAATTGAGTATGTACTCGATATCCACCAGACCGGTAAACGCGTTGCCTATTCAAGATCACCCAAGCGTTATGACCGCATTGTCACTGACGCCGGCGCGACACCGCGTTGACAAAACGCGGCCTTCTCCTTTGACCATTTACCACCTATAGCTGTGTCCATACGCAATAAAATCTGCATTCCCTCAGCTTTCTAATGGTAAACGTCACTTTTGTCTGGAAAAAAAATATTCCCAAGAAAACAAAACGAAATATAAAGACAGAAAGCAAATATACTCATAATAAAATATAAAAGTGACATATCATATGAAAGATAAATATATCCTTTATAAAGTTTAAACTTAGTTTGATATATGTTATGGTCACTCAGCGAAGTTATAATATTCGTACGCACAAGCTGCGACACGTGCCATTTTGAGTACTACTCAAGATACACAGAGCTTTGATTTAGAGGCAGTAATGGGTATCGACTTAACCAACGAATTTACAACAGCTTTGCGGATCGTAACATGTATGTATTCGATCATTAGTTAAACTCGATTACTTCATAGCAGTTTGAAATTTATAGGAATTAATTACGTTTAAATATTTGCCTTTGAAGTCGGACACCTGTCGTGCAACTACCATCGCAACAGGAACTTGATTAATCAGCGCGGCAGTGTAGTGATCAACACAGTGTACTAAAATCTAGTTTTGCTTATGTTACTGATATGCGAACACTTACCAAAAAAAAACAATGTTTGCAATAATTAATTTATCTTAAATAACATATCTTTTGTTAACCAATATCGTTAATGTGGCTTCTAACAGAAACGAAAGGGGAGCGTCGGTCGTTTGCCTAGGCGCTTCGCCACTGTTTGTGTTGGGCGATAATACTGCTACAAAGCCTTTTAATCACTGGAAAAGTGGGTAATCGTTTACGTAACTGGCCTAAATTATTATGGGTTTATTCCGACGGTTTTTACAGCATTTTTGTACCTGAATGCGTTCCTTACATCATTCCGCATATGTTCCAGTAAAAAAAGTTCATATATTCTTTAAAAATATTGTGTTTTAGGCTACTTTTAATCAGTTTTACATCAAAACAGCGGAACCGATTGCATGATAAACATGGCGCGTGTGCGATTTGAGCATTAGTCATGCCTCGGTGCCATCAGAACCGCGAAGGCGATCTTTGTGTGTATCACGCGTATAATTACACATCGTAAAAAATTAAAAGAAAAAAAAAGAGAAAGTAAGCTCAACAATTTTTTCAGACGAAAGAATTCTACAAAAGAATTAAAATATTCTCCCGTTTTTATATTAAACTCAACATTTGTAGAGCACATACAGTCACTTGTAACGTAATATTTCATCTTTTATTTAATTAAATATTTGATGTTGCAAATATTGTTTTTTTTTAAATTATTTGGTTGATATTAGATGTTATGCACATGCGCATGCGCAACTACAAGGGGGCATCTCATTGCATTTCATTGTTAATATAATTAAATTTTATTTCATCTAATTCATATTATCTGTCGTTTGGTGAACAATGACTATTGTTTTTGTAATTAAAAATTATACTGCTGATATTACATGTCATGCGCATGTGCAACTTTAAAGGGACAACTCATTGCATGTCATTGTTAACATAACTAAATTGAAAAGAATGCATGGGTTAATTATCTGTCATTTGGTGAACAAAGGTTATTGTTTTTGTAATACAAAAAATATTCTGATGATATTGCATGTCATGCGCATGTGCAACTTTAAGGAGGGAGGGAAGGAGTACTTTAATTTAATTAAGTCAATTTATATAAATTTAAGTCAATTTATATCAATTTACAAATTTAATATAATCTCTTTACATTAACATGTTCATTTAAATAATTTACAAATAACTAAATTATATGCATATTCATATTTTTGGGGTACGCCAAATATATATTTAGTTTTATCAATAATTCTAAACTGGTGAGTAACCAAACCACATATGTATTGCTTTTCACGTATATGCTGTGTCTATGTGCAGTTGTAGTATCACCTATTTGTCTGTATACACATTTCTTGATCGAATGACTGATAACACATTCACAGCTCACATCCAGCGGATACACAATACTGTGCATTCAATGTGTATTCGATGGTTATGCGCTCGTCACGGCAGTTCGTGCAAATGCTACACAATTTCTTTTGTGCAACTGCCTCGGACCGAGGCCCTCGGTGCGCGGAAGAAAGCCACACGATGTAAATACTTACTTAATAGTGTTATTATTTAGGCTTGGACAAGGATTTCCTACAGCAATTTACCTTATTTCTGCATGCGCCTACATAGGGGTATATATACGAAGCGTTAATCGGAACAATAATAACAGGAAAATTGTATAAAGCCTGTGCCGGATTAGCCATGGTACAGGTGGTGTACTCGTACTCAGCACTCACCCCCCCCCACAATAAAGATGTGTAACTAAATTTTTACAATGCAAATAAAGGTTATTACATATACCGCATGTTGTAATTTTGTGTAGTTATGTGAGGAGGTTTTTTAGTCCTAGTTTCCATTTAGGTGGGGGAATTATATCCGGAGTAAGTGTGTCTGTATACCTACATTACCATCTCCGGACAAAAGAAATGTATGTTGTGATGTGATGCTAGGTCTACTGATTTTGTATAATAAAAAGTGTACAGATCATCTAATACGAAATTAGCCACATCGTTGGTATTTCTCCTATTCAATACATATGAAGTGTCAACATGTATGTGAATTATTTTAAATAAACAAGATGCAGAAAAATTATGTTGCATAACTGCAAGGTCAAAATAATAATGATCGTTAGGGGTTTTGTCCGTGAGGAGTTATGTCCGTACTCCATTTGTAATAATATTTAACAAGATTCCCATCCAAGGCAAATGCCCAGATGGCAAGCGGACAAGGACACCATGGGCTTATCAAGAGTCTTTTTCACACTAGCCTCCTGATGGGGACAGGCTTCTAATTGAAGCCATTCATTCGTTGGTGATCACTTCACTGCAGCAGCAGTATGAGTTACACCAGCTGACTTAAAACACCATTGTTACTTTGCGACTTTTACAATAGTTGGTTCATGGAGTTCTTTACATATAACTGGCCATTGATGGTAATGATAACGAAACTGACAATGACGGCTTGTAATGATAATGAAAAGTTATGTAGTCCCATAATGATAATAATACATTTCCGTTTTTACGTAATTATTGTGGCAAGGATACTGAATACTCTATGACGACTCCATCCCTTTAAGAAAGCTAAATAACTGTAAACTGTTGCGTTTTATTTATTACACGTCAAAATCACACTAGCAGTTCCAATAGTGTAGCAGGTCGATTAATTAATTACTAATATGTTAATTAATGTTATATATTTTGTTGCATGTGTGTATGTGCAATGAAAGGATGCTTTTAATTCACATGTTTTATGAGAAACTAATTAATGTTATTTAATATGAACAATTAAAATTATTTCTGAGCTATATCTTCTTCTTCCCATTAATCACCGGCAAGGCGGTACTACATCACGATTTCTCCGTAGGATATCGCTGCGAAAACGGACAACACAGAATACCTCCCTCCCTCCCTCTCCCCCTCCCTCCCTCCCTCCCCCTCCCTCCCCATCAGAAGGAAACCAGACATGCAATATCAGCATAATTAAAAACAATCTTTGTTCACCAAACTACATATCATTTAATCCTACATTCTTTTAAATTTAATTATATTAACAATACCCCTCCCCATCAGAAGGAAACCAGACATGCAATATCAGCATAATTTAAAAAAGCCTTTGTTCACCAAACGACAGATAATTTAATCCCTGCATTCTTTTCAATTTAATTATATTAACAATGACATGCAATGAATTGTCCCTTTAAAGATGCGCATGACATGCAATATTATCAGTATCATTTTTAATTACAAAAACAATAATCTAACCCATGCAGACAGATAATTTAACCAATGCATTCTTTTAAATTTAATTATATTAACAATGACATGCAATGAGATGTCCCCTTGTAGTTGCGCATGCGTATAACATCTAATATCGACCACATAATTTTCATACAAATAATATGTGCAACATCAAATATTTCATTAAATAAAATATGAAATATCACGTTAGAAGTGACTGTATGTGCTCTACAAATGTTGCGTTTAATATGAAAACTGTGGAGAATGTTTTAATTTTTTTCTAGAATTTCTTCGTTTGAAACATTTTTGGAGCCTATTTTCTAAATGTTTTCTCTTAATTTTTTTACGTTTGTATAATTGTATGCCCAATACACACAAACATCGCCTTCATGGTTCTGATGGCACCGAGGCGTGACTAATGCGCAAATCGCACACCCGCCATGTTTATTATGCAATCGGTTCCGCTGTTTTGATGTGTAAAAGTGGCCTAAAACACAATATTTTTAAAGAATACATGAACTTTTTTTACTGGAACATATGCGGAATGATGTAAGGAACGCATTCAGGTACAAAAATTACCGATTACCGAAAAGTGCTTGTTCCGCACGTTATTCCCCATGTAGAGTTTATTCCTCGATACAGTATTATAAAGAAACACTACGATTCTCACAACTTTGTCCACCATCTTTGCTTTGGTGTTTCCCTGGTATTCCCCAAGATACTGCCGTCACTAAATGTGAATCATCCAATAGGCATCCATGTTAGAAATGCAAGGGGTTTCCCATGCATGTGTGGACTTCGCCTTTGCATTGGCAGCAATTTGTCACTGGCAAGGAAGAAGTAGTTTGTCACAATTGCATTTTATATCGAATTAGCATAATCATTTAGTTATCTTCGTATTCAGCTTGCATGAATCTTATAACTATTCGTTGCCTTATTTAAAAGGCCAATGTATTATAAATATATTCCTTTATCTAAACACCTTAGTTAGTGCAAATTAAAGAGCTAAATTAAAATGCATCACCTGATCGTAACATTATTAGAGTACACAGTCTCAGATTCAGTAGGTAATTCAAACATGATTTTTTAAAGTTACTTTTTTCAGCTGGTGACATGCTGGACTTGTTCTGGTCAGTGTTTCTTGCTGTGGAGGCTGACGTCCATCGCTACCCAAATATGATGCAAAGGTTGTAGCCAATTTAATTTGGCTTCAATTATTGAAGCCGTTATTGTACTGGGCTTGGGATCTACAGGTCCACCGTTGCAGATGGTGTTCCCATCCCATCTGTGAGACTTGACATGTGTCATGGTGCCGTGGTGGAGTTAGTGGAGGTGTATGGTAGTGCACACAACATTCTGCACTGTTTGTTTCCGGATATGTCCGCACAGGATTGGAAGGCAATAGGCCACAAATTTACTGCAGAATATTTCTAAACATTTAATTCAGCTGAATGGTTGCACTCGTTTTGTCTCAGATTTGTTGTGAATTCTTGGTATTATCCAAAAATGCAGTGTGCGCCTTTCCTCAGTATGTGCCTTTCCTCAGTGATATTTGCATATTCTTTTAAAGGTTGGTGAAGATACTTTTGAAAATTAAGTATTAGAGTACCTCTGTGAGAATGTGTATATTTGTTGCTTTAAAGATGGGTTTCGTTTATGCGTTAAAATAGACGGGCACAATATTTCCCAATAACTAGTTGAAAAAAATCAACTAAATAACCACTGAAGCGATTTTGCTCAAATAAAGTTTATTTTACTTCTAAATCTTATAAGCCCATTTTAAATATAATTTGACAAGTTTGAATTTTTTAGTTGGGATACCTACTGAACAGGCCACTACTACACACAAACCATTAACAAAATGTCCTGAAAACATCTCTGGTTATAAGTGTGTGTGTTTAAATGCAAAGAGCATAGTAAATAAGAAAAATTAATTAAACATGGTAGATATTAACCGTCACATAATTGGTATAACCGAATCATGGGCAAACATAGACATAACAGATGCTGAATTAGGACTGACAGAATATGTAATGTTTAGGAGAGATCAAATAGGAAGAAGGGGAGGGGGAGTTATTTTATATATATTAAAGAATCTATTCAGGCTTATGAAATAGAATTAGTAAGGGAAGCAGATTGCGATGAAGCTGTCTGGTGCAAGATAGTTTCAGGAAATTCAACATTAACTATTGGATTAGTTTACTGAAGTCCAAACATAAACCAAGAGGATACCATAAAAATACAAAATGCTATAAAGGAAGTTAGTAAAGAGGAGTGTATCATAATGGGAGATTTTAACTATAGACACATACAATGGAAATCTAGAGAGTACAGGAGGTGAGGGCCAACAATTTCTATTTTTAATTCAGGAGAGCTTCCTTACTCAGCTCGTGCTAGAACCAACCAGGGGTGAGAATGTATTATAGTTTTATCATCACAAAAAGAATTAGTGGACAATGTAAAAATACATGAACCATTGGGTAACAGTGATTATAATCAAATACATTTTGACATCAATGTAAAATCAGAAAGTAAAAATAAAAAAACGTACAGGAGAAACTTCCACAAAGGTAACTAAAGATATGAGAAAATACTTAGCAAAGCTAGATTGGAATAACATGCTGAGGAATTTGACCGCAACTGAATGTTGGAACATAAAATATGTAATCATCATCATCGATCAATTTGTTCCCATGAATAAATAAGGAAAATGGTCCAGAAAGAAACACTTGTCAAAAGAAGCTATTAGAAAACAGCGTTCAAGCAAACTATGTGGAGGCACTGGAGGGTTTATAGGCGTACCAGAAAGGATAAAGATTATGCAAATTACAGAGGCACTTAATGCAGCTACGACTGAAATTAGACAATCTAACCAGTTCCAGATGCTAAATTTCAGGAGGCTAAATCTGACTATTTAGGGCAGTTAATTGTAACTCCAGAAATGGTAGCTAAGAAAATAAATGCAATGAAGGGTAATAAATCACATGGAGTGGATGGAATTCCTCCAAAACTACTAATAGAAACAGTAGAACAAATTAGTATACCACTTGCAAGAGTGTTCAACTTGTCATTAAAAGAGGGAGTGGTTTCTTTCGAATGGAAAGAAGCAAACATACCATTATTTAATAAGGGTTCGAGAAACAAGTCGGAGAATTACAGACAAGTGAGTTTAACGTCAGTGATTTGTAAATTATTAGAAAGGTTAATTAAAGACCATATGGTGGACTTCCTTGTTGGGCATAAATTACTAAATTCATCTCAACATGGATTCCTAAAAGCGAGGTCATGCTTAACAAATATGTTATGTTTTTTGGAAGAAATCACTAAGTGGATAGACGAGGGATCGCCAGTAGATATTATCAATTTAGATTTTCAGAAAGCTTTTGACATAGTGCAACATCAAAGATTACTACTTAATTTAAAAGCCCATGGTATTGGGGATGGCATAATTGACTGGATAGAACAATGGCTGACTGACAGAAGACAGCGTGTTGTAGTAGATGGAGAGGTTTAAACTGGAAATCAGTTTTGAGTGGGGTACCATAAGGATTAGTATTAGGACCTTTATTATTCTTAATATATATCAATGACTTGGACGATAATATAACAATTAACGTACTGAAATATGACACAAAAATGGTCTAAAAAATGGCAGATGTTATTCAATTTTGGGAAATGTAAATGCCTACATACAGGACATGGGAACTTGGATATAAATTATAATATGGGAGATACTATTCTAGGTACTACTGTAAAAGAAAATGGCTTAGGAATAACAATAAGTGCTGATATGAAAGTTTCAGAACAGTGTGGTATTGCAGCGTCAAAGGGTAATCAAATTCTTGGGCTGATTAGAAGAAACATAACATACACGGACAAAAGTTAATTATACCTCGGTATAAAGCAATAGTTAGAATTCATTTAGAATACTGTATACAAGCATGGAGACTATATCGTAAGAAGGATATAGATACGCTTGAACGCATACCGAGAGCAACTAAAATTACCAGGTATTCCAGTACTGAGAGACCTTAGTTATGAAGAACGTCTGAAAGAATGTGGTTTAACAACTCTAGAGACAAGGAGGTTAAGAGGAGATGAGATAGAAGTTTTTTAAGATATTGAATGAATATGAAAATATTGATAGAAATATGTTTTTCTCACTCAAGAAAGATAGTAGAACTAGAGGACATGAGGTAAAATTAGTAAAGGATCAGTGTAGATTGGATATCAGGAAGTACTCGTTCTCACAGAGGACAATAAATTAATCAAACCAATTGTCTACGGACTGTGTAAATGCTAGCAGCGTGAATATGTTTAAAAACATATCTCGGGAGGGCAGGTTACACGTAGATGAATATTGTTGGACTCTCGATAAGCCTATGGCTTCCTTGTCCGCTTGCCATCTGGGACTTTGGCCTGGATGGCAAATCTTGTTAAATCCAGTGTAGGAATCAATTTCAAACCTTTATTGTCCATTTTGTCAGTAACTAATATTACAATTGAATACGTGAATAACATAGCTAAGTATTACCGTAACACAGTATACCTATCCAAAACAAAAATAAATAAACTACTGTTATGGTCACATAACATCATGTATAAGCCAAAGTTTCTATGTGGGCCTACAATTACCGCCGTGAAAAGGCATGAAAAAGATTATGCAGTGTAGTTACACAAAACATCCGGTATAAATGATGACAACTGTCCCACCCTTACCTGTCTTGCGTCCCTTGTAAGTGGTCCCAGGTGACACTTGTAGGGTGAGGTTTCTCTGCATGCCAGACTCACATGCTGGGGTGTGCCATCTATCATAGAGAACACACATCGGACTTGTGGTGCAAGTTTGAGGGGCATCCAACTCACGAGCTTCGAGGCCATATCTTCATCAAACTGAAGTTAACAAGGTCAAAATAATATGAGCTTCACTAAATGGTTCTTAGCTTGTGAAGTATTTTCAGCCAATCATAATTTTCCTGCAGTACACTGGGAAACATTCTAATATGTCATGCCATTTGTTGCAATACTTCACCCCCAGACAAAGAAATGTGTCTCCAAGTTTCAAGATAAAGTCTCATATTCCAAATGATGGTTTAACACTGTGGCTAGAGAAACAGACTTTCAGATTTAAAGGTGGAAATTAGTTCAAAGGTCAGATAACATTCAAACACCCAAACAACAAGTTTATTGATTCATGAAACTAATGATTTTCAACTCTGTATAATTTCATCTTTTCCGGTGCACAAAACAATGCTTTTAATATCCAGGTTATGACACTAATCAAGATTACTTCCCATTAATTTTCTGGTGATACTATACATTGTCAATCCCTTACTAATTAAAATAAATATGCTGAAACATATATTACCAAACTGATTTCATCTTGCCCATTTGGTTAACTGGTAATACTGGCCTGATTTAACGCATCGATAAAGATGAGTGTCGGCCTTGTGTCGACATCAGCGAGGGTGGCACGAGTCCGCTGTACGGTGTCATCGAGACTTGTCGGTAAGTCGGCTTGCTAAAACAGAAGTGTGAAAAGATTAACAAGAACTTGATTATGACACGGAAAAAAACAGCGCATTGGTAACAGTAAATGAAAACGTTAAAGTGAAACAAAAGTCATGGTTTTGGAGCTATGCACCTAAGAGATAATAAAAACTAACCATATGCAACTAAAATTGCACATTTAGGTTTTTTTTCAAAACTAGTTTTTATTATTAATCATAAATACGACTTATTTTATATTCATTCTACAAGAACTTTTACTCACACTGACAACTTCCATTTCAAGCAGCAGTCTTTTGAGCATAGAGAAGAGGTCTGTGGAGCCAGGGACTGCTCCCACAAAGTGGTAGAACACGTGCCAGTCAGTCCCGCCCCCACTGAAAACAGCACAACGCATAACTACCGTATTATTCCCTATAGATGCACAGTGCGCGAGTGCAAAGGCTTGCATGCGTGCCTATTAGTTCTCAAACTTGGCCCGAATCATGATCTACCGCTATGGGTGAAATCGGCCTCTAAATCAGACTGGTAGCTAATCCGCAGCGTGGCGCCACTGTGAATTACGCGAAAAATGCGAAGCGCATCATGGGAATGAATCGGGCACCATGTAATTGATCAACGCTCTATTTCATAACTAGCGCTTGTTTTTACGTGATGTATTTTATCCAATCTACATGTACTTCGATTTGTTTTGATGGTGCTAAATAAACTTAATGTAAGCCTACTACCAAACCAAATGACACTCGATCAACACATTACACAAACGCACAAGACAGACTAAAAAAGCATACTCGTTCATGATTTTTGTAATTCCTGACAAACAACGTCAGCCGGCCACCACTCGATTCTTTGAGCATCATTAAATAGATAATTCAAACTTGCACTCTTTGTTAATGGCGAGCGAGCGATAAATATTCCACAGACATCTGGCGAAAGTCGCCAGTAGTTATAACAATGTGGTGCCATGTTACGGCTAAAAGCACACACTAACACCATGAATTATTTCTAAAGAGTCAGCAAGGTGGCGCCAGCTGCAGCAGTATTGCTGTCATTAAAATTTTGTGTTTACAGTGCCTTCACTCCTGAAAATCTGTTTTTGCGCATGGTTTTGCTTCTCAAAAAGGGGGGAATTATATGGTAACTACATGTGAATGTGACTGGATATTCTGACAAGTCATCCTATATCTTAAATTGCGCATTATTTCTCACTTCAATTACTTTATTTGGTGAAGTTAGTTTAGAACACACAGCTGATGTGTTAGATCACGGATATAAGTTAGCCTAAAATTAATGGGGGCCAGCCGGGCCCCACATTTCCAAAATCTAGGGGCCCGCCAACAAAACTGGGGGCCAAAATCAGGTTGCATGAAAAAAATCCATAATATAAAATTATAGAACTGTGTGAACCTGTTCTGCAGCTTAACGTTTCAAACTTTTGTCACCACCAAGTGATATACTTTAGACCATTCAACAGTAGTCCTGCATACCCTTGACTGAATAACTACTGCATTTAAAAGCTATTTTGACCAACCATGTGGACATGAAAGAATGGAATTTATCATTTTTGGCTTAAAATTAGCTGGGGGTTCTGGAACCGTCCGGTTTTTAGCTTAATCTGGGCTCAGAATGCGAAGAATTATGTTAATTATCCTAAACTACATGTATATGGTCAAGACTCATGGACCGTTGGCATGTGGTGTTTTCAGATGTGTCAACAAAACATTCTTATATTGTTTTCAGGTTTTGGCTACATAAAGAAGACATATTGGAAGTCTTGAAAAAAGATATGCCCATCACCAAGTCTGACACAATTCAATGTGGTATGTCGATATATATTTAGGTGTTTTGTACTTCTGTCTCGTGAATCTAAGCAATACGATTACCTTCAATGAGTGTTTAATGAATATCATTAATATGTAATCATAATTTGATAAGCCAGATAGACAACATATTTCTGCTATCATAACTCCTAGAAGATTTGATTTTAACAATTATGTCATATTTAACAGGGACTGAGATGGTTATGCTAATGATTTGACCAACTGAAAATTTAATAGAGGACATCACTTCGAATACCACCAATAAAAAGAAAGCAGTGCAAAAAAACTGCGACCATTCAATTGCATTAGTAAATATAGGGCATTGTGGGAGTGTCAATTCTACTGCGCAGCAACTGTTTCAGGTGAAGGTCACACACTGCTCCTTGACATTATTTTAAATACAGTTTCTGGTGTTTCCTGCCTTTCCCCAGCAGAGTATATGTAGGAGGCATTTAATACAATCTCGATCATGTGGTTTTTTACATTAATGGCTGCCGGGTGAATCCGAAATGTAGTGTATCTTCTTTTTGTTGTGTGACCATCTGTAGAAACAAATATGTTGTTGCAATATAATGGTTGTGTTCCTATATAAGTCCCACAAAGCTCTAATACTGGGTGTTTGTTTCATGGTACTTCCAGTATATTACCACACCAAATACTGGGGGTTCATGAGGCAGAAATCATGCAATTAATTCTCCAGCTCAGAAGAAAAATGTTTCCAGAAATGCATCATTCTTTTATAGATACTTTACTCAAAGTACTAATTCATGATTAAATATCTGTCATTAATCTTCATAACTTTTGTAATTATGGGTGTTCTTGATGGATTCATGAGACAGGTAGTTTTATTGACAACTGTTTTTTTTATTTACTTCATATGTTTGTCTTCACTGTATCTTCAAATTATATATATGGAGGGTCATATAGGACTTTATATTGATAATGTATACCAATATTTTAACACTTTTTTGCAGGCTTGCATTTTGGATTTGAGGCAGAACAAAAAATTTGCCAAATGAAATATAATCAGAGAAACGTCCAATTTTGGCTCCGATTCAAAGTTTTGGTACCATTGAAATCATTGAAACATCACAGTACGATCATTGTATTGGTATGTGTATGCAATTCTTAAAGGTAGATAAAGTTTGGAAAAATTAAAGAAAAATTTACCCATTGTTACATCACACAGACCACAATGTCTGTCAAACCTATGGAAAGTTATATATGGCCTGAAAGCACTCGGTCACATCTACACATACAACAAACAAGACAACCATTAAACACCTTTGATTAACAAGACCCTCGAAAACTGTGTGCCAACGGTTCATGAGATGTGATATATTGATATCACAAATGAAATCCATAATAATTACATATAATTGTTTTTATAAATCAAGTATAAACTGTATCTATTCTAGCTCGTTAACAAATTCTGGTCCATTAAACATATTTGGGCGGTCAATATAATTAGACTGTTTTCTGTTTCATTTGAGTGTTTCAGGGCGAATGTTATTTCATGTTGAATGGAAAGATCAATATTGATAAACAGATAATGGTCCAATTAAAATTAAAATTTGTGGCCAATTAAACATATTTGGGCGGTCAATTACACTGTTTTCTGTTTAATTTGAGTCTTTCCGGGTGAATGTTATTTCATGTTGAATGGAAAGATCAATATTGATAAGCAGATAATGGTCCAATTAAAATAAAAAGTTGTGGTCCACTAAACAGGGTGGCCAAGATGCCAGATAATAGTTTATGATAGACAATAGGATTTTATGACAAAAACAACCACACTTAGTATCTTTAAATATACTAGCAAAAATGCCTGTCCCCAGGACGGGATATACACACCAAGCCACCTAGTCGATGTTCTGTGCAATTGCTACGCATGTTTTCTACTATAATTAATGAGGCATTCCATATGAAATCAACCAAGAAAAGGCCAAAATATTCTTGACCCCCTCTGATTTTAATGAAATTTGGCACACATGTTAGGCCTGTTGTGAAATTGACTTAAGAAAAATTTCAGAGTCAAAAACTCACTTTAAATTGCCGTATCTCAAGATCTTATCAAGGTCCCACTGTAATATTTTGCATGAAACTTGTTAATACAATGACCCTGCTAAAGATCAAATGTGATCAAAATAGGGGTTTACTCATTTTGGGTATATCGAGTCAAAGGTCAAGGTCAATGACCTTTACACATTTTTTTTTCAAATGCCATGTGATGCATATCAGTTGATAGAACAATGTTTCCGCTTTATTTTAATACCAAAACTAGCACTTTAGAACCATCAGGGCCAAAATTATGTCTACAAAATGTGTTACGAGGTAACACAGAATTTTTGCCATTTTTTATCATTAATATGCAAAAACTCAAAAACTATATCACTCAGAAGTCTGAAATTTTGCTTATGTCAATTTCACAACAAGCCCAACATGTGTTCACAATTTAGTTAAAATCGGAGGGGGGTCAAGAATATTGCTGGTTGATTTCATATGGAATGACCCTAATATAAACCGCCTAGATAGCGCTACGTACTCTCATAAGGTTTATGTACCGAAGTATTCACCGAGCACGCACGTGGTTTCTGCGATTGTTGGAAGTTAACGTTTTACATAGCGAACATTTGATTTACCATAAAAACCACTATACGGGGTATTTCTAAAAAATAAGTGTTCATAGATTAATCCCTGAATGTTTGGGGCTGAGGTGCAAGCAGTCTAGGAGGAAAAGGTGAACAAACATAAAAAACAAAACAAAAAACATACGCTAGCTCGATTATAGTTAGATGAATCTATGCAACGTAGTAATAATATCTTGCAGCAAAGATGCTGAATACTACATGCAAGTATATATTTTAAAATGTACAAAACATTAAATACATTTTTTTATAAATTAATAATGTAAAACATTTAAGATATAATGTTTGTATGAACGAGTACCTTGGTATGTTGCCATGGACGGCCTTGTTGACCGCCTGGTCAGCCGCCTGACACATGACAGATGACTTTCCCGTGCCCATGGCACCAAGCAGCAGTAGTGGCATGTCACTGGCTGGGTCACTGGCTGGTGAGTACACATGCTGGTCAATCTGGACAGAGGACACCCTCAATGTGACACACAGTCTGGCACGTCAACAGTGAACTACTTTACTAAAACAAGTTTTTAGCGGAGCTAACAAGTTTTAACAAGTGGATTTAACACATATTTTTATTCATAACACAGTCCTATCCAATCCTATTCAGACAACCTCACCTGCTTGAGTACATCATCGCGGCCAACTACGTCGTTGCATCGACTCTTCATGAAAGCCTCGTGCTGCCCCTTGGTGTGCTGGTATGCATCCTGATGCATCTCCTCCAAGGGATACTGCTCGGCAATCCTGCGCTTGAAGAAGTCAAAGACCTGCGGCACACCAAGCATAGGCAGCTCTGTCAAGTAGACCCATTCACAGAGACAACACTAAGTGTTATTTCTCTCCTGTAGTCAAGTAGACTCATTCACAGGGACAACACTAAGTGTTATTTCTCTCCTGTTGCACTTCCATCTCAATTAATGAATCAATTGATCATGAATGACGTCATGAACATACATGTTAAGTCTCCTGCATTCGCCAGGAGACTCCTGGAAATCCACCAAATATCCTGATCTCCTGGAAAGGAGAATCAATCTCCTGGATTTTCAGTGAAACGAAAACAAATTTTTTTCTATGTTATTTTCCGAACTCGGCATGGCCTAATTGGGTTTTATTTCCGGCTGACTCGAGTATGTTTTTCTGAGTCAACACTGACTCTCGGTCACAGCTCGGCAATGACACCCTGCATGCGCTGCTGTCATGCAAAATCAACACAGACGATCCTTGCTATTCCATTGTGCCAGAGAAGGATCTTCTCAAGTCGGCCAAGGTTGCGACATGGGATTATGTGAAGGTTCACCAGTAAATGTGTAGGCTTGTGTTTGTTGTGCATGCTCTGTGAGATCGACATAAATTATAGGCATGTGCCTGTCATGCTTGGTAAAGTCACCCTGCATGCTCTATGTGAGATCGACATAGGCGTTATTCTTCTGTGCCAGATGTCTAGAGCTAATGAGTTATTTGTGAATATATATATAATGTGCTTTTGTATCATATATGAACTGTTGGTGATTGGTGATAATAAAACATGGTTGTTACTGTCATGAAAAGTATTCTTTTTGTAATATTTTGTTCTCTTAAATCGACTCTCCGATTTACATACAAGTCCCTGATTTTCCGAGACTACCCGATTTACGTATAAATCCCCGATCTTCTGAGACCCTCCGATTTACGTATAAATCCCTGTTTTTCCAAGACCCTCCGATTTACGTCTAAATCTCCTGGATTGGCATTTCTGAAACTTAACATGTATGCATGAATGCACCAGTCCTGCCCTGCCCAGCTGCAGCCTCCCTCGCCCATTCACCCCCCCCCCAAATACACCAATGAACATAGGTATAGTATTAAATGTTGAGATGCAGTAACATGACAGCAGCTGTCTGCTAATGCACTAATGTATCCAGCTGATGCCTTAGTGCAACCTGGCTAATCACCCTTCAAACAGAGTTAACAAGCAGGCCAACCCCAACCTCTGATCTACTGATCACCCTTCAAACAGAGCCAATAAGCAGGCCAACCCCAATCTCTGATCTACTAATCACCCTTCAAACAGAGATAACAAGCAGACCAACTCCAATCTCTAATCTACTAATCACCCTTCAAACAGAGCCAATAAGCAGGCCAACCCCAATCTCTGATCTACTAATCACCCTTCAAACAGAGCCAATAAGCAGGCCAACTCCAACCTCTGATCTACTGATCACCCTTCAAACAGAGCCAATAAGCAGGCCAACCCCAATCTCTGATCTACTAATCACCCTTCAAACAGAGATAACAAGCAGACCAACTCCAATCTATAACCTACTAATCACCCTTCAAACAGAGCCAATAAGCAGGCCAACCCCAATCTCTGATCTACTAATCACCCTTCAAACAGAGCCAATAAGCAGGACAAACCCAATCTCTAATCTACTAATCACCCTTCAAACAGAGCCAATAAGCAGGACAAACCCAATCTCTAACCTACTAATCACCCTTCAAACAGAGCCAATAAGCAGGACAAACCCAATCTCTAACCTACTAATCACCCTTCAAACAGAGCCAATAAGCAGGACAAACCCAATCTCTAACCTACTAATCACCCTTCAAACAGAGCCAATAAGCAGGGCAACCCCAATCTCTGATCTACTAATCACCCTTCAAACAGAGATAACAAGCAGGCTAACCCCAATCTCTGATCTACTAATCACCCTTCAAACAGAGCCAATAAGCAGGCCAACCCTAATCTCTGATCTACTAATCACCCTTCAAACAGAGATAACAAGCAGACCAACTCCAATCTCTGATCTACTAATCACCCTTCAAACAGAGCCAATAAGCAGGGCAACCCCAATCTCTGATCTACTAATCACCCTTCAAACAGAGCCAATAAGCAGGCCAACCCTGACCTCTGATCTACTGATCACCCTTCAAACAGAGCCAATAAGCAGGGCAACCCCAATCTCTGATCTACTGATCACCCTTCAAACTGAGCCAATAAGCAGGCCAACCCTGACCTCTGATCTATTGATCACCCTTCAAACAGAGCCAATAAGCAGGGCAACCCCAATCTCTGATCTACTAATCACCCTTCAAACAGAGCCAATAAGCAGGCCAACCCTGACCTCTGATCTACTGATCACCCTTCAAACAGAGCCAATAAGCAGGCCAACCCTAATCTCTGATCTACTAATCACCCTTCAAACAGAGATAACAAGCAGACCAACTCCAATCTCTGATCTACTGATCACCCTTCAAACAGAGCCAATAAGCAGGCCAACCCCAATCTCTGATCTACTAATCACCCTTCAAACAGAGCCAATAAGCAGGACAAACCCAATCTCTAATCTACTAATCACCCTTCAAACAGAGCCAATAAGCAGGACAAACCCAATATCTAACCTACTAATCATCCTTCAAACAGAGCCAATAAGCAGGACAAACACAATCTCTAACCTACTAATCACCCTTCAAACAGAGCCAATAAGCAGGGCAACCCCAATCTCTGATCTACTAATCACCCTTCAAACAGAGATAACAAGCAGGCTAACCCCAATCTCTGATCTACTAATCACCCTTCAAACAGAGCCAATAAGCAGGCCAACCCTAATCTCTGATCTACTAATCACCCTTCAAACAGAGATAACAAGCAGACCAACTCCAATCTCTGATCTACTAATCACCCTTCAAACAGAGCCAATAAGCAGGGCAACCCCAATCTCTGATCTACTAATCACCCTTCAAACAGAGCCAATAAGCAGGCCAACCCTGACCTCTGATCTACTGATCACCCTTCAAACAGAGCCAATAAGCAGGGCAACCCCAATCTCTGATCTACTGATCACCCTTCAAACTGAGCCAATAAGCAGGCCAACCCTGACCTCTGATCTATTGATCACCCTTCAAACAGAGCCAATAAGCAGGGCAACCCCAATCTCTGATCTACTAATCACCCTTCAAACAGAGCCAATAAGCAGGCCAACCCTGACCTCTGATCTACTGATCACCCTTCAAACAGAGCCAATAAGCAGGCCAACCCTAATCTCTGATCTACTAATCACCCTTCAAACAGAGATAACAAGCAGACCAACTCCAATCTCTGATCTACTGATCACCCTTCAAACAGAGCCAATAAGCAGGCCAACCCCAATCTCTGATCTACTAATCACCCTTCAAACAGAGCCAATAAGCAGGACAAACCCAGTCTCTAATCTACTAATCACCCTTCAAACAGAGCCAATAAGCAGGACAAACCCAATATCTAACCTACTAATCATCCTTCAAACAGAGCCAATAAGCAGGACAAACACAATCTCTAACCTACTAATCACCCTTCAAACAGAGCCAATAAGCAGGCCAAACCCAATCTCTGATCTACTAATCACCCTTCAAACAGAGCTAACAAGCAGACCAACTCCAATCTCTGATCTACTAATCACCCTTCAAACAGAGCCAATAAGCAGGCCAACCCCAATCTCTGATCTACTAATCACCCTTCAAACAGCTAGGTGCAGACATGATTCATAATGATGAGTACAAAGATGCCTTTTACCATCAACTAGTCGTACAGAACACCTACAGCTGATAAAATGATGCTACTTTTAGGTGATTTCAATGTCAGAGTTGGATCAGACAACAACACTTTAACTTTGGCTCGTTTGGGAAAGAAAAATACAACTCAAATGATAAACGATGCTGGAACTATGCAGTGAAAAGGAGCTTGCATCAACTACAGCTATTTCAACGTGCCAGCAAAGTGGTACTACTCTTGTTGGCTTCATCACAGATCAAAAACATATCATCATAACTAGGAGAAAGGACCTTGCAGACAGCGAAATAAATTGAGACATGAGAGGAGCCAACTTTCTCATTAGAAGTGTTTGCAAACTCGCCTTCCACTCTGGACTCAAGGCAGTCTGTGGAACAACTAATGCAAACATTACACCTATTAAAAGTGTGGACGGTTCTCAGATCTTCACAGACAACAATGATATAACCAATGGAAAGAGCACTTCGAAGACCTTCTAAACTGCTCATTCACAGTGACCAACAACCCACTGTATACCATGGGACAATGGCCAATTTGAAAAGACCTTAGCATCGAACATAAACTTGAAGAATTAACATATGCCATCAAAGAGCTGAAAGGGTGATCAAAGAGATCAAATCTGAAATACTTAACTGTGGAGGGGACACCCTAAGAGCAAAGCTACTGTCGTTACTTACATCTGAAATACTTAAACGTGGAGGGGAAACCCTAACAGCAAAGCTACTGTCGTTACTTACATCTGAAATACTTAAACGTGGAGGGGACATCCTAAGAGCAAAGCTACTGTCGTTACTTACATCTGAAATACTTAAACGTGGAGGGGACATCCTAAGAGCAAAGCTACTGTCGTTACTTACATCTGAAATACTTAAACGTGGAGGGGACACCCTAAGAGCAAAGCTACTGTCGTTACTTACATCTGAAATACTTAAATGTGGAGGGGACACCCTAAGAGCAAAGCTACTGTCGTTACTTACATCTGAAATACTTAAACGTGGAGGGGACATCCTAAGAGCAAAGCTACTGTCGTTACTTACATCTGAAATACTTAAATGTGGAGGGGACACCCTAAGAGCAAAGCTACTGTCGTTACTTACATCTGAAATACTTAAATGTGGAGGGGACACCCTAAGAGCAAAGCTACTGTCGTTACTTACATCTGAAATACTTAAATGTGGAGGGGACACCCTAAGAGCAAAGCTACTGTCGATACTTACATCTGAAATACTTAAAACTGGAGGGGACACCCTAAGAGCAAAGCTACTGTCGTTACTTACATCTGAAATACTTAAACGTGGAGGGGACACCCTAAGAACAACAAAGCTACTGTCATTACTTACATCTGAAATACTTAACAGTGGAAGGAACACCCTAAGAACAAAGTTACTGTCATTACTTACATCTGAAATACTTAACTGTGGAAGGAACACCCTAAGAGCAAAGTTACTGTCATTACTTACATCTGAAATACTTAACTGTGGAAGGAACACCCTAAGAGCAAAGTTACTGTCATTACTTACATCTGAAATACTTAACTGTGGAAGGAACACCCTAAGAGCAAAGTTACTGTCATTACATACATCTGAAATACTTAACTGTGGAAGGAACACCCTAAGAGCAAAGTTACTGTCATTACTTACATCTGAAATACTTAACTGTGGAAGGAACACCCTAAGAGCAAAGTTACTGTCATTACTTACATCTGAAATACTTAACTGTGGAGGGAACACCCTAAGAGCAAAGTTACTGTCATTACTTACATCTGAAATACTTAACTGTGGAGGGAACACCCTAAGAGCAAAGTTATTGTCATTACTTACATCTGAAATACTTAACTGTGGAAGGAACACCCTAAGAGCAAAGTTACTATCATTACTTACATCTGAAATACTTAACTGTGGAAGGAACACCCTAAGAGCAAAGTTACTGTCATTACTTACATCTGAAATACTTAACTGTGGAAGGAACACCCTAAGAGCAAAGTTACTGTCATTACTTACATCTGAAATACTTAACTGTGGAAGGAACACCCTAAGAGCAAAGTTACTGTCATTACTTACATCTGAAATACTTAACTGTGGAGGGAACACCCTAAGAGCAAAGTTACTGTCATTACTTACATCTGAAATACTTAACTGTGGAGGGAACACCCTAAGAGCAAAGTTACTGTCATTACTTACATCTGAAATACTTAACTGTGGAGGGAACACCCTAAGAGCAAAGTTACTGTCATTACTTACATCTGAAATACTTAACTGTGGAGGGAACACCCTAAGAGCAAAGTTACTGTCATTACTTACATCTGAAATACTTAACTGTGGAGGGAACACCCTAAGAGCAAAGTTACTGTCATTACTTACATCTGAAATACTTAACTGTGGAGGGAACACCCTAAGAGCAAAGTTACTGTCATTACTTACATCTGAAATACTTAACTGTGGAGGGAACACCCTAAGAGCAAAGTTACTGTCATTACTTACATCTGAAATACTTAACTGTGGAAGGAACACCCTAAGAGCAAAGTTACTGTCATTACTTACATCTGAAATACTTAACTGTGGAAGGAACACCCTAAGAGCAAAGTTACTGTCATTACTTACATCTGAAATACTTAACTGTGGAAGGAACACCCTAAGAGCAAAGTTACTGTCATTACTTACATCTGAAATACTTAACTGTGGAAGGAACACCCTAAGAGCAAAGTTACTGTCATTACTTACATCTGAAATACTTAACTGTGGAAGGAACACCCTAAGAGCAAAGTTACTGTCATTACTTACATCTGAAATACTTAACTGTGGAAGGAACACCCTAAGAGCAAAGTTACTGTCATTACTTACATCTGAAATACTTAACTGTGGAAGGAACACCCTAAGAGCAAAGTTACTGTCATTACTTACATCTGAAATACTTAACTGTGGAAGGAACACCCTAAGAGCAAAGTTACTGTCATTACTTACATCTGAAATACTTAACTGTGGAAGGAACACCCTAAGAGCAAATTTACTGTCATTACTTACATCTGAAATACTTAACTGTGGAAGGAACACCCTAAGAGCAAAGTTACTGTCATTACTTACATCTGAAATACTTAACTGTGGAAGGAACACCCTAAGAGCAAAGCTACTCTCATTACTTATAAACTGCTGGTGCTCAGATAAAGTTCCACAAGGGTTCAAAGATGAAAATAAAAATTACAATCTATAAAAAAAGACAGCCGACTGCGGTAACCATCGTGGAATCTCGCTCCTATCCATAAATGGAAAAGTACTGGCAAAAATAACTTTAAAGTGTCTTCAGAAAATTGCAGAATCAGTACTCCAGAAAGTCAATGTGATGAAATGGCCATAGAACACCACCAGAGTCTGTATGCAGTCTTTGTGGATTTTTCAAAAGGCTTTTGACTCCAAAGATAAACCAACACTCTGGAAAATACTAACTTTGTTTGGCTGTCCTGACAAACTTGTCAACCTAGTGATGAGTTTCCATGATGACATGAATGCTACAGTCAGTGTTGGAGGCTTGGAGCAGAAGGAAGCGTGTGAAGCAAGGATGCGTCCTAGCACTCAAAACCATTGACAGACACCAACTGAAAGGCATTTTCTTAGGAACAAAAATTGACAGAGGCCTTTATAACCTAAGAAGATTCAAAGCAAACACCAAAGTACATGAAAGCTGTGTAAAAGAGCTGCTGTATGCCAATGATACAGCCCTTGTAGCATCAAACTTGCCAGATATATACGTTGGATAGTTTTAACCAAGCCTCCATGTCATTTGGCCTCTCAATCAACATCAAGAAGACAAACATTTATATCAAGCACCTAATAAGTACTAACTCACAAACTGATGTGCTACCGTGTTTACTTCTAAATGGGATTCTGGTAAACAAACTACACAACTTTACCGACCTCAGTAGCACTGCCGGCCTGATTGATTGATCGTTTTATTTTTGCTCAGTAACATACTTAGTGGTACACTATTTTCGATTTTCGCATTATTTACATATCAATCATACAACAAATATTTACTTTTGTACATAGGATTAAAAATATTAAAAAAACATAACATACATAAAATAAAATCAAAAATATAATAAAAACAGAGACTATTTAAAGCGGTGGTGTAGCACTGAAATATTATTTTTGAAGCTTGCAACAGACATAACTTTAAACCAGACACACTGAAACAGCGTTGATAGTAGGCAGTTCTGGCTTTAGGTGGTTTTGGCTGGGAGGCATTTCTGGTATTACAGGAGTGACTATTTGATGTAAACATCACACAAATATTGTGGTGCTAGACCATTCATACATTTGACATTAAGCTTACCCAGTGGCCCACCAGGTCAGTAGATGTGAGAAGTTACTGGCCCCTAAAAAAGTTACTGGTCCAACATTTTTTAATAAATTCATTTAAAAAAACAATTTTTTGCAATACATCGCATTACAAGTCGAAGGATGCAGGTTTGGCCGTTATTTATTTTGTCGTTGGTGATTAACTTTAATGCTTTCAGTCAGTATTCCGTGTGGCAGACAATGTTGCTGCAGGAATCGTTTGAGAATCAGATGCCCTCTGTCGAAACCGCAGCAGGTCGCGTTTTTAGAACAACTGATGATGCCGCCGTGTGCGGATCGAGTTACAGCTAGTTATACTCGAAAATACGACAGGCGAAAACAACCTGACACTGTATATAACTATGACTGTTACAATTGGGTTTATTTCTTTCGAATATAAACTTTTGGACTGAAGTAAAAAGTTACGGTAAACTAGCTATCTGTGCCCTAGCAGTTCCTTGAATGTATTTTAGGTGCTGTCGTGACACCTAGTGGAAAGTCCGTGAACCAATCGGTTTATATGAAATCGGTACATCGAAGGCATATCGATAGTGAATATGTATTGCACAGAAGAAAATGCTGCGATATACTGGAAACACAGCGCAACCCTAGTAAAACATAGGCGTCCGCAATTCACAAAAAGTCTGCATGTCATCGCTTGTAGCAACGTTTTTGTGAGGCTCGTACATATCTAAACAAGATGGCAACTACACAAAGTGACAACACGAAATCAGATGAGATGAAGACTCTGTTCATCATAGCGCCTGGGTGGATGGCAATGACAAACAACTGAAACAATTGTGGCACTGACTAATGGGATAAAAACGATCTGAAACTACGGCCCGCTGGCCCAGTGCCTTATTATTTCTGGCCTGGTGGGCTACCGTAGTTTCAGATCGTTTTTATCCCATTAGTCAGTGCCACAATTGTTTCAGTTGTTTGTCATTGCCATCCACCCAGGCGCTATGATGAACAGAGTCTTCATCTCATCTGATTTCGTGTTGTCACTTTGTGTAGTTGCCATCTTGTTTAGATATGTACGAGCCTCACAAAAACGTTGCTACAAGCGATGACATGCAGACTTTTTGTGAATTGCGGACGCCTATGTTTTACTAGGGTTGCGCTGTGTTTCCAGTATATCGCAGCATTTTCTTCTGTGCAATACATATTCGCTATCGATATGCCTTCGATGTACCGATTTCATATAAACCGATTGGTTCACGGACTTTCCACTAGGTGTCACGACAGCACCTAAAATACATTCAAGGAACTGCTAGGGCACAGATAGCTAGTTTACCGTAACTTTTTACTTCAGTCCAAAAGTTTATATTCGAAAGAAATAAACCCAATTGTAACAGTCATAGTTATATACAGTGTCAGGTTGTTTTCGCCTGTCGTATTTTCGAGTATAACTAGCTGTAACTCGATCCGCACACGGCGGCATCATCAGTTGTTCTAAAAACGCGACCTGCTGCGGTTTCGACAGAGGGCATCTGATTCTCAAACGATTCCTGCAGCAACATTGTCTGCCACACGGAATACTGACTGAAAGCATTAAAGTTAATCACCAACGACAAAATAAATAACGGCCAAACCTGCATCCTTCGACTTGTAATGCGATGTATTGCAAAAAATTGTTTTTTTAAATGAATTTATTAAAAAATGTTGGACCAGTAACGCATTTGACAGCAAAATGGATTTGACTTTTTGTGTGATTTTGCTAATTAAAATTATTTGTAGATATAAATTTATTTGTTGATATAGTGCCACAAATGATGTATATTGATTTCAGACCATTAAACAAACACAATATATCACTTAGCAAAGTGTGCCAGTGTCAGGATTAAAGGAAATGGATTAAAGGGAAGACTGAAGCGTCTAAACAGTACCATCAATCTTAGGCACCATATGGATTTTGTCCATATCCACTTGGGTGTTTTAACTATAAACTTTTAGAAACCTGTTTTTCTGTGGCTAATCTAGACTTAATACATCGAATAAACCTCCAAATGACTTACTAACATTAGCGCATAAAAACTAATTAAATGAAACTGGCATATACTTTACAATGTGACTAAATGTAATGTTTTGTGACCAAATGTCGGACACCCATCGATAACACATGGGTCGTTTAAATCTAGAGAAATCTGCTTTGCATTTGATTTAATTTCTCACAACAGGAAGCAGTTGATAACAAATCATGCACCTGGAACGTTCAGCTGCGTGGTCAAGAGCTAAGGGTAAGTACAAGATCTAGGGGTTTGCGGTGTGCAGTCGACCGTAGCGCAACGCTTATATCGTTAACGAAGTAGAACGCTTAGCGAAGGCACGACATCAACGTAGTGCCTGACTCATATCCACTACAGCGCTTCTCTAATAATAGAAAGTAAATGTCATTTTCTTAACGAACTATAGAATGTCCGATAGTGGTTTTAAACAAACAAGAAAGTGTGTTTTAATGCAGTATGGACAAAACATCTGCCCAGGTCAACACACCCACTTAACCGAGGGCAAAAGTTATTCCATTGGTAATCAGTGACACAACTGGTAATCTCCACACAGCAGGCAGAGGTGTATCAAGGATCTAGCAAGGGGGGCGCCAATGGGGGAAGGGACACGCCTAGTCACCCATTAGTTTACAGGAGGATCTAGGCTTGTTGGCAGGGGGGTCTGAGTCAGTCGCAGTCATATGTGTTATATGTGAGTCATATGTCATGTGTTATATGTGTGGCTCCTATGTTAGTGACAATATGTCTTAATGGGAGCCACTGACCCCTATTTGTTTTAAAATTAAAAGGTTCTTGTTTTAGTTAATTATGGTTTCAAATAAAGATTTATGCACACTTGTATTATTATATATGTATATCTATTTTATTAGTGTAAATGCATATCCCTAATATGTCTATTGGTTCATTATTTGTAATTTTTTTGGGTCAAAAATAAACTTCCTGTTCTTGTTATTCTACTTACGAACCGGGGTGGGGGGGGCAACACATGTGTCAGCACACTTTTATTGAACCATATATTCCTTAAATTATCCACACACTACATATTTGAACATAAATGAACCAGTGATGGGCTAAGTGAACTGTGGAAACACCTTTAAGCCAAGTGTATATAATTGATTATGTGCAGCGTCAGAATCTGCCACACTGATCTGCTGACTACAGGCAGCAACACAAATATGTACACATGTGGACTTCCAACAGTTACCAACTGTGGTGGTAAAGGTTAATGTATATTGAAACTGACCAAATCAATATACCCAGTAATTATGTTGTTACCACATTTCAATCACAGCCCATCAACTATTCGTTCACACATATCACCATTGTACAGTCAGGTATTTATTTATACAGCTGAGTGAACACAATTTGTAAAGCTTTGAAACGGGAGAGTGTGATATGTTCTCCTCACTGTGCTACTGTGAAACGGGAGAGTCTGATATGTTCTCCTTACTGTGCCACTGTGAAACGGGAGAGTCTGATACGTTCTCCTCACTGTGCTACTGTGAAACGGGAGATTGTGATATGTTCTCCTCACTGTGCTACTGTGAAACGGGAGAGTCTGATATGTTCTCCTTACAGTGCCACTGTGAAACGGGAGAGTCTGATATGTTCTCCTCACTGTGCTACTGTGAAACGGGAGATTGTGATATGTTCTCCTCACTGTGCTACTGTGAAACGGGAGAGTCTGATATGTTCTCCTCACTGTACTACTGTGAAACAGGAGAGTCTGATATGTTCTCCTCACTGTGCTACTGTGAAACGAGAGAGTGTGATATGTTCTCCTCACTGTGCCACTGTGAAACGGGAGAGTCTGATATGTTCTCCTCACTGTACTACTGTGAAACAGGAGAGTGTGATATGTTCTCCTCACTGTGCTACTGTGAAACAGGAGAGTCTGATATGTTCTCCTCACTGTGCTACTGTGAAACGAGAGAGTGTGATATGTTCTCCTCACTGTGCCACTGTGAAACGGGAGAGTCTGATATGTTCTCCTCACTGTACTACTGTGAAACAGGAGAGTGTGTTATGTTCTCCTCACTGTACTACTGTGAAACGGGAGAGTCTGATATGTTCTCCTCACTGTGCTACTGTGAAACGGGAGATTGTGATATGTTCTCCTGACTGTGCTACTGTGAAACAGGAGAGTGTGATATGTTCTCCTGACTGTGCTACTGTGAAACGGGAGAGTCTGATATGTTCTCCTCACTGTGCTACTGTGAAACGGGAGAGTCTGATATGTTTTCCTGACTGTGCTACTGTGAAACGGGAGTCTCATATGTTCTCCTCACTGTGCTACTGAGAAACGGGAGAGTCTGATATGTTCTCCTCACTGTGCTACTGTGAAATGGGAGAGTCTCATATGTTCTCCTCACTGTGCTACTGAGAAACAGGAGAGTCTGATATGTTCTCCTCACTGTGCTACTGTGAAACGAGAGAGTGTGATATGTTCTCCTCACTGTGCCACTGTGAAACGGGAGAGTCTGATATGTTCTCCTCACTGTACTACTGTGAAACAGGAGAGTGTGATATGTTCTCCTCACTGTGCTACTGTGAAACAGGAGAGTCTGATATGTTCTCCTCACTGTGCTACTGTGAAACGAGAGAGTGTGATATGTTCTCCTCACTGTGCCACTGTGAAACGGGAGAGTCTGATATGTTCTCCTCACTGTACTACTGTGAAACAGGAGAGTGTGTTATGTTCTCCTCACTGTACTACTGTGAAACGGGAGAGTCTGATATGTTCTCCTCACTGTGCTACTGTGAAACGGGAGATTGTGATATGTTCTCCTGACTGTGCTACTGTGAAACAGGAGAGTGTGATATGTTCTCCTGACTGTGCTACTGTGAAACGGGAGAGTCTGATATGTTCTCCTCACTGTGCTACTGTGAAACGGGAGAGTCTGATATGTTTTCCTGACTGTGCTACTGTGAAACGGGAGTCTCATATGTTCTCCTCACTGTGCTACTGTGAAATGGGAGAGTCTCATATGTTCTCCTCACTGTGCTACTGTGTCCTACAATATATACACTTACCGTCTGAAAGAATGTGTCGTTGGTGTCAATGAACTTTGGTTTCTCACTGTCTGTATTAATAGGGTCGTACTCCATGTGATATGGCACAACTTGCTCGGACTGAAGACAAACAGAAAACATGTATCTCTGCACACACCACTCCAGTACTTGTGGACTTGCATTGGCTGCCTGTCAGACAACACATTAGATTCAAAGTACTGGTCTATAACTATCAGTCTACGCATGACTTAGCACTGGCTACCTTTCTGAGATTCTGAATCCACAATCTGGAAATCGTCAGCTCCCGCAGCTTCAGTATATGAACTTTTTTATGACCACCTGCAGCTAACTGTCCCACCAGTGTCCAAGTCTTAACGACCACTTGCGGTTAGCTGTCCCACCAGTGTCCAAGTCCACTGGCAGGCGCGGATAAGGAACAACCAGCCCTGCTCTTAGGAACCAACTGACACTTTCCCTCCATGGTGCTTCTTCACTAACATTATTTAAAGAAAAATATAGACTCACCTATTTCAGCGTGCATATGGTAATGTATAAAATGATGCATGTGAACTATGAATTTTAGTTTATAAGTGCAGTGATTGGCTACTGAAGTTGGAAAGTGGAGACTAGCGAATATAAGAACTTATTATTACATTATCTATACCATAAAGTTGTCTGCCTGCCTGCCTGCCTGCCTGCCTGCCTGCCTGCCTGCCTGCCTGCCTGCCTGCCTGCCTGCCTGCCTGCCTGCCTGCCTGCCTGCCTGCCTGCCTGCCTGCCTGCCTGCCTGCCTGCCTGCCTGCCTGTTCCTTCATATCTCTGTCAGTTGTGTATTGGGCTGAAATTTTGTAGGCGTGTCCACGGCCAATTGGGATGGTTTGAACATTAAAACATTTCAAGATCCCCGGGGTGGGGATATTATGAGGGAACTTGTGGACTTTTAATGTAGATTACTTAACTCAGAACAATACAAGTTTATAATTACATACAATTGTTAGCAATGATATGTATGTTTACTACGATTGTACCGAGTTACGTGATCTATGTAACACGTCCACATAAGTTCCTTCGTACGGTACGAACAATTCGTTAAACCAACAGTTGTACATGATTTTTTGGGGCCTGAAGTAGTCATTGCGACTGCCCCTGCCCTACCAAACCCTGACTGGGAAGTTATTATTATAAAACAGTTGAGCCGACCATAAATATATGGCAGTAACACTTAACTGTATACATCCATAAAACCAATGTCATATCTAAATAACACACTGCATGAACACCAAAGCATACTTACTTCTGAAGTGACCTTACTTCAGTTCTTCACAGCTTGACAATCAGCCAATTTATGATGATGATAATAATAAACTATTGTATTATCAGTGAAACTTATTTACACCCCTTTGAAGACACACACATTGAGAGGAGCCAATAGACACTGGAGAGGCTGATATACTCCTTGTATTTAATGCCATTTTCATGCATCCCTGTGATCACATGAATACAAAGTACACACATGTAATGTAATTCACATTCATCTAGGACAACTGGAATAACTAGTTCTCTGAGAGGCAAATAGATTTGGGCCTATATGACTAGGAAAGGAGTGAAAGACTCACAGGGAAGTGGTCTCGAATACGGTCTTTGAGAACCTGTAGTTTCAGTGGTGCTAGTCCCTCGGTGTCAACGAAGTCCCGTCTGACCTCATCAGGTAGTCCTTGCAGAAATGAGTCGTCTCGCAGCATGAAAAGTGCTGCAAGAGATAATGCAAAAAAACAATAATTGGCAGATGCAGATTTGCATAATTATTCATTTCAGTGCACATGCATGCATGCATGCATGCACACACGTTTGTAATAATAGAAATAAACATGTTTTTCAACTATATTGGATAATTTTTTTATCAACCTAACCTCTACAAAATTAACCTTCCAGGGCATGCGTTAGCTCCACCCATCAATTATGGTTTAGGATTGTTTCCTGGCTATTCGCTGTTCTGTGATACTATAGCAATACTATATTGACTGTTATGAAACTATCGCGATAGTATTGCAATAGTCATACAGCTACTGCAATAGTAGTATAACTTTACCCTTTATAGTCACTCCTATAACTTTGGCCCTAATAGTATTGCAGTAGTCATACAGCTATTGCAACAGTAAAAAAAGGTACGTTCTTATATAGCGTGGCATCCAGTCCATAGGACTGCTCAAAGCGGTTTACACTTCACCCCCTGGCAGACTTGTTCATTCCAAGGCCATTTCAACTTATCTGGGAAGCATTCCGCCATGCTGCAATTACAGCACGAAGACTATTCGTACACATACCCACCACTGTATATATAGCCAAGTATTCATTTATACAGCTGAATGAACTGTGGCAACGTGGGGTGATCAAACTTGTCAAAGGTTCGAAGTGACCGCAGTGGGATTTGAAACCAGATTCTCTCAATTGAGAGTCCGGCTTTCTAACCAGTATGCTATCGCGCCAAAAACTATATCTGATAATCAATCCTGTAACTTTGGCCCTAATAGTATTGCAATAGTCATAAAATTAGTGCAATAGTTAAATTATACCCGATAGTCACTCCTATAACTTTGGCCCTAATAGTATTGCAATAGTCATACAGCTATTGCAATAGTAAAACTATACCTGATAGTCACTCCTATAACTTTGGCCCTAATAGTATTGCAATAGTCATACAGCTATTGCAACAGTAAAACTATACCTGATAGTCACTCCTATAACTTTGGCCCTAATAGTACTGCAATAGTCATACAATTAGTGCAATAGTAAAACTATACCCGATAGACACTTCTATAACTTTGCCCATAATCAGGGCTTGGGTCAATTCCATTTAATCAATTCCAATTCAAGTCATTTTTTTCCAATTCATTTATTCAAATTCCAGCTCAAATCTTTCAATTCCAATTCAATTCAATTCAAAATCAAATCCAATTCAAATTCCGAAGTATGTGGGAGCTTGCGTCAATTCCATTTAATCAATTCCAATTCAAGTAATTTTTTTCCTATTCATTTATTCAAATTCCAGCTCAAATCTTTCAATTCCAATCCAATTCAATATCAAATCCAATTAAATTCAAATTCCAAAGTATGTGGGAGTTTTTCCAAAGCAAATGCATGGGACAATAGTAATATGTAATTGTTAGAGACGTTTTTTTCTGTAATAGAGGAACTTTTTTCAAAAGTAGTAACAGATCGTATAGTAATAGATAATAATCTATTAATTTTCTATTACATCTATTGCAGCAAACTGACAAAAGATCAGGTTTATTGGCATGTTATTCCAACTGCTTGCAACTGTAAACAATGTAAACAATGTACAGACAATGGCTGAGCCAAAAGAACTTGAAAAGACCAGTAGGCTGATCATTTTATGGTTTCAGAAATACCTGCTCAATGAAACAATGCAAGAGTAGCCAGCGAATTATTAATTGTTGGGATGCCCCATTGGGATGGCTATGGCTTCGCACATTCCTAGCACACACAAAGGGCATGGTTTCAGATAGGTGCAGGCAGACAACAAATGTTATCTTAGAGCAGGAGCTGCAACCTGTATTGAATTCAAAGTAAGCTCATCACACCCCACCATAGTTTGATTTGAGCAGAACTTCCTAGTTTTTTTTTTCCAATTGCCACATTGCAGACCCTTTGTTCAAATTTGGACAAATGTTCTCACCTCAGATCTTCAAATGGTGTACAAATGTATGTTTAGCTGTTACAAAGACTGAGTTCATACACAATTCTAGGGTTGGGTTGAGGATCACATTGGAAATAAAACCAGATCGTACCAGCATTAGAAAAGAAGGTTCGATTCATTTTGTTTCAATTCCAATTCAACTTTCTCAAAGTCTTCCTATTCAACTTACTCAACATCTTTCAATTCCAATTCAGGAATTGAATTGAATAATTCCAATTCATTTTTTTATTCACCCCAGTCCTGGCCCTAATAGGTGATAAAGTGCTGATGTTGGTCTTAAGATGAAGCTTAAGACATTGTCCTGTTCACAGATGCATCACCTGGCAGTTTAATAATAACCTTTTACCCTGATATACCAAAAATTAGTAAACTCTGATTTTCATAAAAAATTCTCTTTAGCAACCGTGGTCATTCCATTGATATAAAGTTTCAAGCAAAAAAATATAATGGTACAAAGATGAGTTCTTGAGATACAGTAATTTTATTTCAAATTGTTGTATCTCAAGAACTTACCATGGGACCATTCAATTTTGTTGTAAGAAACTTGTTGATACAATGACCGTACTAAAGATGAAAAGTCAAGGTCAGTGACCTTCACAACAAAATATTATCAAATTGTGTTGTTGAGTGATACACATCTGTAGACAGGAAAATGTTTTAGCTTTATTTTAAGACCAACATAATCACTTTAGCTCCATTAGTGCCAAAGATATATGTATGCATACATACGTGTTAAATTGCATCACAAAATTGTGCGAAAATTGCCAAATTTCTTTGTACGAAACATGCTGATAAAATTATCTAATGACAAAATTTTACCATTTCAGGTCAAAGGTCAAGATCAGTGACCTTCGCAACAAAATATTTTTAAACTGCCATGTGATGCATATATTTTGGATAGGACAGTTAATGTCTTAGCTTTATATTAGGACCACTATCAGTACGTTAGCATCACAAGGCCAAAGTTATGTCTACATACGTGTTAAAACTCGATCCTCAACTGATTTAGCCTATCGCGAATCCGGTTCTTTGATGTCTAAATATGTAGTGTGTGAATAGTAATATCTGCAGTCAATTAAAAAAACATGCATATTTTTGTTCAATGTTAACATTCACTTCTAAATTTACTATACAAACTATTAATTAAGACAACAAAGGGATTCCTTTAATATTTTAACAAAACATTTCAGCACATATGGTAGCTGCAAAAAGTGGATTTTCCAGGAACAGGAAATAAAAGCCTGTATTACCATTTGGATTGCGTACACGGTAGGCTCCATGTAAGATTTCCATCTCAGTCACAGAAAACCCATCAATCCATTCATAGTCTTTCCTAATAGTCTCGGGAACATCGTCCAAATTAGGAATCCAGCCGGCACGTTTGCTGAAAAAAATTATTCAACTGATCAGATGACAGATAGTTTTACTGAAAGCTAGTTGGTTCATTGCAGAAAATCGTTGCTTTAGAGGCAAGTTCAGCAGAGTTTGACAAAGTGTGAGCCAACTGGCTATGCCAATGTTCCACCAGACTTGTAACTACCAAGTTAAGTCTTTTATTGTTAATAGTAAATTACAGATTTACACAAAAACGGGTCAGTCAGTCGGAGAAAACAGTAGTATCATATTGGCCAAATTTTTCAGCTGTCAGTGGGAAATTGTTCTTTAAAAAGATCACTAAACAATATAAACTGATACCAGTGATAGAAACACATTATTTTAGCTGTACATCAAATGTTGTTAATATTTGCCAGTTGCACCAGTTAACACTAAAATGCCTAGTTGGCATCTTTAGTCGATAGATGGCGCATCTGATGGCAGGCACATAGTACGTATTATCTTTCAACTGACTGCAGATGTGTTTGTGCTTACAGTTTTAGTATCGTTTTATTGTACGACACATTCAAATATAACTCCAATGTTTTAGATAGACTGAACATTGCTAAAAAAAGCGCTTTTGTCAAACCTAGTTAATGAACATCGATGACAGCTCGATCATCTGAGTTAGATGGTGACACCTGGCAAGTGAGTTGTAATAGACACATCCAAGTTAATCAGTTGTCTTAAATGGAACAAAAGATCATGACTGATGGACAGGTGTTGTGATGATCGCCTGTTATCTCTCAGTATTTTAAATTTAGTTTATAATCTTACTTTAGTATTGAGAATACATCATGAAAAAAATAATAAGTTTTTCTCATCAAACGTCAAAATTGGTTCAGCAGATCCATAAACCAACTAACGCCAAATAAAAAGCCTTACTGATATTGTTGGCTTGCATGATTTATTTCTGATGTAGCTAGAGGAAAGAAATGATCTGTAGAATGTTGTGTTTTGTTGGAGGACTCCATTCAGTTACCAGTGGCCAGTTTCTACAAGTCGTACGTTTACACACAGCACTTGGATAAACCCTGAAAACCTAAGCATAACCCTCAAATTCAACAACAAAAGATGTGCAGATACTTCATTATGTTAATGTAAACATACTTCACTATGTTAATGTAAACATACTTCACTATGTTAATGTAAACGTACTAATAACGTTTTTGACATAGTTCTACCTCTCAACAAATTTTCTATTATCTTACTGGATATTTGGAAAACCATCAACATTTTTAAGTACTAAGTCTAATTCTGAGAGGGGGAGGAAGCCCTTAGCAATTGTGAACAGTCCCTTATGTCACCCACTGGGTACAGTATGGTAGTTTCAGGGCAGATCGTCTGACCAAAGCATTACTTAATTATATACTTGGCCACCACTATAACAATTGTGAACAGCCCCTTATGTCACCCACTGGATACAGTATGGTACCTTCAGGGCAGATCGTCTGACCAAAGCATTACTTAATTATATACTTGGCCACCACTATAACAATTGTGAACAGCCCCTTATGTCACCCACTGGATACAGTATGGTACCTTCAGGGCAGATCGTCTGATCAAAGCATTACTTAATTATATACTTGGCCACCACTATAACAATTGTGAACAGCCCCTTATGTCACCCACTGGATACAGTATGGTACCTTCAGGGCAGATCGTCTGATCAAAGCATTACTTAATTATATACTTGGCCACCACTATAACAATTGTGAACAGCCCCTTATGTCACCCACTGGATACAGTATGGTACCTTCAGGGCAGATCGTCTGACCAAAGCATTACTTAATTATATACTTGGCCACCACTATAACAATTGTGAACAGCCCCTTATGTCACCCACTGGATACAGTATGGTACCTTCAGGGCAGATCGTCTGACCAAAGCATTACTTAATTATATACTTGGCCACCACTATAACAATTGTCAACAGCCCCTTATGTCACCCACTGGATACAGTATGGTACCTTCAGGGCAGATTGTCTGATCAAAGCATTACTTAATTATATACTTGGCCACCACTATAACAATTGTGAACAGCCCCTTATGTCACCCACTGGATACAGTATGGTACCTTCAAGCAGATCATCTGACCAAAGCATTACTTAATTATATACTTGGCCACCACTATAACAATTGTGAACAGCCCCTTATGTCACCCACTGGATACAGTATGGTACCTTCAGGGCAGATCATCTGACCAAAGCATTACTTAATTATATACTTGGCCACCACTATAACAATTGTGAACAGCCCCTTATGTCACCCACTGGATACAGTATGGTACCTTCAGGGCAGATCATCTAATCAAAGCATTACTTAATTATATACTTGGCCACCACTATAACAATTGTGAACAGCCCCTTATGTCACCCACTGGATACAGTATGCTGCCTTCTGGGCAGATCATCTGACCAAAGCATTACTTAATTATATACTTGGCCACCACTATAACAATTGTGAACAGCCCCTTATGTCACCCACTGGATACAATATGGTACCTTCAGGGCAGATCATCTGATCAAAGCATTACTTAATTATATACTTGGCCACCACTATAACAATTGTGAACAGCCCCTTATGTCACCCACTGGATACAGTATGCTACCTTCTGGGCAGATCATCTGACCAAAGCATTACTTAATTATATACTTAGCCACCACTATAACAATTGTGAACAGCCCCTTATGTCACCCACTGGATACAGTATGGTACCTTCAGGGCAGATCATCTGACCAAAGCATTACTTAATTATATACTTGGCCACCACTATAACAATTGTGAACAGCCCCTTATGTCACCCACTGGATACAGTATGGTACCTTCTGGGCAGATCATCTGACCAAAGCATTACTTATTTATATGCTTGGCCACCACTATAACAATTGTGAACAGCCCCTTATGTCACCCACTGGATACAGTATGGTACCTTCTGGGCAGATCGTCTGATCAAAGCATTACTTAATTATATACTTGGCCACCACTATAACAATTGTGAACAGCCCCTTATGTCACCCACTGGATACAGTATGGTACTTTCTGGGCAGATCATCTGACCAAAGCATTACTTAATTATATACTTGGCCACCACTATAACAATTGTCAACAGCCCCTTATGTCACCCACTGGATACAGTATGGTACCTTCTGGGCAGATCATCTGACCAAAGCATTACTTAATTATATACTTGGCCACCACTATAACAATTGTGAACAGCCCCTTATGTCAACCACTGGATACAGTATGATACCTTCAGGGCAGATCATCTGACCAAAGCATTACTTAATTATATGCTTGGCCACCACTATAACAATTGTGAACAACCCCTTATGTCACCCACTGGATACAGTATGCTACCTTCTGGGCAGATCATCTGACCAAAGCATTACATAATTATATACTTGGCCACCACTATAACAATTGTGAACAGCCCCTTATGTCACCCACTGGATACAGTATGATACCTTCAGGGCAGATCATCTGACCAAAGCATTACTTAATTATATGCTTGGCCACCACTATAACAATTGTGAACAACCCCTTATGTCACCCACTGGATACAGTATGGTACCTTCTGGGCAGATCATCTGACCAAAGCATTACTTAATTATATACTTGGCCACCACTATAACAATTGTGAACAGCCCCTTATGTCACCCACTGGATACAGTATGATACCTTCAGGGCAGATCGTCTGACCGAAGCATTACTTAATTATATACTTGGCCACCACTATAACAATTGTCAACAGCCCCTTATGTCACCCACTGGATACAGTATGGTACCTTCAGGCAGATCATCTGACCAAAGCATTACATAATGCTTGGCCACCACTATAACATCAGGAAGTACTTGAGGGCAGCTGGGTATCAATAAGGACAGTGGTAGGGTCTAAATATATCAGTTGTCACACACCTTGTCATGTTGAGGAAGAATGGCAAGAAATTTTCATCGTGACACCTGTCTATCTCTCCGAAGATTGTCTTCAGAGTCTGTTCTGAAGTGCTGTCCTTTGGAACGCCCTGTCAGAGGCCCAGAAATATGTGAGTCAAAATATGCTGAAGCATCATAAAAGTGATATCAAAATGCAGACCTGTCAAAATTAAAAACTTTTATTGAACAATTAAACTAATTTATATAAAAGCTTACATCTATGACCGATATGAACAAAACATAAAACGATAACTGCCTCACCACTTTCCTATAATTTGAGATTATTATATTATATATTTCATCAGATATGAATCCAAAACATTGCTTTTAGCGCACTTTTGTGGCCCAAATATCGCTGCAGAATGCATCAATGTGCACTGTTATCGCTCAGCGGCACGCTGTAACCACACATTTCATAGTGTTATTTGGACCAGCAAAAATGCCCTAAAATGCAATATTTGATAATCATCTCTGCCACTGATGTACCTAAAGCGATGCAGTAGGATGGAATTAACATTTTGGAATAGATAAAATGAGGTAAGGATTAAACATAATGCATTCATAATAAGGGCTCCAAAGTACAGGATTACCATCGATTTTTATGCTTACACACTTTACCACACCAGTTTTTTTTTAAGGACTGTAAACTTCAAGTACTGAAACCACCACTGCCATCTTCCTCATAAAATAAAGACACAGCATTCCTCGGGGTGGCATGTTGGAGAGTTTACATGCTGGAGTGTTTACATGCTGGAGTGTTTACATGTTGGAGTGTTTACATGCATAATTAGCCATGTGTTTACTTGTTCTCTAAATAATAATTGTTAATATTAGACGTTATTTCTTAACAGACATCGCAGGTAATTTTATTCCACATTAATCAGAGATTGGCGATTGATAAAAAAATACATTCAGGACGAAAAACAATGCTCTCAAAGGTTGAAACCCAGTTTTGCTGTATTTACTGTTTTTAAGGACAACTGTGAGCTGCCTTCCATACACCTTCTACTTTGACAATGACATGTGCAAGAGGGTAAATTTAAACACATTATTCGCCAATAAATATATGTATAAAAACTTGTAATTTCTTGTTTATTTTTTGCTGACTTTGGTTGATTCATTAGTTATTTTTGGAGCACATTTGATGAATTAATAGACTATTGTAGGTGTCGAGGCATGTTATAAATCCATTGCCTAAAAAGGGGCATCCCAAGAACTAAAATTGTTTTTTACTAAAAACAAATTTGAGCTATCTAAAGAAGTTGTCTGCGCTGTCTTTACCTATTAAACTGGACATCTCTCTGGCAAATAAACTAATTCATCAGCATTTACACAATAACTGAAGTGAATAAATCATGCATGGTTTGTGAATGAAACGTTTATGCATTAGTGCATTTTGACTCTTGTATGTGATTTCTTCAAAATGTACCATGAAATTAAACTTTTAAAATAACACCCATAGATAAGTGACAATGCAACGGACAATTTCCACTAAAGTTTCAATACAAATTCCTACAACAAATCCTACTGAACCTTTCTTTTTTGAAAATGTTGTTTGTAATGTCTTGCACACTTACCACTGAAGATCGTGCACCCACCCACCCACCTGATTTATCGCACCCAACCAACTGAGATCACGCACCTACCCAAGATCACGTTTACATTTCCCATACAAAAAATACACAAGAGTTTCAACCAGTGAAATTCAACACAACCTCAACTGAAACTCAGTTGAATTTCAACTAAGTACTGAGAATTTCACATGCAAATGAGTTTCAACTGAGTTCACTTGCATTTAACAATTTGAATCTCAGTTCAGTTTCAACTGTGTATACAAATGAGTTCAGTTTCAACTAGTGTTGTGATTGAATCTCAATGAATGAAGTTCAGCTATATTTTTAAACATCAGCTGTGAAATGGGTACACATATAACTAAAACACACATACACATCACTAGAACAATGAAGTTTCAATCTGCTTATTTTAAAACATGGTTTAATCCTTGTAATTCTGAAGTTGTACATGGAATATGTGCTGTTTACAGTAGTTCGCACCAACAATATCTGCTGTTTGCAGTAGCTCGCACCAACAATATCTGCTGTTTGCAGTAGTTCGCACCAACAATATCCGCTGTTTGCAGTAGCTCGCACCAACAATATCTGCTGTTTGCAGTAGTTCGCATCAAAAATATCGGCATTTGCAGTAGTTCCCACCAACAATATCTGCTGTTTGCAGTAGTTTGCACCAACAATACCTGCTGCTTGCAGCCGTTCGCACCAACAATATATGTTGTTTGCAGTAGTTCGCACCAACAATATCTGCTGATTGCAGTAGTTCGCACCAACAATATCTGTTGTTTGCAGTAGTTCGCACCAACAATATATGTTGTTTGCAGTAGTTCACACCAACAATATCTGCTGCTTGCAGTAGTTCGCACCAACAATATCTGTTGTTTGCAGTAGTTCGCACCAACAGTATCTGTTGTTTGCAGTAGTTCGCACCAACAATATCTGCTGATTGCAGTAGTTCGCACCAACAATATATGTTGTTTGCAGTAGTTCGCACCAACAATATCTGTTGTTTGCAGTAGTTCGCACCAACAATATCTGCTGCTTGCAGTAGTTCGCACCAACAATATCTGTTGTTTGCAGTAGTTCGCACCAACAATATCTGCTGATTGCAGTAGTTCACACCAACAATATATGTTGTTTGCAGTAGTTCGCACCAACAATATCTGTTGTTTGCAGTAGTTCGCACCAACAATATCTGCTGATTGCAGTAGTTCACACCAACAATATATGTTGTTTGCAGTAGTTCGCACCAACAATATCTGCTGATTGCAGTAGTTCACACCAACAATATATGTTGTTTGCAGTAGCACAGTTCCAGATAGCACAGTTCCAGAGAATTAGAAACATGTAAAAAGCCACATATAACAAGTTATCACAAGGTACAACTTGTTTTGACACAGCATAAGTTGTATTTCTAAACATTGTGTGTCAGTAACAAACACATGATTGTGGCTCCCTAAACTACAGTTTGTAATCGTCAAATTAGAACTTTGGGAAGTATGGTCAGTTCAATCCTTCCGACAGAACATTAGCATGGCTGAAGTCTTCTTGTGCACAACTGTGAATAGTAATGTAATGCACAACAATAATTGCATAAAATTACTGTGTAACCATATTATAATATTATAAGAGTCTTGAGAGCATACACAAGAAATTGCACCAATGTCAATGATATTGTTACTACACAGTCATATCATCTAATGAGCACTTTTGATGTCATGATGGTCTGGGCAGGTCTAACACAAGACTGGAGAAAGTTTCCTTTGGTAATCAATAATCAATAATGATGTCAACCTGAAACAAATGGCATAGAACAAGATAAGAATCTCATTTGTGAATATATTGAAAACTAATATAGTGATACACAGAACAGTAACATTTCAAATGATGACAGCACTGTCACTTTTAGGAGTGAAGTATGTTACTAGCCAGAGCTAGACAAGCCCAAATATTGTCTAGTAATGTTAATAAATGATTGATAAAAACATACAATGTTTTTTCCGTGAATCAAGGTGAATCCCGGATTTGCGAGAATCATGAAATTTTCACCTTGAATAAAAAATACTTTCACTTAAAGAAATAAAACATGTCTTAAAGAAATAAAACATGATGTATATCAGAGTAAAGTACGTTTATCCAGTTTTACAGGCACACTTATTATAGGTGGTCCATGTCAGCTGTTATGGACCGTAGCAGGCACCCCCCTATAAACGGGCCTCTATGGGTACACGTTTTGGTCAACTTGCCGATCACAGTACTACTAGCGCCGCCTAACGAGCTCCGGCATTGCTAACATTAGCATCGAAAAATTTAGGTAAGAATGAATTTAAGAAACGTTAATAATTTAGGCCAATCTAGTTCAACTTCATGTTTACCGCCTTTATAATTATGGCTTTAGTCTAGTTTAGTTTTGCGTCCGTACCCCACGATAGTGATCTGGTTGAATTGTTGAATATAACTGAAGGTTTCCAGACAAGGTCAAGGAACGTGACTTCTGATTGGCTCCATACTTAACCATTCCTTTTTCGGTCCTGAAATTGTTAGAAGATAAATTTCCCTCCCGTGTAGTGTTCTAAACAGGTACTACTTATTAGCACGGGCTTGATCGGTGAATATTCGCTGCTGATGTGATGTAATTGAAAAATTTTATTTCCAACTAACAATTCTAGATTCCCGTCAAATTGTCGGCCATCTTACTTTTTCTTTACTTCCAAGGTAGGTGCACAACTTACAACTAGGAATGCACGTAAGGCCATATTGACAAACCGACATCAGGCTGAACTTATAATCAAATATGCAATCTAGTTTACCACGAGAATAAACATAACACAAACAAAGTGATATTAACATAATTAAGGATAGTTTGACAGAAACACTCCTGCATGTTATCTTTTCACTGACAGGCTTTTCGGCAGGATGTTTCCCCATAGTCGCCCTGGAGTACATCTACAGTTTTGTCTGTAGACTGCTTTCCTAATGCAATGGTAGCACCCAGTCCTGCGTCCCTGCACGTACTTCTCTAGTACACAGCACTTGCAATCAAGGTAAAATTCATAAAACACAGGGCATCATTTTTGAGGCGAACGATCGCTCTCACGCGCGATTTATCGCTCGCGTCAATTGCTAAAATCGCTCGCTGCCTGCAAGTGTTCGTCTTGACAAGGAGTTTCTAGAGTATTAGATTCACTAGGAAAGTCTACTCTTTTTATAACGAAGTGGCGATCGCAGTGGACCAGCGTCAATGTGTATTATGTTTAAATGTCACATACTGTTGTATGTCAAACTGAATAAAGTACACGTATACATGTACAGTTATGGAACAGATAAGGGATTAACAATAAATTCACGACGCACATCTCCGGTACCACTTAACATCGATTCACTGTTTCATGTGCGGATGACGAATTCATATTTTTGCGCACCGAGTTTGAGTTGTGCGTTTGGCATTATTATGCAATGGAAGTATGCCATTTCACCCCAGTTTATATTGGTGTTCCTTACTAAGCTGCATTTATGACTATACATTTGATTCTTAAATGTGGCATATTTGTGAATCTCGGTTGCAATTTTCAAACCGCCAAAGCGAAGTTGCACGCCAGTGGCAGTACTGCATTGTGCCGAGATCACTGCCACGGGCAAGGCCCGGGGCACGGACACAGCACACTGCTACTGCACTGGCCTTGCCTAGGCTACGCCATGGTGATCGATGACATGTTGCAATTCAAAACCGTTTCACCAATTGCAATGAATGGGGTTTACTAAAGCAAGCATTTATTTCATTGTACAAAACTCATAGCGCTAGCAAGTACCAATTAAAATTTCATGGCGACAACAGAATCCAAATGGGAAATGGTGGCACCACCACACGGTAAAAAAAACAATTAACAAATAGCTCGCCTAAATTAATTTGGCATATTTAGGCGAGCGATTTCAGATTGGCAAAGTTATATGTACGCAGTCAACAACCTGATAAGTAGAATAAAGATAGTCAGATACAAATAAAAAATGGCAACAGCAAGAAAGCAGGAGTACAAGCTAAAGTACATATGTAAATGAATGTAATGTATGTATGAAAGATGTGAAGGGAAAACATAAAGCTGTTTTCTGAAATTTGTGAAAAGTGGTACTACATTGACTGCCAGAACATCTTTGAACAAGTTTACAAGTTCCTTGTCAAAGAAGGGAACAGTGTGCACTGGTTTTGTGACAATTGCAATGGTGTTGCAGCAAAAATCTATAAAATGGTATGTGCAGTAAAGGTCAAACAAGATGAAATAGAAACGAAGGTGGACTCCATGACAGAGACGGTTGAACTCCTTGAGAATACGATGGAAGCCAAGATGGATGCAAAAATAGCAAAGCTCAGGGGAGACCAAGAAGAGATAGAAAAACGCAGAACAAACCTAATAATATATGAGGTAACAGAGTCAACTGGCCCAGACAGCGGAGAACACAAAAGGGACGATGAACACAAAGTGAGGTTAATATTCGGCCAGTCAAGGAAGTCTTTGGTAGCGAGAGCAATAAACTGGCCATTATGAACATGGTGCAATCACTGAGAATATCCAAACAGAGGGAAGATGCAGAGGTCTTGAAGGATATACACATTGCTGCAGACATGACTCAGAGACAACGAGAGGAGCGCAGAGGATTGATGAATGAGCTGGAAAAGCGTATGCAAGAAGGAAAGAAAGATCTGGTCATACGAAATGGCAGATTGGTCCAAAACGAACTTTCCGTAGGCAGAGAGACTCAACTGACCAGGCACGGTCAGAGAGAAAACACTAAGCAAGTAGTGAATCACACCCAAAAAAATAACTGAAAGCACAATCAGCACAACATGTGACTGATGAGGTTCAGGTGGCACAACAAACACAACATGTGACTGATGAGGTTCAGGTGGCACAACAAACACAACATGTGACTGATGAGATTTGGGTGGCACAACAAACACAACATGTGAGTGATGTGACTGATGAGGTTTGGGTGGCACAAAAAACACAACACGTGACAGATGATGTTCGGGCGGCACAACAAACACAACATGTGACTGATGAGGTTCGGATGGCACAACAAACACAACATGTGACTGATGAGGTTCGGGTGGCACAACAAACACAACATGTGACTGATGAAATGGAAAGAGTGATCACTGTTTGATCACGTTTACATACCAATGTCAAACACCAGTTTCAGGCCAGTGACAAAATGTTTCTGTATGAGAAAGGAAACTATTCAAAGCAATTACGAGGAATGCTGCAAGATGACTGGGAAACTAAATTCGTGAATCTAGATGCTGAGAGCTGGGAATTGTTTATTTGTAGGCTTGAACAGGCAGAGCACGAGTGTATCCCCAAGAAGAAATCAACGCAATCAAGAAAGTATAAGCCATTATGGATGAATGAGAAAACACTGGAAGAAACATAGGGGTCATTCCACATTAACTCAACCAAACCCCATGCACTTCGGTCTCAGATTCACTTAAATTTTTTACCAAATATTCCACAGTCATCTTCATGGACAAATCTGAAGAAAGTTAGGAATCAAGCAAGATGGGCTACTTGACAGGCAGTCCAGACGCTAGAGCAGTCCATAGCACAAGAGATTAAAAGTAACCCATTTCTGGAGCTATGCTCGATCAAAGATGAAAACAAGACCAAGAGTAGCTGATCTTCAAATGGAGGAGAATGCAGAACTGACAACCACCGATAAAGAGAAGGCAGAGGTCCTGTGTGAATTCTTTAGTGATGATTTTACTAGAAGACCTGATAAATGTACCAACAGTTGAGGAGCCAGGGCTCGACATTAACGCTTGTCTGGGACAAGTAGCTACCAGTGTAGGACAAGTACATAATTCTGGACACAGAACAAGTTCATGCCGTTGCAATATATAAAACATGTACTGTTAATTTTAATACAAAGATTGAAAGGTTTTGACTTGTTGACACCCAAAATAAATAATGTTAATGGAATCTATAATTATGTTCAATGTTGCACGTATCACCGCTTTCTTTCCGTCATTTGCGATTAGTACCAATGTAATCACCAGGTAGCGCATGTAGCATTTTAGAAACTACCTTGCTCACTGGGACAGCAACGCTGTTCCATTGAAAACACGAACGTGCTGTCATCGTTCCTTATTTAAATGCCCCATTACATAGCACACTTCTGACATGTCCGTTTTATGTTTTTTTTTTAACGTTATTGCTACATGGGAACGCATAAAATCTAATGTCAGAAACAGGTCGCGATCCTAACAAACGCCAACAGCAAAGTAACAGCTTAAGGCCACTCAGCTTCGGCACGATGGAAAAAGTTACACATATTGATAGTACAGTACTAATCCCGTTTTGTTGTACGTATTAACACAACATAGTACAGTCATATCACCGCTACATGTTAACGCAAGTATGCTGATAGTTGCAGCAGCAACCCTAAGCCATACACTCACAACCAAGAGTTCGGTTTTGTAATTTTTCAGTCAGTTGCATTCACAGTATACGTAGGTCATAATGAAAAGACCATTAATTAACGGTTAATTAATTCTGTTTTATTAATGCAATAATTTTTAGTCATTTATTTTGTTGCATATTGTTACCATTTGCTTACTGGATTATCATAATTAATACGACGTGATAAAGAAATTTTAGGTGGTAGCAGTATTTGTTCCATGCAGAATATAATAATAATAATAATAATTGACTTCTATGGCGCCTATATACTATTTGTAGAATGTAAAAATTGTGTCTAAGTGTGCATTGTAATGGAGTTATTTCCTTTCGGTCAGAATATTAAAATTTTGCAGAATTACTTTTAACATAATAAAAGTTGATAAATGCTATCTTATTTCTTACAATTATTTACATTTTCCTTCTACACTTAGAAAATGCACTAAAACATATTTGTTAGAAACATCATCCTGGATATTATATACATTCAGGTGTGGTATATCATGCCATAGCAATTCACTGCGTTTGTAGTTTTCAGGTGGGACATTTATAGGTTTGGTGGGACAAGTAAACACGACTCGCTACTTGTCCTACAGGACAAGTGCCTTCTACAATTTAGTGTAGAAGAAATTGGAAAACCTCAAAATCGGGAAATCACGAGGTCCTGATGGCATACACCCCCATGCACTAAGAGCTTGCTAAAGAATTGGAAAATGCCACTGTACATCATATTCAGGGAGTCACTGGATACAGGCATAGTGCCAAGTCTGGAAAATTGCAAATGTATCGCCCATATTCAAGAAAGGCGGCTGGCAACTAGTTGCAAACTACAGGCCAGTAAGCTTGACCGCAGTGGCATGTAAAGTCATGGAATCCCTGGTCAAGGATGCCATAATAACACACATGGAAAAAACAAATTAATTGCAGACCAACAGCATGGTTTCATTGCTGGGAGATCATATATTACCTAGCTAATCTCAGCATTGGACGACTGGACAAAATATTAGATGATGGAGAATGTGTGGATGCAATATACATGGATTTTAGGAAGGCTTGTACCACACCAGAGGCTGCTTGCTGAATTAAAAGGATATGGAATTAAGGGAAAACTTCTTAAATGGATTGAAACATTCCTCACTGGTCGCCAACACCGTGTATTAGCCAATGAAGCAGCATCTTCGTGGTCGGAAGTAGTGAGCAGGATACCACAGGGCAGTGTCCTCGAACCTATTCTTTTTATATTGTATATCAATGATATAACTAATGTTGTAACATGAAGATTTTTGCAGATTATACAAAAATATATCGCAAAACGTCAATGAGACAAGATTGTTTAAATCTGCAGAAAGACCTAGACGGATTACAGGACTGGGCCGAGAAATGGCACTTACACTTTCACTCAGATAAATACAAAGTTCTAAGAATTGGACATGGGCACCCAGAATTTACCTATACTTTGACAACATCAACAGGTGCAAAACCTCTGAAGTGTAGCCATGTAAAGAAAAACCTGGGCATCCAAGTTGATGATCAGTTAAAATTTAGACAACAGGTGCAACAGGCAGTGTCAAATACAAATAGACTGCTGGGTGTAATATGCCATACTTATCAATACCTAGATAAGACAACCTTCCTTCGTCTCTATAGGGGACTTGTCTGTCCTACTTTGCAATATGGTGTGGTAGTCTGATATTGATGCTGTGGAGGCTGTCCAGAGAAGAGCTGTACGGATGGTCCCAGTACTTAGACATTTAGATTATGAATCTAGACTAATACCCCGTTCACACTACAAACAGGTTTCGAGGATTAGTTAATGCACATTAACTAAGCCGGTTCAGATACCCCGTTGCCATCACACTGCAACAGCCTGAACCGGAGTAGTTCTCGTCAACTAATGCGGTTCTTTTGATTAATCACCATTGAGTAGCAAGTGGGCGGGGCATTAATTAAGTCAAATGATGCTGACATTTTGTGTAAGAGATCGATATACCAAATCACCAACAGCTACTTCATTTATTCAATGCAAACAAAATATTAAAACAGTTGTTTTGAGAGAAAAACTTTAAAATGTTGCAACATCTGAACCATGTCACGCGAGTTGAGCAAACCGGCGGAATTCAACCTATATTTATGGCAAGCCGTACAGACAATCTTTTTTCATTTTACCACTTTGATCATTTCAACTTTTTATAAAAACCAGGCTTGACATAACGCTTTATAAAACACATACACATATACTTGTATTAAATATATAACGTTACTGCAGTACATTTTTTCTCGTATATTTAACACATTTTAATTATTCCTACTTTTATGACAAGACTGGCTTGCCATACATCTACCACAAAGGACGATAATTGTCACATGCCCAAGAACGAGACACGCATCAGCAGACGCTCAATAATAATGTCTGGTAAGCATGCAAAGTCGGTTTTTATCAAGGTATGTATATCATAAACATGTTCCATGTTATATTATATATCAAAATATATTTTGCTCAGACAAGACTCTGTATCGTTATTGTCGTAAACAATCGCTGTGACGTCTCTAACGCGATATCAAGCGAGATTTCAATGGGTTGAAAACTGCACTGGTAACTATACCACAATTCAGTGGGCGGCAACGATCGCCAGCCGCAATATCTGGCATTAATCAGGTCAAATTTAGTCCGACTTGGCACTAATCCCCGTTGCATTCACACTAGCAATTTGAACTGGAGTAATTGCCAATTATTCCCTGTGTGGCAGTGGATGGCCTTCACACATTCCTAACAAACACAATGGGAAAACCAATTGCTAACTGTTAATACTTAGTGCACAAGTTAAAAGATCTATGGACACAATAGGCACATCACAGTGAGTGAGTTCAAATATTCTTTGATTATTTACAATGGGATTTCTAACAACTGTTGTTAAACCTGTCACTGCACCTACAGGTGCATTAAGCAAGTTCCACCCACTTATTCTTGTGATTGCTTAATTCATTCAACCAATCATATGCATCCCAATCTCCTTAAGTGTGTATCATATCTGGGAATGATCACATCTGATCTTGAAATTGACCGTGTAATTTGAACTTTGAATATCATCTCGTGTTACAAAATGTAACTATTGCGAATCGCAATGGCACCCTCAAAGTATCCGTGTGGAATCTGCAGCAAGGGCTATGCAACAAATTCCATAGAGTGTTTGTCATGCCTGAAATGGGTGCATCAGTAAGTTTTTATTGTTTGCATAAACATTCCTGAAAATCTAAGTATAATTGGCTCCGCTGTCAACCCGGAATTGTATACCATTTTACCAATTGTTTTACTTATTGTTTATGTTTGTATGATTTATACAATTCCAAAAATAAAGTCTATCTATCTATCTATATCATATTTGTTAAGCATGACCTTGTTTTTAGGAATCTATGTTGAGATGGATTTAATAATTTATGCCTAACAAGAAGTCCACCATATGGTATTTAATTAACTTTTCTAATAATTTACAATATCATACAGAAATCCATAAATTGAGAACAGAGCAGAGTTGACTTTAATCATTTGATGCAATCACTAGTTTTCATTGTCATATTGAACACAATTACCGCACAGCAAGGTGAGGAATTTAGAGACTTTGTTAGAACCAACACAACAACATTAGTGCCATAGCTACATGTTGACTAGTGTCTGTGAACACTGTTAGCTGTCAGATTATATCCCTCAAATGTTTATAATAATATAATAATCTATTTCAATCAATGTACATTTAACATAGAACAATTATTACAAAGTGTACACATAATTTTATATTGTTCTCAGACATTTTTACAGACTTTACAGTGGAGTTTCTGTGGCTTGCGCCCACAGCGAGAGACTACTACTACAAACCTACAAAGTTGAGCTGCGACATCATCACACCTTTGACACACCACCTGGGATACAGGATGCTGTCACATCACAATACCTTTGACACGCCACCTGGGATACAGGATGCTGCCACATCACCACACCTTTGACATGCCACCTGGGATACAGGATGCTGCCACATCACCACACCTTTGACATGCCACCTGGGATACAGGATGCTGCCACATCACCACACCTTTGACATGCCACCTGGGATACAGGATGCTGCCACATCACCACATCTTTGACACGCCACCTGGGATACAGGATGTTGTCACATCACCACACCTTTGACACGCCACCTGGGATACAGGATGCTGCCACATCACCACACCTTTGACATGCCACCTGGGATACAGGATGCTGCCACATCACCACACCTTTGACATGCCACCTGGGATACAGGATGCTGTCACATCACAACACCTTTGACACACCACCTGGGATACAGGATGCTGCTACATCACCACACCTTTGACACGCCACCTGGGTGGGATACAGGATGCTGCCACATCACCACACCTTTGACATGCCACCTGGGATACAGGATGCTGCCACATCACCACACCTTTGACATGCCACCTGGGATACAGGATGCTGCCACATCACCACATCTTTGACACGCCACCTGGGATACAGGATGTTGTCACATCATCACACCTTTGACATGTAGGGCACAGTAATTTTAGATGTTATTTTCAAAAAATCATATCATCTGACATAACTGCATTTGAGCCAGGCACATTGGCAAGTTTGCTGGTACAACATGTTGGCAATGTAACTGGATTTTTAGATGATTTCAATAGGCGGAAGGATTTTTGGCAATTTTTTCGTTACAAGGTACGTGTGCGTAGTAATTCATGCATAAATTGGTAAAAAAAATTACGGGTATGACACGTGCAGGTATTTTAAATGAGTTAGAAGTACGAAACTGACTAAACTCGATCAGCATGTCAATGAGATGATGACAACGGCAGGTAAGAAGTTTCAGAATTTTTTAAGGTCCCGTTTTCTTATAATCGTGCGAAACATTAACATGGTCGCCAATGTAACAGTAGGCTGAACCCAATAGCAGTTTTGAGAAAATCAGCTTTAAAAAACGGCATTGAAAAATTGCTTCTCCCATAGCAACCAGTAGTTATGTATAAAGAAGATTCCGAAGTATAATGTGGAAAAACGTAATATATATATATTGAATGCCACCTCATTTACTACCAAGTTTGGTATTCCTGGAGACCACTGGGAGCTGAACCCCTAAAGTAAACCCCTTAAATATCTTAAAGTAAAACATTATTTACACATTACATACATAATAACACTACACAATGTCAGTTACCCTAATTTGGAAAGTCCGCTCCCGCTGGCGCTGAGCCAACCAGTGCAGGCTCAATGTGGTCTGTCCCTGCTGAGGCGACCTCCACGGGCTCAACGCGGCCTTCCAAGTAATGTTCAATCACGGCAGCAGCTAAATTGCTGTCCTCGAGATTGCACCCCCTCGCACGATCCAACTCGGTAGCTAAATAAGCTTCTTTCAATGCCACAGTGCAAATCTGTAACGAATCGAAGACGAAAACAGCGGGTGAAAATGGCGAACAAAGAAAACTGTAAACAAGCCGACTGCGCCCGCGCGCTTACATTTTTGATCAATCAGCAAGCGCATTGCAACTTCCATAGCAACAACAGCATTTTGTTGCTGGATAAATTATGTAAAATAGGAGCTGTTCCATTGGTCTAGAGTAAGATTCCCAATCACACGTATAGTTGACGTCATAAGCTTTCCGGCCATGTATAACATGTGAAGTTTCCCACTTGTAAGTGAGTGAAGACAGTTGACCAAAAACGCATAAAAATGGCTTTGTTTCAGACTTCTCAACCGCGACGCTAATCAGGGGCTTCAATAAAGTGCTAAATATGACAAGTTTGAACAATCTCTCAGCTTATATAAATGGATTTATGGAAAGATGGATAATTTCGCTGATCGATTCCATTGACAACCCATTTTCGACAATTCGAAGGTACACCATGCGTTTTAGGCTCCTGCGTCAAATTAAATCTAGCAAGAAGCACCTGGTTTTGGCGTGGCACATCACAAATAAGCTTTCCGCTCATGTACCCCATCTGTAAAGGGTGATGGCAGCTGCTTGTTCCGTGCATTGTCATGTGGCTTGTTCAGGACTGAGGACCATCACTACCTCATCCGCCTCCTCACCGCCATCAAGATTGCTTCGCACAGAGACTGATATGACCCACTTGACCCAGGTTACAATGATTTCGTTCATGACAACCGACTCGTCCATAACCCCTACCATCGCCTCCTGCAGTCTGTCACTACACCTTGCACCTATTCAGAGATGATGCTCCTGTTTGCTGCAAGTGCAGCTCTCTCCGTTGGAGTCGAGTCCTACTGTCCGCCAAATGCCAGCATCTACTTCACTGCCGACCCACTGACCAGGAACGCCTGCTATCACCATCATGTGGTCCACCATGCTAGTGCCACAGCGACCAAGTGACTTCCAGCCAAACCACTTCGCTGTGCTTCACAAAATCAATGCCGACCTGACTGATTTCCATTCCACCTCAGAGCAGCCCGAAGATGCTCACATGTCATTTAATGTTTTTCTACCACTGTCCGATATTCCTGACCAAGTTGCAGAACAATCCCTTGAGATAAATGCATTTCCAGACAACATACAGATACTACAAGACCAGCCGACGACATTCGACATCGTCACTGCTGGATCGAAGAAAGGAGAACTGCTGGTAGACTGTTTAGGGTTCACATACACGAAGAAGTTTTCTGGAAAAACAATGATGGATGTGCAGTGCCTGTGGGTCCCGCAAGTGCTTTGCCACTGTGAGTCAGCGGGGTGATGCATTCGTGAGAGGGAAATGTCACAGACACAATCACCCAGGGGCAGGCCCTTAGCCAGAAATAAAATTTTGTCATTCTTGAACATTCTAAAAGGTATAACCTTAAATGCGCAAACACGCGCGAATGGCCGTTTGCGCCTATAGAGCCATTATTGGCCCAATTGATTGTTTTTCACTAGCAAGCCAATGCAAGTTGAGCAAATGTCAAATGACAGCCAGTATTGGCCGAATTAGGTGTGTTCAATGGCAGGCCAAGTCCGGTTTAGCCATTATTGGCCCAATCGAGTCTTACTAGCTGTGCAGCGAGGTTGGCGTTATCACCTGCACAGTAATACTAATAGAAGAGCCAACACATGAAGGTTCATGAAAAAGTAACTTGAAACTGTATTTTTTATTATAAACATGGAAGTAATGTTTGAAGCATCTTAAGACTTTAAGTGCATGCATGCAAATACGTCTAATAATGAACAAATATGATTACAATCACACTCAAAATCAAATGCTTGACACTAAAAGTAAAGCAATACAAATAAAAATAGAAGATATAGCACTCAGTAATACAATTCGTTTTGAAAATAATACATTGACACATTACCTTTTTTATAAAACAGCAATCATCCAGATCCAGTATTACCTAGGCTATGCCGTGGCTATGCCTAGCCCTACCCCTAGGCTATGGTTATTGGACAAAAAGTATGAATTAACTAGACTGACCACAGCCTAATGATTCGTGGTTTGCCTACCGTTTTAGTTTTCTTTCAGCAACTGGGAAACTGCTGACAATAATAGGCCTACATGCCGATTATGGATGTGAACCAGAGCCCGAATCAGATTCAATTTCGAAGTCGACTGACATCGCGCTGGCTGGGCCACTGCAAAGTGCCAGCGGTGGGCGACAACATTATGGATCTCGGTAATCGTTTACTTAACTGGCCTAAATTATTACGGCTTTATGCCGACGGTTTTTACAACATTTTTGTACCTGAATGCGTTCCTTACATCATTCCGCATGTTCCAGTAAAAAAAGTTCATATATTCTTTTAAAATATTGTGTTTTAGGCCACTTTTAATCAGTTTTACACATCAAAACAGCGGAACCGATTGCAAGATAAACATGGCGCGTGTGCGATTTGCGCATTAGTCACGCCTAGGTGCCATCAGAACCGCGAAGGCGATCTTTTACAATTAGGCAATGTAAAAAAAATTAAGAGAACAATATTGAGAAAATATGCTCCAAAAATGTTTCAAACGAAGAAATTCTATAAAAAAAATTAAAACATTCTCCACAGTTTTTATATTAAACACAACATTTGTAGAGCATATACAGTCACTTCTAACGTAATATTTCATATTTATTTAATTAAATATTTGATGTTGCAAATATTATTTGTATGAAAATTAATATAATTAAATTTAAAAGAATGGATGTCGTTTGGTGAGCAAAGGTTATTGTTTTTGTAATTAAAACATACTGATGATATTGCATGGCATGCGCATCTTTAAAGGGACAATTCATTGTATGTCATTGTTAATATAATTAAATTTAAAAGAATGTAGGGGTTAAATTATCTGTCGTTTGGTGAACAAAGGTTTTTTTTAAATTATGCTGATATTGCATGTCTGCATGGTTTCCTTCTGATGGGGAGGAGGGAGGAGGGAGGGAGGGAGGGAGGGAGGGAGGGAGGGAGGGAGGGAGGGGGAGGGAGGGAGGGAGGGAGGGAGGGAGGGAGGGAGGAGGGAGGGAGGGAGGGAGGGAGGGAGGGAGGGAGGGAGGGGAGGGAGGGAGGGAGGGAGGGAGGGAGGGAGGGAGGGAGGGGGAGGGAGGGAGGGAGGGAGGAGGGAGGGAGGGAGGGAGGGAGGGAGGGAGGGAGGGAGGGAGGGAGGGAGGAGGGAGGGAGGGAGGGAGGGAGGGAGGGAGGGAGGGAGGGAGGGAGGGAGGGGAGGGAGGGAGGGAGGGAGGGAGGGAGGGAGGGAGGAGGGAGGGAGGGAGGGAGGGAGGGAGGGAGGGAGGGAGGGAGGGAGGGAGGGAGGGAGGGAGGGAGGGAGGGAGGGAGGGAGGGAGGGAGGGAGGGAGGAGGGAGGGAGGGAGGGAGGAGGGAGGGAGGGAGGGAGGGAGGGAGGGAGGGAGGGAGGGAGGGAGGGAGGGAGGGAGGAGGGAGGGAGGGAGGGAGGAGGGAGGGAGGGAGGGAGGGAGGAGGAGGGAGGAGGGGAGGGAGGAGGGAGGGAGGGAGGAGGAGGGAGGGAGGGAGGGAGGGAGGGAGGGAGGGAGGGAGGGAGGGAGGGAGGGAGGGAGGGAGGGGAGGGGAGGGAGGTGTTCTGTGTTGTCCGTTTTCACAGCAATATCCTGCGGAGAAATCGTGATGTAGTACCGCCTTGCAGTGATTAATGGGAAGAAGATATAGCTCAGAAACAATTTTAATTGTTCATATTAAATAACATTAATTACTTTCTCATAATACATGTGAAATAAAAGCATCCTTTCATTGCGCATACACACATTCAGCAAAACATATAACATTAATTAACATATTAATAATTAATTAATCAACGTGCTATACTATTGTAACTGCTAGTGTGATTTTGACGTGTAATAAATAAAACAACAGTTTTACAGTTATTTAGCTTTCTTAGAGGGATGGAGTCGTCATAGAGTATTCAGTATCCTTGCCACAATAATTACGTAAAAACATAAATGTATTATTATCATTATGGGACTACATAACTTTTCATTATCGTTACAAGCCATCATTGTCAGTTTCATTATCATTACCATCAATGGCCAGTTATATGTAAAGAACTCAATGAACCAACTATTGTAAAAGTTTCTTATATTTATTTGAAGGAAAATCGCTAAGTAACAATGGTGTTTTAAAGGTGTCTGCTGGTGTAACTCATACTGCTGCTTGGCAGAAATAAGGTAAATTGCTGTAGGAAATCCTTGTCCAAGCCTAAATAATAACACTATTTAGTAAGTATTTACATCGTGTGGCTTTCTTCCACGCACTGAAGGCTTCGGTCCGAGGCAGTTGCACAAAAGAAATTGTGTAGCATTTGCACGAACTGCCATGACAGGCACATAACCGTCGAATACACATCGAATGCACAGGTTTGTGTATCCACTGGATGTGAGCTGTGAATGTGTTATCACTTATCAGTCATTCGATCAAGAAATGTGTATTCAGACAAATCCAGTGATACTACAACTGCACAGACACAGCATATGCGTAAAAAGCAATACATATGTGGTTTGGTTACTCACCAGTTTAGAAATATTAAAAAAACTAAATATGTATTTGGTGTTCCCCAAAAATATGAATATGCATATAATTTAATTATTATTTTTTTATTATTTAAATGAACATGTTAATGTAAAGAGAGTACATTAAATTGTAAATGTATATAAAATTGACTTAAATTTATATAAATTTACTTAATTAAATTAAAGTGCTTCTAAAGTACTCCTCCCTCCTTAAAGTTGCGCATGCACATGACATGCAATATCATCAGTATATGTTTTAATTACAAAAACAATAACCTTTGCCTCACCAAACGAAAGATACTTTAACCCATGCATTCTTTTTAATTTAATTATGTTAATGACATGCAATGAAGTTGTCCCTTTAAAATTGCACATGCGCATGACATGCAATATCATCAGTATAATTTTTAATTACAAAATAATCTTTGTTCATTCAAACGACAGATAATTTAACCCATGCATTCTTTTAAATTTAATTATATTTACAATGACATGCAATGAGATGTCCCTTGTAGTTGCGCATAGCGCATGCGCATAACATCTAATATCGACCACATAATTTTCATACAAATAATATTTTGTTAAATAAAATATAACGTTAGAAGTGACTGTATGTGCTCTACAAATGTTGTGTTTAATATGAAAACTGTGGAGAATGTTTTAATTTTTTTTCTACAATTTCTTCGTTTGAAACATTTTTGGAGCCTATTTTCTCAATTTTGTTCTCTTAATTTTTTTACGTTGCGTAATTGTATGCCCAGTACACACAAACATCGCCTTCGCGGTTCTGATGGCACCGAGGCGTGACTAATGCGCAAATCCCACACGCGCCATGTTTATCATGCAATCGGTTCCGCTGTTTTGATGTGTAAAACTTATTAAAAGTGGCCTAAAACACAATATTTTTAAAGAATATATGAACTTTTTTACTGGAACATATGCGGAATGATGTAAGGAACGCATTCAGGTACAAAAATGCTGTAAAAACCGTCGGCATAAAGCCGTAATAATTTAGGCCAGTTAAGTAAACGATTACCTGGATCTCTACCAACGTAACAAAGGATCCTGACTCGGACTGTTTCAGGGACAATCGCAGAAACACTGCTTTTATTCACGTTTACGAAAAAGGCATCGATTGTCGTGACATATCGCTTATTTCACTCACTCTCGCTTGGCAGGTGCCATTTTGAACTCGCCCCACAACATCCTGGTCACGGGATTATTTCTTCAAATGAGAGCGCTAATGGATAGGCACTGAGAAACGCCATAGAAACGCTTTTCCCAACCAATGGCATGCACGATTACAATAAATAGAGATCAATCGTAGTATCATTATTTGGTAATCGTTTACTTAACTGGCCTAAATTATTAGGGCTTTATGCCGTCGGTTTATCCAGCATTTTTGTACCTCAATGCGTTCCTTACATCATTCCGCATATGTTCCAGTAGAAAAGTTCATGTATTCTTTAAAAATTTGGTGTTTTAGGCCGCTTTTTAATCAGTTTTGCACATCAAAACAGCGGAACCGATTGCATGATAAACATGGCGCGTGTGCGATTTGCGCATTAGTCACGCCTCGGTGCCATCAGAACCGCGAAGGCGATGTTTGTGTGTATTGGGCAACGTAAAAAAATGAAGAGAACAAATTTAGAAAATAGGCTCCAGAAATGTTTCAAACGAAGAAATTCTAGACAAAAAAATTAAAACATTCTCCATAGTTTTCATATTAAACACAACATTTATAGAGCACATACAGTCACTTCTAAAGCAATATTTCATATTTGATTTAATGAAATATTTGGTGTTGCAAATATTATTTGTATGAAAATTATGTGGTTGATATTAGATGTTATGCGCATGCGCAACTACCAGGGGACATCTCATTGCATGTCATTGTTAATATAATTAAATTTAACAGAATGCATGGGTTAAATTATCTGTCGTTTGGTGAACAAAGATTATTGTTTTTGTAACAAAAAATATACTGATGATATTGCATGTCATGCGCATGCGCAACTTTAAAGGGTCAACTCATTGCATGTCATTGTTAATATAATTAAATTTAAAAGACGTTTTTAAAAAAATTATGCTGATATTGCATGTCTGGTTTCCTTCTGATGGGGAGGGAGGGAGGGAAGGAGGAGGAGGGAGGGGGAGGGGGGAAAGAGGGAGGAAGTTGAAACAGTCATCAGTAAATTAATTCTGCACCATCGTCGTTCAGCATTCTGTAAAAGAAGGATCAAGGTTAAAAGAAAGTCGTCCATCTCAGTCGCACGCCTTGTCGTGTACACTCTTCAATGTCATGAGTCGTACTAATGAAGAATAGCAGAATGAATATCGAAGTACCGCGACTGAGCGATCATAGAGGATCTGTGCCTCATTGACCCGTTGCTTAAGTACGGGTATCTGTCGGCAGGCATGATAAAACTTGTATTCTGTGTTGTCCGTTTTCGCAGCAATATCCTGTGGAGAAATCGTGATGTAGTACCGCCTTGCCAGTGATTAATGGGAAGAAGAAGATTATAGCTCAGAAACAATTTTAGTTGTTCATATTAAATAACATTAATTGCTTTCTTGTAATACATGTGAAATAAAAGCATCCTTTCATTGTGCATACACACATTCAACAAAATATATAACATTAATTAACATATTAGTAATTAACTAATTGACGTGCTACACTATCGTAACTGCTAGTGTGATTTTGACGTGTAATAAATAAAACACAACAGTTTACAGTTACACCCGTATTTAGCTTTCTTAAAGGGATGGAGTCGTCATAGAGTATTCAGTATCCTTGTCACAATAATTACGTAAAAACAGAAATGTATTATTATCATTATGGGACTACATAACTTTTCATTATCAGTACAAGCCAGCATTGTCAATTTCGTTATCATTACCATCAATGGCCAGTTATATGTAAAAAACTCCATGAACCAACTATTGTAAACGTTTCTTATTTATTTATTTATTGTATATTTATTTGAATGAAAAGGTCGCAAAGTAACAATGGTGTTTTAAAGTTGTCTGCTGGTGTAACTCATACTGCAATGCTACTTGGCGGGTTTATTGATACAGATGTTAAAAGCAGTAAGCTTACTGCTGGTCCACTGCTGGAAGTCTGGAACCCATATCAGTGACATGGTCACCAACGAATGAATAGCTTCAATTAAAAGCCTATCCCCATCAGGAGGCTGGTGTGAAAAGGACAGTTAGGTGGGCACTCTGGATAAGACTAAGGTGTCCTTGTCTGCTTGCCATCTGGGCCTTTGCCTTGGATGACAATCTTGTTAAATATTGTTACAAATGGAGTACGGACATAACTCCTCATGGACAAAACCCCTTACGATCATTATTATTTTGACCTTGCAGTACTGCAACATAATTTTTTTGGCAACTTGCTTATTTAAAATAATTCAGTCACGTACATGTTGACACTTCATATGTATTGAATAGGAGAAATATCAATGATGTAGCTAATTGCGTATAAGATGATCTTTACACTTGCTATTATAAAAAATAAGTAGACCTAGCTTCACATCACAACATACCTTTCTTTTGTCTGGAGGGGGTAATGTAGGTGTACAGACACACTTTCCCCAGATATAATGCCCCCACCTAAATGGCAACTAGGGCTAAAAAACCTCCTCACATAACTACACAAACATACAACATGCGTTATATGTAATAACCTATATTTGCATTGTAAATTTTTTTTTACACAGCTGTATTTACATCATGTGGCTTTCTTCTGCGCACCGAGGTCCGAGGCAGTTGCACAAAAGAAATTGTGTAGCATTTGCACGAACTGCTGTGACGGGCACATAACCGTCGATTACACATTGAATGCACAGGATTGTGTATCCGCTGGATGTGAGCTGCGAATGTGTTATCAGTCATTCGATCAAGAAATGTGTATTCAGACAAACCGGTGATACTACAACTGCACATAGACACAGCATATACATGAAAAGCAATACATATGTGGTTAGGTTACTCACCAGTTTAGAATTATAAAAAAAACTAAATGTGTATTTGGTGTTCCCAAAAATATGAATATGCATATAATTTAATGAATTATTTGTAATATAGAGTACATTAAATTGTTAATTTATATAAATTGACTTAAATTTATATAAATTGACTTAATTAAATTAAAGTACTCCTTCCCTCCCTCCTTAAAGTTTCGCATGACATGCAATATCATCAGTATATTTTTATTACAAAAACAATAACCTTTGTTCATCAAACGATTGATAATTTAACCCATGCATTCTTTTAAATTTAATTATATTAACAATGACATGCAATGAGATATCCCCTGGTAATTACGCATGCGCATAACATCTAATATCGACCACATAATTTTCATTCAAATAATATTTGCAACATCAAATATTTCATTAAATAAAATATGAAATATTACATTAGAAGTGACTGTATGTGCTCTACAAATGTTGCGTTTAATATGAAAACTGTGGAGAATGTTTTAATTTTTTTCTAAAATTTCGTTTGAAACATTTTTGGAGCCTATTTTCTAAATTTTTTTCTCTCCATTTTTTACATTGCGTAATTGTATGCCCAATACACACAAACATCGCCTTCGCGGTTCTGATGGCACCGAGGCGTGACTAATGCGCAAATCGCACCATGTTTATCATGCAATCAGTTCCGCAGTTTTGATGTGTAAAACTGATTAAAAGTTGCCTAAAACACAATATTTTTAAAGAATACATGAACTTTTTTTGCTGGAACATATGCGGAATGATGTAAGGAACGCATTGACGTACAAAAATGCTGAAAAAATCGACGGCATAAAGCCATAATAATTTAGGCCAGTTAAGTAAACGATTACCCATTATTTTCAACGATGTCAAGGTTAAAAATATATAGTCTTATAGATCGGCGATATTTGCTATTCTGCCGCTGATAACATTCATCGAATCACGACCGCGAGTGCTAAGAGTCATTTAAGACAGATCAAACAATTTTATTATGAAAAAATATTATCTTGTAAAAAGAAAGTCTTTTACTGTAAATTCTGTATTTGTAGCCGCGGCTTCAATTACAATAGTATGTAGCTGAAAAAATTGCGAAAGTTGGCTCATTGGGTTGTCAGTAGTAACGGCTATTAGTGCGGTTTTATAATCAGTGAAAAAACGAAGTCGGATGCATCAATAAAACATTGTATTACAATTGCCACTGGTAGGTAACAAATACTTACATAAAAACCCGTGTCCATAGTGTTCAAAAACTAAGATCAAACATGTCAAATCATGTCATAGTTAAAATCCTTGAAAACCACTTTCGTCGTCACTGCCGGTACCGGCATGGCGGCATCATCCCACTTATCTGTGTCTCATTACGAGTCGTCGGCATCGCTGACCGTGGCCGCGCGCAGCGACAAACATCTTCGAACATGAGATTATTGGAGATGCCGCACTTCTTGAAGCTGTATTCAATCATGGCAGATGGAATCGCACTCCACGCCTTCACGAGCCTTTGTACAAAAATCTCCTTGGCCAGCGCACAACGGCGGCCACCGAGAGTGAGCGCCGTGAACCACCCAATGCTAACACAGATAATCGCATCTGCTGCTTGAATGGGCGATTGATGCTAACGTCAAGCGGCTGTACTAGCGGCGTCAGACCGCCAGTGATTACAGCTACATCGATGTCGCGCATGGTTTCAGGTTTTGATGTTTTCAGCTGCGTTACTTTTAGGAGGAGTTCCAAGCTTGCTGGCTTCGTCCGATTATCAAAGCAACACCATTACCAGTGCCTCGTTAATTACATTTACTCTGGTGCAAGATACGGTGTTATAATCCCACGCACCTGGTATTCTATGCAAGTGGTCCCGTTAACCCGCGCCAGTAAACTGTCTGCGAATTAGACCAATCTGTCAATCAGTAGTTTTGAGAATAACGGTCACGCCTTGCCGATTATGTAATCAACAGGTATTGCGGTTCCCTCGTTGGAGACAATTGCATTTACAACAGACTGTTTTATAATCCCCTGAAAAGTTGTGTGAAGTCAGCAGTGCACAACCCCAGAAACAACAGGAGGGTAAATAAACAATGTCCAGGCTTGTTGAATTTAATGCGGTAACATTTCATCAAATATAATGCGCTAACATTTCATCAAATATAATGCGCTAACATTTCATCAAATACTTGTGAGTACCAGGGCAGTAGGCCAACGATGACACAACAACAGGAACTTTCTAAGAAATAGGTAAAACCACAATATCCGTTCTCAACAGCTGCAGTAGGCTGATCGAGACGTCCAATTATTACATAGTTACCGGCTGTCACTCAAACACCTTTGAAGTTGAAACAGCTGGCACAACAACAGACAGACCCGGGTAGTCTTTTTAATCTGCTGCAATACATTACACATGGTTCTACATAAAACGTCATAAAAAGAAAACTTCTCAACATATTTGAATAATTTTAGCTTTATTGTATAGCCTACATATGTATGGCTACATTTCTCCCGATGGATGTTTGGACATCCAGCCACCCAGTTATTATCTGGTAGCATGATGATATGTTTATCTTTATTTTTTGTTTTGATGAAATTCACATAGTAATATTCCAATGATTATATAATGTGATGTATTTATTATCACTGTATTACATTAGACTATTTTAACAATAAAATTATACCTCATCCATTCATTTATGATTAGTATTAGCAAAATTATAAAAAAAATTGTAGAACCCATTTAAATTGTTCCTAATTGTGTGCGCTACGGAAATTCGTCACACGAAGCGTTAAAATGGTCTTGGCTCAAAGTCCGGGTGCGGCTTTAAATAAGGTTTTTGCCTGCAACAAACGGTGCGGAGGAAAGTCAGGGTTTATGTTAAAAGTCGGGGTGCGGCTTTAATTAGGGGTGCGGCTACAAATAGCGAATTTACAGTATTTTATTTTACCCATCGTCGTCATCAGACATTTGCCCGTCTTCAAGACGGGCAGACGGGTTTCTGGCTAAGGCCCTGCCCATGGGTTCCAGGGGCGTTGCTTCAGTGCAAGGCAACGAAAATGGTAAGTTTTGTTTTAATTAATTCCTTTGAAATTTTTAATATAACAAATCCATGTAAATGTGTCATATACCAAATCCATGGTGAATATTGAAATATATAGTCATTAAGAATGGCATAATCCGTACATTTGATTTACATTTGAAAGATACATAACAATTTGGTGGCATTTTTTTACACCACACTTTTCTTTTCGTGTGTGTACAATTTAACCATGTGTGTGCATGATGTTATTTCTTTCAGGTTATTTATTGGCACAACACCGTTACAATTTCATCTTATCTTATCATCTCCCAAATTATATGTAACTTTTTTTAAAGGTGAAGCTAGCTGCAAGGAGGAACCTCTACCAGTCGTCTGGAAAGGTGGTGACCGACATTTTGGCAGATCTGCCAACCACGGATCACCAACTGCCAAATTATAAAAACCTGCAGCTTTACGCCAACCGTGCCAGAGAACAAATGCAGCCGAAGAACCCAGTTGACAAAGATTTTGAGGTATAAAAAGTTAAAATAAATATAATTTAATATTTTGTATAATTCATATACAATCACAATCTGTGTACAAATGCAGAAATTGTGAATATACCATCCAGAAACAAACAAACAAATCACAGATATAGATTTGTATGCATAAACAATCAATAATAACATATAATTCTGATTTCTGATGCTAGCTGTATATTAATATAATTTAAATAATCATAGGGGCAAAATGCCCATGCAAAATCAATCAAAAACAGGGTGAAATTTACATGACCAACTTCAATTTTGATGATATTTGGTGTGTTAGTTTATGTTCGTGAGTCAATGTTCCCACCCAAATTTCAGCTCAATATGACCTTCCTTTCCAGAGATAGAGGTCATCAAAGTTTGACCCGACCTTGACTACCTCACAACCTTCCAGGTGTTATAACTCCTCTCCTAGGTAACCTACAGATGTGATGTTGGTGTCATTTTAAAGCTCTGGTGTCTATCTGTGTAGACAATAAAACACAAACAAGAATGTTAAAAACATTGTTTTTTAATCTTTGACCTTTGACCTGACCTAGCAAAAATCATGTAACCTCAGATTTCATTGATTTTTTTCTATGTTGAAGCATATATATTTAGCAATAATTACTGAAAGTTTTATCATGCACATTGCAATACTTTAAGAGTTATGGCATTTTAAATGCACCATCATCTCACGTCACTCTACTGATGTGATAAGAACTAAATGAGTCACATGATCTGTCAGGTTGCAAATAGGGGCTGGCTTCCTAGAATGTGCTGTGTTTTGTTCTCTGCATATTCTATGCCCATAAGGTAATTATCTATATATCTACATATTTTTATGGTAAATCACATGTACATGATACCTCATTGGACTGCCTCCTCCAGAAGTGTGATCAGTGTGCATGTGTTGAGATCTTTCAAGAACTGCTGCTCAATGCTCAATGCATTTGACGAAATTGAATATCGAAAGTGGACCACAACAGACAGATCAACGTTAGAAACCATCCATCAGTCAGTTGATGAATTAATTCAAGTTTCACTGAACATCTCCAACATATCATCCTTCATGATTTCATTGAGAAAGACAAACATCATACTATCAAGACCTGCGAGGCAACATGCTAGGTGAATAGCAGGTACTTGTTGTGGGTGATTTTGCCGAGAACTTCACTTTTGTAATGCAAGATGAAGTCCAGTCATACCACTTGAACAATGCTCAAGCTACCATCCACCCATTTGTTTGTTACTGGTTGGATAACGGAGTGTCAAAGCATGTGTCACGTGTTGCTGTCTCTGAGTGCCTGACACATGACACCATTACAGTCCATCTATTTCAACATCTACTGAAGTTCCTCGAGGAGATGTTTAGAGAGAAGCCAAAGAAAGTGTTCTATTTCTCAGATGGTATGTAGGTCAATACAAGAACTGTAAGAACTTCATGAACTTGTGCCTCCATTCTGTGGACTTTGGAGTTGAAGCTGAATGGCATCTTTTTTGTCACATCACACGGCAAGGGGCTGTGCGATGGTGTTGGGGGCTTACTGAAGAGGATGGCAACAAAGGCTAGTCTACAGACACCTCACCAGCTGAACGAGTTTGCAAAGCAAAATGTTCCCTCCTTAAAAGTTGAATACTTCACTGTTGGAGATTGGGAAGCTGAGGGAAACTGCTTGAGAGCCGCTTTGCAAAGGTGCGGACAATGCCAGGGACCCGACAGTTGCATTGCTTCCGTCCTGTGTCATTGCTCAAAGTAAAAGTGAGTCAATTCTCGACAAGTACACAAACCCGACAAGAAACCGTGACAGCTGAAGAACATGTCATCAGGTTTGAAGAGGTGAAGGGTTACATCACAGTTCAGTTTGATGAATGGTGGTGGCTTGGAATGGTCACGTCCCTGGATCAGAGAGAAAGAGAGGTGGCTATTAACTTTCTCAATCCTCGTGGACTAACCATATCATTAACTTACCCCGAGCGACCTGATAACCTGGTGGTAGGTATGGGGGACATCCTAACCACTGCTCATCCTACCACAGCAACTGGAAGAACATAATACCTTGAAGAAAGAGCACAAAGAGGGGAGCAGTGGTCTAATGGTTAGAGCACCCGCCTGTCGATCGAGAGGACGGTGGTTCGATTCCACCTCCGCCGTTTCGAAGCTTGGGCAATTTCGTTCACCCCACTTTGCCCGTGTCTTTCGGAAGAGACACTAAAAGCCGTTGGTCCAAACTCCTGCGTTAGCTCAAGATTGGGCTGTTTGGAGTATAACTACTTGAGACTTGAGACATGGCACAAGTGTCTAATGCACTGGTAGAATCACTTCAACAGTAGAACAGAGAAACCACACATTCATTATATACATTACACTATATACAAATTCCACGAAAATCTGAGGTTACATGACTTTTGCAAGGTCAAGTCAAAGGTAAAACTTTTTTATGTCTTCCACATTATTTAGTGTTTTATAGCATACAAAGAGACACAAGTGTCTATCATTGTAAGATATATAAAACATGATGTTGCACAAAACACGATGTTTAAAATTTTATAACTCCTAAAGTATTGAAATGCGCATAATCAAACTTTCAATGATTATTGCCAAATATGCATGCTTCGACATATAAAAAAATCAACAAAATCTGAGGTTACATGATTTTTGCTAGGTCAGGTCAAAGGTCAAATATTAAATAGAAAACATGTTTTTCACATTTTTTGTGTGTCTAATTGTCTACACAGATAGACATTTATCAGAGCTTTAAAATGACAACATCACATCTGTAGGTTACCTAGGAGAGGAGTTATAACACCTGGACGGTTGTGAGGTAGTCAAGGTCGATCAAACTTTGATGACCACTATCTCTGGAAAGGAAGATCAAATTGAGCTGAAATTTGGTTGGTAACATGGACTCATGAACACAAATGAACACACCAAGTTTCATCAAAATCGAAGACGATCATGTAAATTCTTGATTGATTTGGAATGCCCCCATAGTGCTTGACAATAAAGAAACAAAAAAACTCGACAGATTACTTACATTGTACAGGATGGAATTTGTGTTTGCATTCCAGCTCGACATGACCCACATTCCCAGTGATTTCATGCAATTTAACATCACAGAGGATGGAGAGCGTCGCCATATTCGAAGTCAACGAAGACCTTTTTTTACAGTTATAATTTATAAACGATTGGCATGCCGCAAGACAAGGTACGTCTATAGAAATTCCTTTGTGAATCTTTGGCTGTATTTTTTATTATCAATACATTGATTTTGAGCATTATGCAAATTATTTTTGTTCGCAAAGCATACGAAAGTAGATCTTTGCACATCGTAATTTTAGGTGCCAAACTCGAAGGCTGTGAACTGAATTGGACTTAGCCTTAGGTGAAGTCCGAAGGTTCCGTACTCGTCAATCAGTACTAGCTGTCATTATGTTTATTTGTTGCGAGTAATATACCAGAAAAGAAACAAAATTATATATTATTATATAATGTATCTATATATATATATATATATATTCTGTGAAATCTTCATTTAGTGTTCTGAGCTGCATATCGGTTGTTTAATTCGTTATCAATACTTGCATTTATACTATTATAGTTGGCAGTTGCGTGTCCTAACTTCGGGAGGCGCCCAATTCCGTGGGCCGTGGCTACTTGGTATTGACTATTGTGTCTTGCTCTCTCAGCCATTTTAGAGTACCTGGTAGTCATATTTAGGCAGTGTTGCATTGTGGTGGTGTATAGCGTAGGGGACTGGCATTGTTTGAGATTAAAGGAACAAATTAAGTGAGAAGTAATTAATGTTCGTAAATCGTTATTTGTTTAGCACATGCAGACGACTGACACCAACGTATTTTTCATCTGTGTAGAGTGTAGACAATGTATAAACTGAATTTACGAAATTAACTAAATTTAATTAATTCGTTTTTTTACCAGAAAGGCTTCTTCAGTGATTTATGTTTCCAACTAGAAACTACCAGGATATCACATAATATCATATAATACAACTTACATATATGCATTCCCTTTCAGCTAGTGTTATGAAGTCGGCAAATGGCAGCACCGAGTCTGATGTAAACACAGCTGTTGCCACCACCCTGAAGTATGCGCCAGAGAGGAGTGGAGGAGGTGGAAGAACAGCCAGCACAACCAAACAACCCACCGACACTGCCTAATCAGACACATATAGTAGTCTAAAGTGCATTTTCTGTTACATCATCAATAATAAACATATAGGACTCACCGATATTTTTGTGTCTTTGTATCATTGAAGTTGAAACAATGCTGACAGATCAGTCAGCATTATTTCAATTACAAAATCAACGTTACTAAGGACATTGAAATCAGTCAGTTTGTAACGTTGTTACAACGTTGATACATGACGTTGAAACGTCGATATCCGACGTCGACTCAACTTTCATATAGACGAATAATTCGACGTCATCACAACGTTGATACATGACGTTGAAACAACGTTGATATCAGACGTTGAAACAACGTTGATATCTGACGTTGAAACAATGTTAATATCCGACTTCAACTCAACTTTCATATTGACTAATAATTTGACGTCATCACAACGTTGATACCTGACGTTGCTACAACGTTGCCATAACGTCTTGTGCCTGCTGGGTTTTTCCTGTATACATAATGTAATTATAATTGAAATTGAAACAGTGTAATTGAATTGAAAAATTATGAGTGTAATTGTAATTGAACTAAAAATTGAAATGTAATTGTAATTGATATAATTATGTGTAATTGAACCCACCCCTGTATGTATGTATGTATGGTATCAAAACCTCAATTGTTTAATTTTCTAAAAAAAAAGCTAGATGTGACACTATTTCTACAAAACTATAACAATGACGACACTGTGCAATGTTGTCAAGGTGAAAGTATGCGGACTGTAATTTTTCAAACGTCAAAGGCGGACCCCATCAACGGCAACGCGTAGTAACGGAAATCGCACGGCACATCGACAAATTCGAAAATTATTACTATTACAGCATCTTTTATTGTGGGCCAAATTGCTTTAAACAAAATGCTTTGAAAATATTCTAGTAAAGGTGCATTAACCTGGCCGAAATTATTAACGTTATTAAATTACATTTTTACCTTTTTTTTCGATGCTGATGTGTTCTTTGCATCACTCCCCATCGGATCAGGTACAAAACGGACGTATATTTGTAAAAAAATATTGTGTTTGAGCACACTTTTACTGCCCAAAACAACGCTATACCAGCAATAGCCCGTGTTGTTAATATGGCGATCATCCGAAATGTGCTGTAACAATATCATGGTGGCATCGGAACCGGAAAGGCGATTTAACTGTCAAATATTTCGTACCGCAGTATAAGAAAAAATAAATAAAAAAAAAGTGCAATTTAATGTTACGAAAAACTCTCAAAATCTACAATTTAATGTTAAAAAGCCCAAAAAAAATCTAACTGGACAGGTGATTTCACTGACAAATATTTTGTATGAAGTCTAAGAAAAAAATAGAGTTCCATTTAATTTTGAAAATCCAAAAAAAATCCACCGACAAATATCTCGACAAAAAATATAAGATAGTGTAAAAAAACAGACATCGCACATATATCAAACAATTATTAAAAGTTCACAGATCGTGCAAATATCTTTAAATCTTACTCATAAACAAGTGTCTTGCTTGCCCAAATCACACAATTCAATAATAAATAATTCTTCAGGGGACATTGACGTGTTTATTTTTGACATTACTAATGTTTGGACCATATCATGAGGAAAATTGGACATTTCACTACAAAAAGATGTTGTCGTTTTGGAAACTGCAGCCATGGCGAATTTCGAGGACCAAATTTATCGAGATATTTTCATTAAATTGATATCTACAAGGGAATTATTCAAACCTAGACATCGTTCACACCCAATGTAGCGACTCTTTTGTGAAAGTATGGTTGGCTCTGAAAAGAGCCGTTTTGTGTCTTCGGGCGACAGCTGGGCGAAGTTCACTGCTAGTAAGCATTTGTTCATGGGTATTGGACGCGAATGCACACTAGCCGTGACGAGAGACGTCGTTGGCGATTCCTGTGCTGCTGCATCCACAGGAACTCTTCCAGGTACGTGACGTACAGAGATCTGCCATGCCGAACTGTCTCCTCTTTGCTCTATTTATTACTGAATTGTGTGATTTGGGCAAGCAAGACTAAGATTCAAAGATATTTGCACGATATGTGAACTTTTAATTATTTTTTATATATGTGCCATGTCTTTGCTTTTTTTACATTATCTTATTTTTTTTTATAGATATTTGTCGTTGGATTTTTTTGGGATTTTCAAAATTAAATTGAACACTATTTTTTTTCTTAGACTGCATACAAGATATTTGTCAGTGAAATCACCTGTCCGGTTCGATTGTTGGGGCTTTTTAACATTAAATTGTCGATTTTTAGAGTTATTTGTAACATTTAATTGCACTTTTTCTTCTATTTTTCGTATTTTCTTATACTGCAGTACGAAATATTTGACAGTGAAATCGCCTTTCCGGTTCTGATGCCACTGTGATATTGTTACAGCACATTTCGGATGATCACCATATTGCCGGTATAGGGATCATGCCCCAGTTAGACTTCCTGGTGTGTTACAGACGAATGTAGGGCACAGTAATTTTAGGTATGTCATTTAAAAAAAATCATATCATCTGACATAACTGCATTTGAGCAGGCACATTGGCAGGTTTGCTGGTAGAACATGTTGGCAGTGTAACTGTGGATTTTTAGATGATTTCAATAGGCGGAAGGATTTTTGGCAATTTTTTTCACCACAATGCACGTGTGCGTAGTAATTCATGCAGAAATTGGTAAACATTGATGAGCATGACACGTTCAGCCATTTTAAAAGAGTTAGAAATGTCTAATTTTGACTAAACTCCATCAGCATGTCAATGAAATGATGATGACGGCAGGTAAGAAATTTCAGAATTTTTGATGGTCAAGTTTTCTTATAATCATGCAAAACTTTAACATGGCCACCAATGGGAAATGTAACTGAGTGCTGAACCCAAATAGGCGCAATGGCAACGGAAATGCGGTAGCCATCTAACAGTCATGGAGAAGGGTTTTTTATCAAAAATATACTGATTAAATGCATGAAAACGTGTGTCTGTCACCAAACAATGAGTGTGTACTGTGGACAGGCTGCACAAAAGGAAGAATTGTTAAATATAGAGCTATTAATGGCCAACTCAGATGTGGCTACAGTCGTGCAGTGACAGTGTATAGGCTCAGTTACATGGTCCAACATAGAATCACACGAATCAATTAAAATGGCTGCTAACTTGCCTCATGTTGCGTGCGTTTACTTAGAACATTGTCTGTGTCAAGCTAGTTAATATTATATTATTATACATATTTTATTGATTCCATCTAGTCAACAAGAGCATTACTTGTTAAGCGCCGCTATTATTTAAACTTCGTAACTGCCTCTTTTAGGAGGTATCCTATAACTGATCTACTATATATAAAAAATGTCAAACAAATGTACATTTTAATGTTGCACTATAACGTTTGATGTGCATCCGCTGATATGTTACGCCATTTGATGATTAATAAGATATATGGTTGTCAATAAATACAATTTTTTTTATTTTTCATCTGTTCAAATTGCCCGAAAGAGTTTATGGTAAGCTAAAAGCTTAACATAAGCGCATTTTTCTATTGGGAAATCAACGGTAATTTTCATAAATGTCTATTCACCACGTCTCAGTACTCATTTGATGTTGCGTGCAGTTCTTTGTAAGTGTACGGACACAAGGAGATGAAGGTATGCAAGCCTAACTGTAGCTAACCCCATCTCTAGCTAACCCCATCCCTAACTAACCCCATATCTAGCTAACCCCTTCCCTAGCTAACCCTAACCAACAAGTGGTTTACAGAAGATATAACCATTCCCAAAGGCATAGGTTCACGGGAAAAGTGGACAGTTTGCTTGCAAAGACAGACAGCCGTAGCAATCGCAAATAGCATGGTACTGACCGGTTGCCAAAATGAAAATTTTGTCAAAATTAGGGGGTATGGCACCAGTTTGTGAGGGAGCAGGTAGCTATTTTGTACTAGAACAGTCATTGGTGATATTTGTTATGTGGCCCAATGCATTGGTAATATTGTGTAGCAAATTTGGACAGAATAATCGTATTTTGGTTGTGTCACAGCCACTGGAAACATTGCGTATATCAGCATTTTCAAATGTGGCCGCAATGGGTATCTGGTCATGTGATACCCCTTTATGATGGCGTATCCAAATCAAACAGTACGCCATGTACCCGATCAAGTAGAAGCATGAAAGCAATCACATAAACAATAAAATTTAGCAAGTCTGACACAATGGAAATCACCCAAAATCCTGTTAAATGTGACAAATTGTCACTTTTCTGACAAAGTTGCACCATATTTGGTTAAAAATCAAGCAATTATATCAATATTAATTTGAAAATAAGTAGGTGGTATATTTAAAGAGACAGTAAACAGGTTTCATTGGTTCGCAATGCTGTAGACATCTAGTGTACATGGTTAATGATTTATCAGGTGTCAAAATTGACCTATATTTAAATTATGTGACTGGTTTTCAGCTAATATTATCGGCAGGGCATTGTTTTGATTTGGCTGTGAAACAAATAATAATGATGTGACAAGCAGGAGTGTTCCATAATGAGTTTACATATACATTGTGCCGCAACTTGATATAAAATTGGACATTTTCTCCAAAAAAAGCTTCCCTATTTGGGATCATGCCCCAGTTAGACTTCCTGGTGTGTTACAGACGAATGTAGGGCACAGTAATTTTAGGTGTCATTTAAAAAAAATCATATCATCTGACATAACTGCATTTGAGCAGGCACATTGGCAGGTTTGCTGGTAGAACATGTTGGCAGTGTAACTGTGGATTTTTAGATGATTTCAATAGGCGGAAGGATTTTTGGCAATTTTTTTCACCACAATGCACGTGTGCGTAGTAATTCATGCAGAAATTGGTAAACATTGATGAGCATGACACGTTCAGCCATTTTAAAAGAGTTAGAAATGTCTAATTTTGACTAAACTCCATCAGCATGTCAATGAAATGATGATGACGGCAGGTAAGAAATTTCAGAATTTTTGATGGTCAAGTTTTCTTATAATCATGCAAAACGTTAACATGGCCACCAATGGGAAATGTAACTGAGTGCTGAACCCTATAGCGTTGTTTTGGGCACTAAAAGTGCGCTCAAACACAATATTTTTTACAAATATACGTCCGTTTTGTACCTGATCCGATGGGGAGTGATGCAAAGAACAGTGACAGTAGCATCGAAAAACTTAGGTGCAAATGTCATTTAATAGCGTTAATAATTTCGGCCAGGTTAATGCACCTTTACCAATATTCTTACCTCATGTTTCACGTCTGCATTTCTTCATTATGTTTCTGTGACACCAGACACAATCATGTCGTGAATCAGATTCAGTGACAGAGTCCGAATCGAGACCACGGGCAACTGATCGAGACAGCCGCGAGGGTGACGATCTAGTTCTTTGCCTTTTTCACTTCGCCGGCGTATTTTGCAACGTCATGCTAACGTTCTCGTAAAAGTGCGCGTAAATCACAATTATTGTACGATGACATTTACAGCTGACATATGCGGTGTGCTAGCGAATTTGAAAGCACAAAAATTGCCGCGCGATCAAACAACATTTCCCGCCACCGTCTTTCTTATAAGCAGCGCGCGTGGCATTGTGGGTTAAGGACTGCAGTGGGTAGTTCGCGAAACAATTATGAATTAACTATAATATTTTTTTGATTAATTAAATTGTGCATACTTAAATAAATTACTTGCAATAATACTAATAATCGAAGTGGAAGTGTAGTGTGTAAACATTTCTGATACCTGATTTGTTATTTAGTGCTATGAACATTCTTCACTAAATATCAGTGACAGTAGTAGGTACATACATACATACATCCTCTTCAACTCTTTTAGGCTAATAGCCTTTTAGCTGGTCTTTACTGTAGTTTGTGCACATGGGTGAGAAGTTGTAACTTTGGTCAAAAATGTAAGCACACCACAATTTGTCTAGTTTAGCTTTGAATGAATATTCTAGAATAGGTCTGACCAGACTTGAGTATAGCTTCTTTACGGTTGGTCCATCCAAGAATGTAAATGACCTTCTAATAAGCCCGAGCATCTTGTTAGCCTTATTTGCTATTAACTCCACATGTTGGTTAAACTTTAGTTCCGGGTCCACTTGCACCCCCAAGTCTCTCTCATTTGTGGTCTCCCCCATGGTGGTATTAGTTCCACTGCTGGCTATAACATATTCATATTTGTGGTTGTTTCGCCCTAAATGCATCACTTTGCATTTCTCTTCATTAAAACGTAGTTGCCATTTTTGGACCACTCTTCTAGTTGTTTTAGGTCTGCCTGTAGTGTCTCTTGGTCAGACTGAGTGGTGATTTGTCTGTAGATTTTGGTGTCATCCGCAAACATGTGAGCAGGTGATTCCACCACCTCTGACATGTCGTTGATGTAGCATACAAAGAGGATTGGGCCAAGTACACTTCCTTGCGGAATGCCGCTCGTGACGGGGGACCACGATGATTTGCTACCACTGACGATAACACATTGGCGTCTTCCATCCAGGAAGGCTGCAATCCACTGTAGCACTTTGCCACATATCCCATAACCTTTGAGCTTGACTAGTAGTCTCTGGTGTGGTACCGTGTCGAACGCTATGGCGAAGTTAAGGTAAATTGCGTCAATGCTCTCTCCATGTTCAATAGCTTTGGTCCACTTATCAAGAACTGCAAGGAGCTGAGTGGTGCATGAGCGACCATGGAAAAAGCCATGTTGAAAACTTGACAGTAGGTTATTGGTCAACATGTGTTCCATCACTTAATTTCTTACCAACCGCTCCATCATCTTACAGGCTACAGAGATCAGACTCACTGGACAGTAGTTCCCTGGTATGTGTTTCTTGCCCTTCTTAAATACTGGTGTAATATTTCCCTCTTTCCAGCATTGTGGTAAGGCTCCCTCATCGAGTGATATTGTGAATAGTTAGCAATGTGAGATTCACTTTCAACCGTTGAAGTTCAACTTTTAGCACAAAATCAGTTGAATCTCAACTGAATCTTAGTTGAGTTTCAACTGAAGTTCAACAAATCCTTTTTGTTTGGGTCATCAAAGATCTCATGCACACTCTCCCAAGATTGCATGCTCACCTCTTGAGATTTCACACTTACCCATTTGAGATCAAACTCGATCAGGTACAGTTTGCGCGGCTCACACCAAGCTCGTAACTGCGGAAACACCTGTCAATGGGAACAAAATAAAAGACAAGATACATATATAAACTGTTACTTTAGAATTATGAAATTAAATATTAAAGTAGCAAAATGTAGAAAATTCTTTAAAAATCAAAAAATTATATTAATAATTAATAAATGTTTCCATTTTTTGAGCCATACCTTCTTAACCAAAATTTCCCTCTCCTGGTGAAAATCTTTGAATGTTGACGACACAAAGATCCGGACAGTTTTCCAGTCAGTCCTATGAAAGACCAAGTCAGTTTGTTGACCACCATTCTTCTTGACAGAGTTCTCGGCCTGTTCCCATGATGCTTTTATGGTGGACTTGGGATCCTTAATGCTGGTCTGTGGGTTAGTGGCGTGTGAGGGGGTGACTTTCGAACTTCCACACCCCATGATGATGTCACCTGGGAAAACAAAGAAACACATTCGTTTTATGTGTTTCATGCAAGCTTGCAAACAAACATCTTAATCTAATCCCAGGCCATGAAATTAACACTGGCCCGCTGTGGCACCTTCTTCTTCAATGATACCGTTTCACTGTCATTTCCATCACCCGTCTCCACTCCCACATCCCTCATTCTCCACTCCCCTCCCACTCCCCCATCCCTCATTCTCCACTCCCCTCCCACTCCCCCATCCCTCATTCTCCACTCCCCTCCCACTCCCACATCCCTCATTCTCCACTCCCCTCCCACTCCCCATCCCTCATTCTCCACTCCCCTCCCACTCCCACATCCCTCATTCTCCACTCCCCATCCCTCATTCTCCACTCCCCTCCCACTCCCACATCCCTCATTCTCCACTCCCCTCCCCCATCCCACCATGATTAAGCTGTTGGGCCAGTTTGGGCCACAAGTTTTTATATTATGCTGGCCCGATGGGTCACAGGTCATCATTTAAAACATTTCTATCGCTTGTTCTTACCCTCCCCCAGCGCCACAACTAAACAAAATCTTCATATAATCTGACTTTGTGTTGTTGCTTCCTATGGAAAACAGACATAACCCCCTCTGGACAAAACCCTCTCAGACATAACCCCCTCGAACATCAATCAATTAATCAATCAAAACCATTTATTTTTGACAACACTCAACATTTTCACACAGGCAGTATACTGTGGCATTATGTAATTAACTAAAAAGTCATCAATATATGTATGTCCAAAAGTATGCCAAAATATGGTGGTTGTAACAAATCATGTGTCAGAAACGGAGCGAGTTGAAGAATAAACATGTTTACTCCCCCCTACAAAGTAGATTACTAATTACAATACTTATGCCATCTCTAGATAAGTTATCTAGAGATGGCATAAGTATTGTAAATTATAAATTACATATGCAAGTATATTAACAAAGTGGACAAAATGGACATCAGTATGGTTTTAGAGTGAATAAAAATATCATGTACCAATAAAACAATTTCTCCCTTCCCATGACTGTAAATACTGTTTACCAATTTTACTAAATAAACTTAGATACTATGGTCTTGATGGTTTACTGTGCATTTATTCAAGTTATTTAAAAACAGAAAACAATAATTACATATAAATTGCATAAATAAATAAGAAAATTTACATATAACCATCAACATTCTGCAAGGCCCAATTCATGGACCTCCATTATGCATTACAGGTGTATATATATATATATATATATATATATATATATATATATATATATATATATATATATATATATATATATATATATATATATATATATATATATATATATATATATATATATATATATATATATATAAATGATTTATCACAAGCTAGACAAACTTTCATGTTTCTCATACAGATGATACAACATTATCTAGCACTTTAAAAAAACTTCGAACAAACTAAATGTAGTTAAATTGTACAATCTAATGGAACCAATAAAAAAAGGAATAAATAACAAAAGGATTTAATTTCACAATAGTGACCCTTCCCTGGCCTCCAGGAAGTTGCACCCCTCCATTCTGTTCTATTTATGGTGTGCTGCTCTGCTGTCAATAGTGGGAACCCGGTATCATTCCTGATCTGGTCACACCACCTCTTCAGTGGTCTTCCTCTCTTCTGTTGTTCTTTGAAGTCCTGTTTGTATGCTTGTCTAACGATGTTATCTCTTTGCATATGACAAACATGCCCAAACCACCTTAGTATTGTGTGTCTGTTGACATCTGTGATAGATTCAGGGGTAAAGGTGTCCTCTCTGATCTTGAAATTTTGTTGTCTGTCCATCGTGGTAACACCTCTAATAGCCCACAGGCAGCACATCTCAAAGCCCTCAAAAGATTGTCTCTCCTGTGATCGTAGCATCCAAGCCTCCGCACCATAGATTGCTATTGGCAGTATAAGGGCTCCATATAATCTGGCTTTCAGTCTTGTTGAGATGCTTCTGTTTGAAAATATGCCATTTCTGAGTCTACCAAAGCCTGCCAATGCTAAGGCTATGTGTTGACTAACATCTGTCTCTGTAGATGGAACTATGCTACCCAAAAAGCAGACCTCTCCCACAGTCTCAAGTTCTTTGCCTTCCTGAATAATACATATCTCCGATGATGCATTTGGAGAAGTTGATTTTTATACCCCATTTCCTACAAGCAGTTCGAAGTTGTTCAGTTGAGAGTTGTAGCTTCTCAGATATGATGGACATAATTGTTGTGTCATCCGCATATCTGATGTCAAAGCTGAGGTTGGTATCTAGCTTGAACTTGTTGCATTTGTCCGTATTGATTAAGGTGAGGCAGTTTTGTCCTTATTTATATTAATTTAAGGGGGTTTTGTCCAGAGCGTGTTTTGTCCGGAGCGGATCATGTTCTGGGTTTCTCCCTACAGTTGCCATCTTGTTTTAATGCCAAGTGCTTGGCATCACTACTAGTGACAACATGCAGACTTTTTGTGAAGCTCATGCATTGCGACAGACGCCTCCATATTTAAGCGTAGATTTGACTAGGGTTGCACAGAGTTACTGATATGCAATGAGGTTTGTCAATTGTATGTATGTAGCTATGTATGCATGGATGTATATGGTCAACTGCAACAAAATCATGGTAAAAATGCTTAGGCCAGTAAAAAAGAAACTAGTTTCTCGTCTGGACTTTTTTTAAAGGAAGAGTGAGGCCCTTATTATTTATGGATTTTTTGCTATTAGTTTTGAAGATGGTCGCCATGTCTTAGATGCTCACTGTGATTGATTAAAAGACAAGCTGTGGTGAGTGAGTTGCAGCAGATATCACCACCCTATGCACCTGTGCACTTGAATCTGCAGGTACATTTTGTAGTTGCACAGTTTTGACATTTACAGTGCACAATGTCTGTGAGTTCCTGTGGTAGAGAGTCATCTACCATCAGCTGCGGGTGCAATTCACCACTGGTTGGATCATTGTTGATGGGTGAAGCTTGATCAGGGGATGGGTTATTTGCTAAATACCAAACATGGCTCTGGTAATGAACTCGTTGAATGAACTTGTCTACTTGTTTCTCTGCGGCTACAGAAAGAGCTCAATCTCCAGATAGAGCTGCATGTGTCTAGAATGTCTTCCACATTGACCTTTTGCTATGTCCACTCAACTGACTGACAGTATCACATCCTGTTAATGCATGGTATACTGAGATGTTCCTTCGGAGAGTTGGAGGTAACTGGAAGTCGCTGACTGCAACAAAACATCACTGTTGTGCAGTGCTTGTTCTCATCCATACGTGTTGAGTCAGTTGTGCAGCAAAGTGAACCAAAAGCACCAACACATGTGTGTCTCAAATTGAGATGATGAGACGTTCAAACCCTGGTTGACAAGTGACATTGGCTATTACTATGCATGTATGTATGTTGCCATGGGATAGCCATATGTGTGTAGCTAGCTGCAGGAGGCTATGCATCTTTATAACTAAATATGCTAAATATATATATATATATGCACACTAACTAAATACCATTGATCATGATACCATTGAATGGTATGTCAAGGATAAACCTTTCATAGTACCATTGAATACCATTGAAAGGTATATGTGTGTGTGTGTGTGTGCGTGTGTGTGTTTGTGTGTGTGTATATGTGTGTGTTGTCACTGTGTATATTATATATATATATATATTTTGTATATATATATATATATATATATATATATATATATATATATATATATATATATATATATATATATATATATATATATATATATATATATATATATATATATATACAACTGAATGGTAACAAAATACTATTGGCCATAATACTACCAAATACCACTGAATGGTATATCAAGGGTAAACCTTTCAGAATACCATTGGATACCACTGAATGGTATATATGGTGTACTGCTGAGCTAAATACCATTGGCAACATTACCACCAAATACTACTTAATGGTAACTCAAGAGTAAATCTTTCGGAATACCATTCAATACCATTGAATATAAATAATAAATACCCACCCTTGGTCATAATACTACCAAATACCATTCTACCTTATGAATTATGATTTTCTTCAACCACAACTATTTTGATTACTTACTCAACATTTCGACTGCCATCGGCAGCCTTCATCAGGAATTCCTGTCGAAATGTTGAGTAAGTAATCAAAATAGTTGTGGTTGAAGAAAATCATAATTCATATATATATATTTTTATTATATATATATATATATATATATATATATATATATATATATATATATATATATATATATATATATATATATATATATACCAACTGGATGGACATTTTCACGATTACCATTCTACCTTACTACAATCTCACAGATGTTCAGTTAATATTAGAATGTGAAACGATAAAAGACAGATTTATAGAACTGTTTGAAAGTAATATGTTTTCACGTCAAGTATGTGATTTAATTACTTCATTTCAAAACAGCTTTGTCTTTAAATATTATGAATTTTTTATATAAATTCTATATGTCTGTTTTTTTAACATTAGAAGCATTATTTACTGTTACAATCGTATCTACACTACATAAATATACAATTCGATATCATTTTATTGACAGAAATTGGTTGAACTTATGTGGCAGTAATAGAACATTTGTTTAGGGGTTACATATTTTGTCATGATCATCCTAAAGTGGGGTTGGTAGGCAGAACAGGAATCTTAATTAGAGAATCACTATGGCCAAGAGTCATAGATAGAGGAGACCTTGCAATAAAAAACACCATATCAGTGTTCTAAGTGTTTCACTGAAAGTAAATGGATAGAATTTCATATATAAAAACTAAATATGTTATTGCAGCTATTCATAGGCACCCGAGAAGTTCAGCATCACACTTTGTAAATGACCTAGAAGCCAGTCTTAGCTTAATTGAAGAAAAATAAATATATGTATTATCAGTGGTGATATTAATATCAACCATATAGATTATAATATTACCATAGTAAAGAGCTCCTTGGAATGTTTCATATCAAACTCCTACATACCGTGAATAACATTACCAACAAGAATAAAAGAGCATTCAGCAACTCTAATTGACCACATCATGTTCAAATTACCCACAAAGTTGTTATACAATTCAGGCATATCTCAGTCATATCTGGTAATTTATTATATAACATAAGCGATCACTTACCCAGTTTTACACTTATAAACTGTAAACCAAAATGCAAAAATAAGAAGGAAAGGCCTTACGTGAGAATATTCAGTAAAAAGAATATTTAAATATTTCGCACAGGAATAGCCCTAAAAAGTTATTATCAACAATCGTTCAGATAGCAGCATTGCATATAGTGAGTTAATGGAGAATTAAAAAAATCTGAGTATTGAATAAATATTTTCCAGAGACCAGAATATCGAGAAAGAGGTACAAGGAAAAACCATGGATAACAAATAGTGGGGTCATTCCATGTGAACTCAGGCAACGGGTTGTATTGATCTCTTCATTCCTGGATGGATTAAAGCCCTCTCATGAACTAATCAACCTACACCTATATATCAATATTTATGCAACTTATAAAGTTGATGTCTCAGAATTTGCTTAAATTTTAACCAATGAATAACCCATGTATATCTAGCTTACAATCGATGCCTGAAAACTGTCTATTAACCTATGAAATATTACTAATTTTATTTATTTTAAAAACGCTGTCGCAAAATGTTTAAGTCCTAAATATCAAACTGCCATAGCTCGAAAACTACTGAAGATAAGATGCTCAAATTTCACCTTTCATTAAAAAAATGAAGAGAAGAATTCAACAAATATCAGAGATGTCAGAGTTCCCATGGAAAGACCCATTATTATAGTCAGCATAAAATACAAAAACAAATTAATATTACACAGGAAATATTTGAAATCTCCAAATGAAGAAAACCAAGCAGTATGGGGAAGGTACAGGAATAAACGAACTTCATTAGACAAGCAGAAAAGCTGTATTATCAGACATTAGTAATCAACCATGTTAATAATTGTTCACAACTATAGAAAGTGGTGACATTTTTAATCAGGAAAACATACAAATCATGAAAAGGTCTGTGACAATATTATAGACAATAAAAATAAAATCAGCAGATCAGTCGATACACTGGTCGCGATCCAACACTAGCTCACGTCCGTGAATACCTAATGCGCGGCTGGCCAGCTGGAGAAGATGACGCAGAGTTTGCACCATACAAATGCCGAAGAGACGAGCTGAGTGTGCAAGATGGGTGTGCACTGTGGGGTGCAAGAGTGGTTATTCCCCCACAGTGTCGTCAAGAAGTGATGCAAGAATTGCACCTAGCACATCCAGGAATCAACAGAATGAAAGGTCTCGCACGCAGTTATGTCTGGTGGCCTGGAATGGACAAAGACCTGGAGAAGATGGTTCAGAGGTGTGACACATGTCAGCTGCATAACAAGTCACCACCCGCTGCTCCACTGCATCCTTGGGAGTGGCCAGAAAAACCGTGGACTCGCATGCTGGACCGTTTCTCGGTAAGATGTTGTTGGTAGCAGTTGACGCAACTTACAAATGGATCGAGACTCACATCATGAGTTCGACAACATCGACGGCAACAGTGAATAAACTGAGGGAGATCTTCGCGCAACACGGACTGCCGGAAGTACTTGTTTCGGACAACGCAGCGAATTTCATCAGCGAAGAGTTTGAGACTTTCATGAGGAAAAATGGAATCTTCCATGTAACCTCAGCTCCGTACCATCCAGCATCCAATGGTCTGGGTGAACGGGCAGTACAGACCGTAAAATCTTGCACCATCAAAACAGCGGGAGACAACATGGAAGTCAAATTGCAGAGATTTTTGTTTGACTATCGTAGAACTCCGCAGTCAACAACTGGCAAGTCGCCAATGGAAATTCTCAACAATCGGAAGATGAGATCTCGTTTGGACCTCCTACACCCGAGTCTGCACGGGAAGATTCACAAGAAACAGAAGCTGATGAAAGAGACGAATGACCGCAGGGCACACGAACGACACTTTGAGGCTGGAGATAGTATGTATATCAAGAATTTCGGCCCAGGGCTCAAGTGGTTGGTCGGAACAGTTGGTTACGTCACATGTCCGGTGTCGTACACAGTGGTCCTGGGGGACGGAAGAGAGTGTCGGAGACACGTCGATCATGTTCGTGCGCGTCATGCGAACAACCGTTCGGCTGTCTCTACGACTCGTAGCAATCAGGTAGACGCTAAGACTGCAGTACAGGAACGCTACAAAGCACCGATTTCAGTGTTACCGAGCATCGAGCTGGATGTTCCTACAGCGACATCAAATGCACATGCTGCGACTGTGTTGCCAAGCATGTCACCAGCACCGAGTACAATTGAGAGTGATGATGACGTGACAGGCACTAGCGAGAAAGCAGTATCGGGACTGTCGCCACACAGCACTGACACCCGCTAGAAAATCTGGCAGACGTCGCTTAGCACCAGCTTGGCAGGCCGACTATGTAGTGAAGTGATTTAGCAATGAGATCAATCATCGATGGCCAATAAGAATAACGGCTATGGTCTCACAGGGAATTTGGAGGCAGTCTACCCTCCAATTCCGTAGTTTTTAGATCAGGTGTTATTGCCGAATAATCAGCCGTTTAGTCGATTATATAGTTCGTAGCATATTCCCCAAGAACTCTTCATAAGAACATTTGGACATTACTTTGAAAGTGAATGGATTGTTTTGTCAGCTGTGAACTTTGAATATATTGTTTTCTTAGAGGGGAGGAAGTGTGATGTTTTAGTTGTGATCGAGCAGATCATTTGTACACGCCTGGGCTGAAGTTTGTCACCTGATGTAGTGTGTCGCGTGCTCGTAAATAAAGCAATGACTGTTTTATATTGGAGTACTGTCTTGTCTCTGTTAACTGATACACACCATAACAAAAACAATTTTGACTTACGAATATGATTGCGCCCTAGGCATCAAAAAGAATGAAAAATGGCTCATCTAACACTGCCTTCCCCTATACATGCCACGACCCATCTTGACTTCATCACAAATGTGGCACACGTAATTACCTGTACAGTAAACTGAGTTTGCATCAGCACCTCGTTGAGAAGGGCTCGTTCTCATATTGCGCACGCACTCTTTCCGAATGATTATAGAATGCTATCATGCTTTCCACGAAACCATCCTGACATTTTTAGTGTATGTGTATACATGGATGTCCAACTTGCTTCCATACGTTACATTCTTTTCTACTCTACTCTTCAGCTTTTGCTGTTTGAATATAATATTTGACGAAGAGTTCTAGCTAGCGCCATATAATGTGCGTCTCTGCTTCGTACGTTCCCCGCAGCGTGCATGATTGGCTTCAGAATTACGCGGCATTTAGAAAAATATCTAAAACAATATGCAACAATATTTAAACTCTACTAATGGAACAAATTGCGATGTTTCAAGTTTGTTTGAACTATGGGGTATTCTCCATATCATATTAGGTGACAACTGGTGAAGACCAAGCTATAGGAGAATACCCAAGCCAGATCGTTTTTCTGATCACAGTATCGATAATGTGTTCAGCTTTATCCAAACTTAGTATTATGTTGAAATGTTTTGAAACGTTTTTGTTGTGGATTACACTTACATATATATAACTTGGTAGATTAGAACTGTGTTTATGCAAACACACCCAACCAGGTGGTGCTGGGGCTATCTGTCGTCTACGTTATCGTCCGTTGTCTACGATATCCATCATTTACTATCGAACTAGCAGACGATGTTTGGCGGGAGAAACGTGTGTGCGCTTCAACTTGAACACCGACATTGGCTGAGTGGGTTTATGTCAGCAGTCAATCATTTCGAAGGGAAACTAGCTTATATTGGTTCATTATCATATCTGTGTGTCATGCATCTAGATATATATTAATCAAACCGTTCCTTTGTAAACTGAGAGTTCTGTACCGCACCAGCTGAAGTACGTCCGAGTATTGCCAAAACCGTAGCTGCCAGAGCGATTATAACGCTCCCTTCCTACGCCATAACGTAGACAACGGATAACGTAAAGGACACATTTTGGGATTTTGTGACCCTCCGAGGTGAAATAACGACTAGGGAAGTTGATCAGATGTAAGAATGTTGTCTTTTGGTGACAGTTCCATAAACAGAAGTTAAGTAGACACACTTTCCAGCATGTTACTGCTTCGTTAAAACAAAGCTATTAAGCATCTCTTCGGATAACGTAGAAATCAGGTGGGCATTTATTATAATTACACACGCCAATAGATCATCAGATCACATAGGAAACAACCAACGTTGCCAGAAAGAGATGATCGAGCTCCACCAGATAAAGCTACTTGTGCTGTTAATAGATCATCAGATCACACAGGAAACAACCAACGTTGCCAGAAAGAGATGATCGAGCTCCACCAGATAAAGCTACTTGTGCTGTTAGCAAAACCATTCCAAGAAAGTCTGGAATAAAGACACACGTAAAGCTAATGGGGACATTTTCGCGAGTTTCAACCATACGCGTGAGATTTAGGATACAGATAGCCGCGTGAGAACGTGGGATGGAAGCCAAATGCGTGAAGCTCACGCCAAATGCGCGAGACTTGGTAGCTCTGAGTTACCCGCAATCTGAATAACCAATGAAATCTCAAGCTAACGCATCAGAAAAGAATACATTTTTATTAGTTTATACGAAGCATTCGAACCGAACAGCGATCATATTCACACAAGTCATACTATAAAGTTAAACGGAATTAATATTTAACACCATGTTCGGCAAACCCTCTTTTACTTCCCAGGCATAGACACCAGGTAGAAGGGACCAACGACTTTAATGTCTCTCCCAATGGACACAGGCAATGTGGGATGAACGAAATAGCCGAAGTTTCGAAAAGGCAGCAGGTGGATTCGAACCGCGATCCTCTAAGCTGACACTTCCGGCGGCGTTCTACAGCCAGACCACCGCTGTCCTCTAAGCTGACAGTCCGGCGGCGTTCTACAGCCAGACCACCGCTGTCCTCTAAGCTGACAGTCCGGCGGCGTTCTACAGCCAGACCACCGCTGTCCTCTAAGCTGACAATCCGACGGCGTTCTACAGCCAGACCACCGCTGTCCTGTAAGCTGACAGTCCGGCGGCGTTCTACAGCCAGACCACCGCTGTCCTCTAAGCTGACAGTCCGACGGCGTTCTACAGCCAGACCACCGCTGTCCTCTAAGCTGACAGTCTGGCGGCGTTCTACAGCCAGACCACCGCTGTCCTCTAAGCTGACAGTCCGGCGGCATTCTACAGCCAGACCACCGCTGTCATCTAAGCTGACAGTCCGACGGCGTTCTACAGCCAGACCACCGCTGTCCTCTAAGCTGACAGTCCGGCGGCGTTCTACAGCCAGACCACCGCTGTCCTGTAAGCTGACAGTCCGGCGGCGTTCTACAGCCAGACCACCGCGATCCTCTAAGCTGACAGTCCGGCTGCGTTCTACAGCCAGACCACCGCTGTCCTCTAAGCTGACAGTCCGGCGGCGTTCTACAGCCAGACCACCGCTGTCATCTAAGCTGACAGTCCGACGGCGTTCTACAGCCAGACCACCGCTGTCCTCTAAGCTGACAGTCCGGCGGCGTTCTACAGCCAGACCACCGCTGTCATCTAAGCTGACAGTCCGACGGCGTTCTACAGCCAGACCACCGCTGTCCTCTAAGCTGACAGTCCGACGGCGTTCTACAGCCAGACCACCGCGGTCCTCTAAGCTGACAGTCCGGCGGCGTTCTACAGCCAGACCACCGCTGTCATCTAAGCTGACAGTCCGGCGGCGTTCTACAGCCAGACCACCGCGGTCCTCTAAGCTGACAGTCCGGCGGCGTTCTACAGCCAGACCACCGCTGTCCTCTAAGCTGACAGTCCGACGGCGTTCTACAGCCAGACCACCGCTGTCATCTAAGCTGACAGTCCGGCGGCGTTCTACAGCCAGATCACCGCTGTCATCTAAGCTGACAGTCCGGCGGCGTTCTACAGCCAGACCACCGCGGTCCTCTAAGCTGACAGTCCGGTGGCGTTCTACAGCCAGACCACCGCTGTCCTCTAAACTGACATTCCGGCGGCGTTCTACAGCCATACCACCACTGTCTTCTAAACTGACAGTCCGGCGGCGTTCTACAGCCAGACCACCGCGCCCCACTTTGCTACAGGGGTAACTAAATGATGCATGTTTGATGTCTGTCTGGATAAAATAAAACACACTGCTTTTTTACATTTAGCAATAGTTTGTTTAATTTCAGTATTCGTATTTCACACAACGGGGAAAGACTGTTACTTTTATGGAGCTTGCCCCATAGGAGGGGGCGCTTGCCCCAGGGATGGATTTTTTTTATATAATTTGTTTAAAACTTCCGAAAAAAATATTTTTTGGGCAACAAATATTTGCGTAGCTTTCAAACTTTTGATTATTTTGTTATGTGTAGTGTAGACTAGAATAAACTTGTGCGGGAACTTAGTTTGAATTCGGGGGCTTCTCTGTATGGACGTGGAGGTATTTGAATACCAGGTCGAGCTTGTCCCTACTGCCATTGCCAAGGAAACACAACTATGAGGGCCAACATATCACATGCCAAATAACTTTCCTCCTGATTGGCCAAGGGCCTCAAGACATTTTAGGAGGTAGAAAACCTGTCGCAGACGAGTCGCCGACGAAACCGTACCGGCATACGCGTCACGACACGTCGCGTTCACGACGATTTGTCTCCGACAACTTGTCATTAATATCAAACATGTTTGATATTTCACGACGCGACAAAGATTGGATAAAGACTGTCTTCGACAGTCTTTATCCACATTATCTTCGACAGTCTGAATCATGGGCCAACATAGATGTAACAGATGCTGAATTAGGACTGACAGGATATGTAATGTTTAGGAAAGATCGAATAGGAAGAAGGGGCGGGGGAGTTATTTTATATGTTAAAGAATCTATTCAGGCTTATGAAATAAAACTAGAAAGGGAAGCAGATTGCGATGAGGCTGTTTGGTGCAAAATTGTTTCAGGAAATTCAAAATTAACTATTGGATTAGTTTACCGAAGTCCAAACATAAACGAAGAGGACAACACAAAAATAATAAACGCTATAAAGGAAGTTAGTAAAGGGGAATGTATCATAATGGGAGATTTTAACCATGGACACATACAATGGAATTCTCTAGAGAGCACAGGGATTGAGGACCAACAATTTCTATTTTTAATCCAGGATAGCTTTCTTACTCAGCACGTACTAGAACCAACCAGGGGAGAAAATGTATTAGATATAGTTTTGTCATCACAAAAAGAATTAGTGGACAATGTAAAAATATTTGAACCATTGGGTAATAGTGACCATAATCAAATACATTTTGACATCAATGTAAAATCAGAAAGTAAAAATAAGAAAACGTACAAGAGAAACTTCCACAAAGGTAACTACAAAGATATGAGAAAATACTTAGCAAAGCTAGATTGGAATAACATGCTGATGAATAAGACCGCAATTGAATGTTGGCATATTCTAAAATATGAAATTGAGAGTATCATCGATAAATTTGTTCCCTTCCAAAAACAAGGAAAACGGTGTAGAAAGAAACACTTGTCAAAAGAGGCTATTAGAAAAATAATGCTAAAGCAAACTATGTGGAGGGTTTATAGGCGTACCAGAAAGGACGAAGACTATGCCAAATATAAAGAGGCACTTAATGCAGCTACAACTGAAATCAGACAATCTAAAAGAAGCTATGAGCAAAAACTAGCATGTAACATAAAAAATGACAGCAAGAGTTTCTATGCATATGTCAGGAGTAAACAAAACGTACAAGACAAGGTTGGACCTCTAGAAGACAGTGCTGGAAATATAATATCACAGGGGTTTTTAATGGCGGAAGACCTAAATGGTTACTTCAGTTCAGTGTTTACCAAAGAAGATATTAGTTCATTACCAGTTGCTGATGCTAAATTTCAGGGGGCTAAATCTGACTATTTAGGTCCGTTAGTTGTAACTCCAGAATTGGTAGCTAAGAAAATAAAGGCAATGAAGGATAACAAATCACCGGGAGTGGATGGGATTCCTCCAAAATTACTAATGGAAACAGTAGAACAAATCAGTATACCACTTGCAAGAGTATTCAACTTGTCATTAAAAGAGGGAGTTGTTCCGTTTGAATGGAAAGAAGCAAACATCATACCATTATTTAAAAAGGGTTCGAGAAATAAGTCAGAGAATTACAGACCAGTGAGTTTAACGTCAGTGATTTGTAAATTATTAGAAAGGTTAATTAAAGACCATATGGTGGACTTTCTCGTTAAGCATAAATTATTAAATTCATCTCAACATGGATTCCTTAAAGCGAGGTCATGCTTAACAAATATGTTATGTTTTTTGGAAGAAATCACTAAGTGGATAGACTTGGGATCGCCAGTAGATATTATCTACTTAGATTTTCAGAAAGCTTTTGACAAAGTGCCACATCAAAGATTACTACTTAAATTAAAAGCCCATGGTATCGGGGATAGCATAACTGACTGGATAGAACAATGGCTGACTGACAGAAGACAACGAGTTGTAGTAGATGGAGAAGTTTCAAATTGGAAATCGGTTTTGAGTGGGGTACCTCAAGGATCAGTATTAGGACCTATATTATTCTTAATTTATATCAATGACTTGGACGACAGTATAACAAGTAACGTACTGAAATTTGCGGATGACACAAAACTGTTTAGAAAGGTTAATACTGATGGTGATAAACAACATTTACAAAACGATCTAGACAGATTAGTGAAATGGTCTGAGAAATGGCAGATGTTGTTCAATTTGGGGAAATGTAAATGCATACATACAGGACATAGGAACTTGAATGTAAACTATAGAATGGGAGATACTGTTCTGGGTACTACTGTAAAAGAAAAGGACTTAGGAGTAACAATAAGCGCTGATATGAAAGTTTCAGAGCAGTGTGGTATTGCAGCTTCAAAGGGTAATCAAATTCTTGGATTGATTAGAAGAAACATAACATACAAGGGAAAAAAGTTAATTATACCTCTTTATAAAGCAATAGTTAGACCTCATTTAGAATACTGTATACAAGCATGGAGACCATATCGTAAGAAGGATATAGATACGCTTGAACGCATACAAAGGAGAGCAACTAAAATGATTCCAGAACTGAGAGACCTTAGTTATGAAGAACGCCTGAAAGAATGTGGTTTAACAACTCTAGAGACAAGGAGGTTAAGAGGAGATCAGATTGAAGTTTTTAAGATATTGAATGGGTATGAAAATATTGATAGAAATATGTTTTTCTCACTCAAGAAGGATAGCAGAACTAGAGGACATGAGGTAAAATTAGTAAAGGATCAATGTAGATTGGACATCAGGAAGCACTCGTTCTCACAGAGGACAATAAATGAATGGAACAAATTGTCAACAGATTGTGTAACTGCTAGCAGCGTGAATATGTTTAAAAACAAGGTTGACACATATCTCAGGAGGGCGGGCTATAAGTAGATGAACATTGTTGGACTCTCGATAAGCCAATGGCTTCCTTGTCCACTTGCCATCTGGGCCTTTGGCTTGGATGGCAAATCTTGTTAAATCTTGTTAAATCTTCGACAGTAGCGTCGCGTCGTGAGAGTGCACACACGTCACGACAAACTCGTCGGAGACGCGTCGGCGACTCAAAAAGTTGTCGTAGACCAGTAGCGTCGTGACGCGTATTGTGGGTTTAATTGAACCAGCTGTACACTACTGATCTGATCTAGTTGTCGTAACTGTATTAATGTGGAACATGACAGTTAGCCACCCCCCCCCCGTGTCCGTGGCAAATATTACGGTAAAGGAACACGTAGGCCTACATCGGAACTAGTGTCAATGTAAAGACTGAATTATTAGCAGCCGGCTAATATTAACCATTCTGTAAGTAGAACGACACATGTGTCGTCCCTCCCCCTTCCGTAAGTAGAACGACATGACTACGACTGACTGAGACCCCCCTGCCAACAAGCCTAGATCCGCCCCTGATCTTGGTTACGAAAAAAACAGTATCAACTTCAGTAGAGCCTATCATAATATTGAAGGTATCAGAGTAAACAACAAACAGTCGATGTCTATGTACACTAGTTGAGATGTCATTATAAATTAAAGTGGCGTTTCTATGACGCTATAATAATGTAATGTGTAGTTGGATTTGAAAAAAACCTATAAATACAGGATGTGTAATATTAACTGAAATCCATAAAACATTCAACATATAAAACCCAGAACAAGAGTCAGAACAAGACCCAGAACAAGAGCAACGAGCGGAAAATTACCACATATGAGATGAGGTGTCTGAGGGAAACTGTGAACAAGACCAGAAGAGACAGGATTAGAAAGGAAAATATGGCTGGAACACAGCCAGTCTTTTATCATATAGAAACACAAAGAATAAAATGGTTTGGCCATCTGGATACAAAGCAAGAGGGCGGTCGAGAAAGCGGTGGATCGATGGTGTTATTACAGAGACACTAAGAAACACAAGCTCGCTCCCACTCAGGCCACCCGTCTTGCTATTGAACGAAGGCCGCGTCTCCCCGCGACGCTTCACGGCAACAGCGGAAGGATCAAGTAAAGTAAACGCAAGTACATATTATATAACGGGATGCTGTAGCACGGCGCCGGACTGTCGGTCCAGAGGATCGGTGGTCAAGTTCACCTGCTGCCGTTTCGAAACTTGGGCAGTTTCGATCACGTCACTTTGCCTGGTCTCTAAGCCAGGGGAAATAAAAGATCACATACATGAAAAAACTTGTCGTGGACACACAGAGCCAATTGTCTCGATCTAAAAAACCTACGGGCGCTGCATTAGCTGCTAGCTACCAAAAACATGCTCTGAGTAAGAGCCACGAGCGTCTTGTGTTGCCAGCGCTATATGTGTAATACGACATTACATATGTATGTAGGTATGTAGGTATGCACGTATGTACGTACGCACGCACGCACGCACGCACGCACGAACGCACGCACGCACTCACACACACACACACACACACACACACACACACACACACACACACACACACACACACACACACACACACACACACACATATACTAATCACTCAAACCAAACCGACAAGCAGAAGTAGCCAGACTCACCCAGGAAAACCGCAGAGACACAAGTTATTTGCAAGAGTTCGAGCTTCAGTCTGCCAACATCGGGAAATAAATCCCGACTGATACTAGAAGTTGAAATGTTTCTCTGGACTTCACTGCCCATGGGCGAATCAGTGACTAATTCATCCAGGCATTGGTTGCCATGGGTTGTGTTTCCGGTCTTGGCACCTGCAATAGTTGGTCTTGTGAAGTTTGCTCAAACAAGTCAAAATTCGATCTTACCACACAGCGAGAAACGTTGGGCGTCAAGAATGTCTTTGTCTGTCCACGTCTGAACATGGCCCGATACCTGAGGTGCACCATTAAGTGTTGCCACCAATCAATGTTTCCAATGACATGCAGCGAAGCATGGTTATTATGTTCTATTGTGATGTTGATAAGAAACTTGATACACGTTTTACATTACACCGTCAAGACAGACTCGTAATAACCGGTTTCTAAAGTGCCAGTGTACACAACCTCTACCACACGGACTGTAATTGTAGACCATGTAGGCGCGTTACAGATGCTTATCAAATTAATTGAAGTTGTCTGATTAAGTAATTCTGTTGAAGGCACATCACGACCGATTCGTCGACTACAGTAATACTACTCACAACAAATCTCGTTCTCGGTCAATCTCCTGGCGACAGTGGTGCTAATACGCTAATCAGCGGTCGCTAACATAATTAAGTCAATAATTGATAAACACATTAGTACTTTTGGCCTGGTTTTGTTTTGTTAGACCCAAACCTTTATATAACATTGCGGAAGGCCTCGGGTTGTATTACCAACTGTACGCAATTTTGCGTAGACGATGCATTTAAGGGTGAACTACGCCCTACACATATGTATGTAACTTATTCTTGTTAATTTATTTATTTTATGTTAAATTTATATACATGTTTAACTTAGTTGTATTTTTAAGTTATTCGTATTTTAATGCATAGACGGTTATATATAATATATAATTACTAGTATGTATGTTTTTATAACCTGAAATAAAAGTGTTCGTATTTGTTCTGACAATCCTACGCATATAAGCCCTAGGAATTATTTAACGACCCTCCACATATCCTACGCATATGTCGATATATATATGATAATATACCTGACATTACTACGCGGCCGCTTACAACCCCGTCCGATTCGAATTTCGAGTAGCCTAAATCTACGCATTAAATTTCTTCAAATGCTGGCAACACTCGTAGCATGGTTTGTTGTCGGTTGTTAGTTCCTTCAGTTAGCAGCGATACCGTACACACGTGTTGTGAATAGTACAGGGGAACACGGGGCAAGTTGACGAATGGGGTAAACTGAACATTGCACAATGGCGTTAAACAGGGAATACGGATGCGTCATGCCATTTTCTAGTGACGTACTCGCATATGCGCAGTGAACTAAACCCTGATAGTACGCGTGCATGTGTCAGCGTAATTTCAGGCATATCCATTATTTTAGTGCACGCATATAAACTACAATAAATACCTGTTTGTTCTGCAGCTGGGAATGCCGTCAATTGTTTTTTTAGTTTGCGACATTGCAAAATAAAGAATACAAAAAGGAGTGTCTACCTATCAGGGCAACCTGCTATCAAACGCCGAACATCCCAGCAGATGACGACAGGTTAAGATGTGGTGTGTCCGACATAGAATGTGAAGTGCGAAGATCCGCCAACCAATAACTGGAATAGTGCATTATGTGGTGGCACGATAGTTGCTCTACATAACTACAAAGGACGCAGAAAGTTGTTAATATTACACATCATTTATAATTACTTGATAACTTATTCAGGCTTGCGGTTTTCTGTCGTCATCTTGTTGCCAGTATGAATTTCATCTTGCGTGGGGTAAGATGGCGAATGTTGGGTAACTAATTGACAGTAAAATGTTTCGTTCTCCTTTTAATTACATATTAACTGTTATGATATTATAAGAATCTACAATGTCAGTGTCACTGTTTAAGTTATATTATTACCATAATTGCTTATTTAAAAAAAAACATAAATCCAACAGCGGATCCAGGGGGGTCTCAGACCCCCCTGTGTCCGTGGCAAATATTACGGTAAAGGAACACGTAGGCCTACATCGGAACTAGTATTAATGTAAAGACTGAAGTATTAGCAGTCGACTAATATTAACCCTTATGTAAGTAGAACGACACATGTGTGCCCCTCCCCCCGCCCCGGTTCTTAAGTAGAATGACATATGACTACGACTGACTGAGACCCCCCTGCCAACGAGCCTAGATCCGCCCCTATAAATCAGTGACTAATGCTTTACGTCGTCAACTTGCCCCAGTTTCCCCTATATTGCGACGCTTCGGCATAAGCGTTGATTTTTCGGTAGCCGTGGAGCTATGAATCATGCGTTTCACGGGCGAACAATGCCACCAATAAAACAAATGCACCTGGCATAGGACGGCTGCGAGAGGCAACAACGGTTTCAACTACTCTATTGTTACGGTCGGCCGAATTTTCATGAAGCGCTTCCCAGAGGTGTCGTTCATTCACAATCACGCCCGCTACCAGATTTAACAAGATTGTCATCCAAGGCAAATGTCCAGATGGCAAGTGGATAAGGAAGCCATTGGCTTATCGAAAGTCCAACATTTTTAATCTATGTGTAATCCGCCCTCCTGAGATATGTGTCAACCTTGTTTTTAAACATATTCACGCTGCTAGCAGTTACACAATCTGTAGATAATATGTTCCATTCATTGAGTGTCCTCTGTGAGAACGAGTAGTTTCTGATATCCAATCTACACTGATCCTTTACTAATGTTACCTCATGTCCTCTATTTCTATTATCTTTCTTTAGTGAGAAAAATATTTCTATCAATATTTTTATACCCATTCAATATCTTAAAAACTTCAATTTGATCCCCTCTTAACCGCCTTTTCTCTGTGGTTGTTAAACCACATTCTTTCAGTCATTCTTCATAACTAAGGTCTTGTTTTCACATTTTAGTTGCTCTCCTCTGTATTCTTTCAAGCGTATCTATATCCTTCTTACGATATGGTCTCCAAGTTTGTATGCAGTACTCTAAATGAGGCCTAACTGTTGCTTTATACAGAGGTATAATTAGCTTTTTCCCTTGTATGTTATATTTCTCCTAATCAACCCAAGCATTTGATTACTATTTGAAGCTGCAATACCACAGTGCTCTGAAACTTTCATATCATCACTTATTGTAACTCCTAAGTCCTTTTCCTTTACAGTAGTACACAGAACAGTATCTCCCATTGTATAGTTTACATGCAAGTTCCCGTGTCTTGTCATTTAAATTTCCCCAAATTGAACAACATCTGCCATTTCTCAGACCACTTAACTAATTTGTCTAGATCGTTTTACTAGATGTATTACACTATACGTTAGTTACACAGGACACTAATACTACACTGAATGTTGGTGGTCAGGGATCGTGTTTTACTAGATGTATTACACTATACGTTAGTTACACAGGACACTAATACTGCACTGAATGTAGGTGGTTAGGGATCGTGTTTTACTAGATGTATTACACTATACGTTAGTTACACAGGACACTAATACTACACTGAATGTAGGTGGTCATGGATCGTGTTTTACTAGATGTATTACACTATACGTTAGTTACACAGGACACTAATACTACACTGAATGTAGGTGGTCAGGGATCGTGTTTTACTAGATGTATTACACTATACGTTAGTTACACAGGACACTAATACTACACTGAATGTAGGTGGTCACGGATCGTGTTTTACTAGATGTATTACACTATTCGTTAGTTACACAGGACACTAATACTGCACTGAATGTAGGTGGTCAGGGATCGTGTTTTACTAGATGTATTACACTATACGTTAGTTACACAGGACACTAATACTACACTGAATGTAGGTGGTCAGGGATCGTGTTTTACTAGATGTATTACACTATACGTTAGTTACGCAGGACACTAATACTACACTGAATGTAGGTGGTCAGGGATCGTGTGTTACAAGCGGTAATGTAATAATCAACCGGTAATGTAATAATCAACCGGTAACCGAATAATCAACCAATAATGTAATAATCAACCAGTAATGTAATAATCAACCAGTAATGGAATAATGAACCGGTAATGTAATAACCAACAGGTAATATAATAATCAACCAGTAAGATACTATTCAACCGAGAATGTAATAATCAACCGGTAACGCAATAATCAACCGGTAACGCAATAATCAACCGGTAATGGAATGATGAAAATGATGGTGGCGATGATGATGAGGAGGAGAATGATGAAGAGTAAGAGGAGGAAGATTATTATCATGATGATGATGAAAACAGATGATCATGACAAGATGATGAGGATAGTTGGGATGATCAGGAGGATAAGTTCGAGGAGGAAGATGAGGATGGTGATGATGAGGAGGAGTAGGACGATTCTGATGAGGTAAATGAGGATGATGATGATAAGATCATGATGGTGATACTGAGGATGAGGTCGACGTGGACGACGACGACACCATACTCACCATCATCCTGATCTTGTCATAATCATCATAATCCTCCTCCTCCTCAATATCATCATCATCGTTATATATCCGATTGATTATTATATTACCTGTTGATTATTACATCACCGGTTGATTATTACATTACCTGTTGATTATTACATCACCGGTTGATTATTACATAACCTGTTGGTTATTACATTACCGGTTGTAACAATCGTGGCGCGTTACGGGAGTGGGCGTAGATTATTGTGTGGATCTGGTTGAAACGTGTTCGGGACAGTAACGTGTTTAACCTTACGGAGGCATATGTGTGACGTCATACTGTCCATACGTGGTCTGAAACACAAGCCTTACTAATGACGGCACCAGTACAGACAAATACGAGTCGCCACAACAGAGGAAGTGTTTACATGTGCACATATTGATCAATGCACCTAAGGTGGTAATTGTTAACTGCTTTCTAAGTACTCTTTATAATGTGTTCAGTATAAGTAGGCTCTGTAGCACTTCAATCGTGTTGTCCAGTGGACCATTATGCCGAGTGTTTGATATAATATTATATCATAACTGGTAAGACTGTGACATGAGTGCAGCGCGTGACTGAATCATCGAGCCTTTGATCTTTCTCCAGCGTGGAACAACACTCATAGATCTACAACAGTTACCGTAATGTCGGTGCCTCTGAGCAACAAGGAGACGATGACTATCACATTTAATAGCACGTTTTACTGAACCACGCGTGAGATTAGTCTGATTAAAATACTGGAGTTACAATAACTTGATGTGGCATTAATTAATGATCTGGATAACTGACGTTTAACGGGTGCACTGTATGTATTGGCTTATAAGTAGCTATTGTAACCAGGTATTTCTCCCGGTGTCGCACACCTTTGTCTACCGCTAAAGCCATATCAACTGCACTAATTAGTAGGCACCGTGATTATTACAGCTCAATGCTAAGCAACATTGCGAAAAGAGACTTAGCTAAACCCCGACGTGTGCAAACATTGCCTTGCACGTGTTGTACTCAGGGTGCTACGTCTCTCACCATCACTACCCCTCCTTAAACAGTGTCGTTGCTTTCCGATTACTCGAATAAAATGTAAACTGTCCACTCCTACATATAGTATACATATCTACACAACATTCATTATATGTGGCTAGTCTCCTGCGTCTTTTGAATATCCCCGGACATCTCAGACCACTTCACACCAACTACGTGTTCCTAAAACTAAGCTTAACTTGGGCAAGGGTTCTTTTTCTGGAGTTTCCGAATAAACTCAAGACATATTTTTTTAGAAATGTCATTTCCGGCCTAAGTCCTCGGCGGTCCTTCATTCTGATTGTAACTTTTGCGGGTGTCTGTTCATGACGTCATACTTAACAATGCTGGTTTGTTGTCTCTGAGCTCGGGTTCTTGAGGATTTATCAGTACGTCCGTGAGAACGTGCCCGCTGATATAACTGGTGTAACAGCCCGTATTGGACGAGGGCGTGTATCTGCTGTTCGTGGATCACTTGCTGCAGGAAATTGACACACGTCTATTAGGAGCTCATTATCAGTACGTGGCCCAGTATCTCACACCACGACAGCGGGTGAATCTGACACTAGATTGTCCTGCCCTGTGATCTACGTCAGCTACAACATGGAAGGCAAGATAGGAGATGGTGAATGTCGCCGAGAGACCAAACACACTCGGGGACACGATACAGAAAGTCAATCCTGTCCTGTATCCTGCTGGTGATGTCTGTCTCGACTGCCACAGCGGTGCAATTATTTAGTACCATGCGACGCCACGGTGAGAACTGAGCGCTTGTCGGGATTGGCTCTTACGTATGTCCACAAGGACAAGACGTTGGATGCAGAACACATCATCCACCAGTTCAGTCATTTAGCGCTAACATTCCGCACAAATGAAGGAGAGGGCAGTAACCTTACCGAAGCATTACCATTGCCTACATATGTGTTCTTGGCTTATGACTAAATAGCTGTTACTATTGTAACGGATTTGCGTTTGTCAATTAATATAATTATCAGGATTGGTTCTTAGTACATAATTTATGGTCATCATAATACAAGTTTTTCAATGGTTTTGAACTATATTGTAGTACATGCACACGTATTGCGATAATGCTTCACTCACTGTTGTAATTAATTGCGCTATTGCATAGTAAATGAGTCATTGAAGCATGTAAACAATTTTAATAAACTGTAAAATCCTAGCACATTAAAACTAGTCTTTGTTATACATATATGATCTACTGAAGGTTCACATCCACCTTACACCACATCCCATCACCAGGGATGAGTGTCCAGTAGGTGGGTCATGTTTTTATCCATGGCCGGAGGGGCAATCTTTTATGTTGACTTTAAAATGCACCGGATTGCAAATGATTACAGTTTGCTTTATAAAATAGATATCCAGACTCTCTCTTAGATTTGTGTTTCCGAGTGAATTTATGCCTAGCTACACCCCTGGACGCTATGTACGAAATAGAGTTACGCATAATAATACCTGCGCCTATATTTTTCACACGAAATATGAGAGAAAGTTGAGAACAACCTGACTCGTCCCCTAGCGTGAACAGTGAGTGGTTGGTCAGCCCCCAACATAATGAGAGAGAGTTGAGAACAACCTGACTCGCCCCCTAGCGTGAGCAGTGAGTGGTTGGTCAGCCCACAACATAATGAGAGAAAGTTGAGAACAACCTGACTCGCCCCCTAGCGTGAGCAGTGAGTGGTTGGTCAGCCCACAACATAATGAGAGAAAGTTGAGAACAACCTGACTCGCCCCCTAGCGTGAGCAGTGAGTGGTTGGTCAGCCCACAACATAATGAGAGAAAGTTGAGAACAACCTGACTCGCCCCCTAGCGTGAGCAGTGAGTGGTTGGTCAGCCCACAACATAATGAGAGAAAGTTGAGAACAACCTGACTCGCCCCCTAGCGTGAGCAGTGAGTGGTTGGTCAGCCCACAACATAATGAGAGAAAGTTGAGAACAACCTGACTCGCCCCCTAGCGTGAGCAGTGAGTGGTTGGTCAGCCCACAACATAATGAGAGAAAGTTGAGAACAACCTGACTCGCCCCCTAGCGTGAGCAGTGAGTGGTTGGTCAGCCCACAACATAATGAGAGAAAGTTGAGAACAACCTGACTCGCCCCCTAGCGTGAGCAGTGAGTGGTTGGTCAGCCCACAACATAATGAGAGAAAGTTGAGAACAACCTGACTCGTCCCCTAGCGTGAACAGTGAGTGGTTGGTCAGCCCACAACATAATGAGAGAAAGTTGAGAACAACCTGACTCGTCCCCTAGCGTGAACAGTGAGTGGTTGGTCAGCCCACAACATAATGAGAGAAAGTTGAGAACAACCTGACTCGCCCCCTAGCGTGAGCAGTGAGTGGTTGGTCAGCCCACAACATAATGAGAGAAAGTTGAGAACAACCTGACTCGCCCCCTAGCGTGAGCAGTGAGTGGTTGGTCAGCCCACAACATAATGAGAGAGAGTTGAGAACAACCTGACTCGCCCCCTAGCGTGAGCAGTGAGTGGTTGGTCAGCCCACAACATAATGAGAGAGAGTTGAGAACAACCTGACTCGCCCCCTAGCGTGAGCAGTGAGTGGTTGGTCAGCCCACAACATAATGAGAGAGAGTTGAGAACAACCTGACTCGCCCCCTAGCGTGAGCAGTGAGTGGTTGGTCAGCCCACAACATAATGAGAGAAAGTTGAGAACAACCTGACTCGCCCCCTAGCGTGAGCAGTGAGTGGTTGGTCAGCCCACAACATAATGAGAGAAAGTTGAGAACAACCTGACTCGTCCCCTAGCGTGAACAGTGAGTGGTTGGTCAGCCCACAACATAATGAGAGAAAGTTGAGAACAACCTGACTCGCCCCCTAGCGTGAGCAGTGAGTGGTTGGTCAGCCCACAACATAATGAGAGAAAGTTGAGAACAACCTGACTCGCCCCCCTAGCGTGAGCAGTGAGTGGTTGGTTAGCCCCCAACATAATGAGAGAAAGTTGAGAACAACCTGACTCGCCCCCTAGCGTGAACAGTGAGTGGTTGGTCAGCCCACAAAACAATAATTGTATTGAAATGTAGCGACACTTAACACTAAACATGTGTTTTTCTATTACCGTAATGTCGGTGCCTCTGAACAACAAGGAGACGATGACTATCAAATTTCATAGCACGTTTTACCAAACCACCTATGAGATTAGTCTGATTAAAATACTGGAGTTACAATAACTTGACGTGGCATTAATTAATGATCTGGATAACTGACATTTAACGGGATCAGCCGTGTGCTTAGACTTGGTACAAGTGCACTGTATGTATTGGCTTATATGTAACCAGGGGTGTCCGCGGGCTTTTTCTAGAGGGGGTCAAACAATTCTGCTGTCTGATTTCGACCAGAAATCTTTACACTTACCAAAATGTCTACTTTCAATGAACAATAATGATATGATTGCATATAATTAATTAACAATTATACTAGATGATACTCTAATTAAGACAAATAGTAAACAATCTACTCGCCATGGAAGACCTAAATTTTACAAACATCCAGATCCAGGGGGCATGTGCCCCCCTTTGCCCCCCCGGACGCCCGTGTATGTAGCCCTTGTAACCAGGTATTTCTCCCGGTGTCGCACACCTTTATCTACCGCTAAGGCCATATCAACTGCACCAATTAGAAGCCACCGTGACTATTACAGCTCAATGCTAAGCAACATCGCTAAAAGAGACTTAACTAAACCCCGACGTGTGCAAACATTGCCTTGCACGTGTTGAACTCAGGGCGCTTCGTCTCTCACCATCACTACCCCTCCTTAAACAGTATCATTGCTTACCGATTACTTGTCGAATAAAATGTAAACTGTCCACTCTTACACACCGTGTACATATCTACACAACATCCATTATATTTGGCTAGTCTCCTGCGTCTGTTGAATATCTCCGGACATCTCAGACCACTTCGCACCAACTACGTGTTCTTAAAACTAAGCTTAACTTGGGCAAGGGTTCTTTTTTTTAGCTATCTTCCGAATAAACTAATGCTTAACAATGCTGGTTTGTTGTTTCTGAGCTCTGGTTCTTGAGGATTTGGGCGCTATAGAAGTTTTATTATTATTAAGCAAATTACCAATTTCAAATAGAACATTTTTTATTTATATATTTCGCACGCACGAACATGCGCCACCACTAAAATAACAACACTTTGCCCGCAGCTGAGTGTAACGATGTATTCAAAGACGTTATGTGCGAAATAGGGTTACGTACAATAATACCCGCGCCTACAGTTACCATAATTCGCACGGAATATGAGAGAAAGTTGAAAATAAGATGGCTCTCCCCCTAGCGTGAACAGTGAGCGGCTGGTCAGGCCACAACATGATAATTGTATTTGACTGTAGCGACACTTAGCACTAAACATGAAAGAATCACCTGTGTTAGAACGCGATGTTTTCTTTACACTTGATATGTCTGCTGTGTGTACTTGGCCCAGACCATGCATTCAAACCTTGCAATGCGATTGTCGAAGACGACTAGGTTTGAAGACAGTAATTAGAGGCCACCCATTTACCGCGCCATTCAAAAAGGAACTCGCGTTGGTCCAGAACATATTGTTTATGCAGCGAATGTTGCACACAAACTGTACACATTTAAACTTAACTGGTGTGCAAAAGAATGATCGTACCCGTCAACTTCAATTAATTTGCTATACATCAGCGACGTAAGTGCATCCGCACTCACACATGATACCGTCAACTCGTGTATTTATAGCCGGGTTCTTTCAATAATGGCCTAAACGAGTTCGTGTGATTTGTGTGGATTAATGATGCCGTATTAATGCCATGATCGTCACAGTGATAACACGCCTTAGTGTAATAATACAAACGTTCACACAGTTATACATACGGACGTACACCAGTGGTGTGCTTATGGGAGGCGGCATTGGACCATGCCCCCCCCCCCGTACACCAGTGGTGTGTTTACCGGGGGGGGGCGGCATTGGACCATGCCCCCTCTACACCAGTGGTGTGTTTACGGGGGGAGGGGGGCACTGGGCGACGCCCCCCTTGGCTTTGGGATAAGATTTGTTTCGCATATTACATAATGTGACGTAGTTAAGAAACACTACCACATCTCTACCAAGGCTTAGTTGCATCATTTATTTCCCGCATTGTAAAAACACCGAATAAGACATAATAACAATAGAAAACTTCTAGATTGCAACTAAAGCAACCGACATTGTAAATGAGCAACACCAGGCTGAGTTTTGTATGGGAATGACAAAGACGAGAACGTTAGGTAATTTACAGGAGGTTATAAGTCGTGGCACAAAACGACACGTACCAGAGGGACACAGAATGCATGATTGTGCGTTGATTGTTGAACGGATCATTTAGGACAACGTTGTACAAACAAACATAGACACGTGAACTTTACTGTTACTGCGTTAACCGAGAGTTCTAACAGTAATTATTTCCTCATCCCTGTAAAACACCAGGTTAGTATTTCGTTCCGATGCCTTGTCGTAAGAAAATACTGAACGTTTTGACAAGGCCACGTAACACCCGGGCAGTGGTGGTGCATCGCAACAATGGTGTTCAAGCAACGCAATATATCACAGGCTGATATTACATCAATAGTGAAGTTTTGATATGTATCCACACGTGAAACTACCAGCAGGAGTGTAAATGAATGTGTAAACAGTGTTTGTGGCTCAGGTGTGGATATCATCCAAATGTAAATGTATTAGCCGCACGGGCTCAGTGGCGCAGTGAGAGTAAGCGTAGCCACACGGGCTCAGTGACGCAGTGAGTGTAAGCGTAGCCGCACGAGCTCAGTGACGCAGTGAGAGTAAGCGTAGCCGCACGGGCTCAGTGGCGCAGTGAGAGTAAGCGTAGCCGCACGGGCTCAGTGGCGCAGTGAGAGTAAGCGTAGCCGCATGGGCTCAGTGACGCAGTGAGAGTAAGCGTAGCCGCACGGGCTCAGTGACGCAGTGAGAGTAAGCGTAGCCGCACGGGCTCAGTGGCGCAGTGAGAGTAAGCGTAGCCGCTGGCTAAACTCCACAGAGGCATGATTGGCTTCATTGATTTTCATGTAGCAATTTGTAATGAAACAATCCCGTTTCGGCCACACTGCTCTAATATCATATTACAACTAAAGCTACGTGTTAAATCGTTAGTACTAAAATTGTTATTGTGGTGATTATGTAGCTATCGTGACACTAGCTGGAATCCTATGAGTGTACCAAGACAATGCTCACAGGCTCCTCGCACACGTGATTACCGGCACTGAGCAATACTGGGGCCATTCACACAAAATACGATATTTAACCAATATCATAACACTGGCGACTATCTTATATATTTACGGTGACAATATAATTCTGAAATGTTCATATTCAACTGTTTTGAAATGATTGACGTTAGATGTAATTATGAATAATTCGTAAATAAATCGACCGCTAATAAATTTTCGAAGACACATGCTACATATTTACACACACACAAGCCGATTTGCTATAATTATTGTTATAATTAGTATCGAGTATAAAAAAATAATTTACTCTCCAAATTATGAATAATTTCCCCACACAGTTAACCGGTATACTTAAGCCTGACATGTAGTGATACAGACCTACCGTGTCAGTTGACAACCTGTCTTCTCTGTTTGATACGTTCGCTCTACAAAGACGTGCGTTTGATCATGCGGGTTGACTGATACTGAATTGACATATGCCACACTTGCGGGGTTCACGGTCGACTGCACATGAACACGAGGACGGTCGACTGCACATGAACACGAGGACGATTGGAATACAAATAGCAAACGACGCATTGATAAGATAAGATAAGATAAGATACGTTTTATTACCAAGTAGCAAGTACAAGGAATTTGTAGTGTTGTGGCGTTAGCACAAACATACACTCATGCACCCAATCACACACGGAACTAAACATTACATATCACAATCGTAATACTAAAAACTGTTGAAAACAAGCGAGAGTAATATAATAGGTTGCAAGATTAAAAAATATAAAAAAAATATATAAAAAATTTAAAGATTAAAAAAATAAATAAATAAATAAAAAATTAAAAAGGCGACATTGCATCTACCTACCAGAGGCAAGACATTTATGATGGCTCTCCGTTTAAAAATCTCAGCGCTTGAGGATAGAAACTATTGTTAAATCGCGTCGTTTTAGTTTTTATGCTACGGTAGCGCTTACCGGAGGGAAGGAGTTCAAAGAGATGGTTGGCTGGATGATATTCGTCTTGTACAATGCGCTTGGATTTGCGCAAACTGCGAGATAGATAAAGAGATCTGATGGACGGCATATTTAACCCGATTAGTTTAGAGGCGTACTTGACGACTGATTCAATTTGATTAATTTCATCTTGGCTGGCGCGACCAAACCAGACAGTGATAGAAAACGACAAGACACTTTCAATAACTGCGCGGTAGAAACGTGTTAATATTGCTTGAGATAAGCCGAATCGTTTGAGGTGTCTAAGGAAGTACATGCGTTTTTGTGCTTTTTTAATGATGCCAATCGTGTTATTACACCAGGAAAGATCTTTAGAAATAGTCGAACCCAAAAATGTTACAGAGTAATCTGCATGTTTTAATCCAACAATTCAGCTCGATGTGTGCGATAGAGACGATTTAGCATTGTGAACTACATTAAGGATCCCAGCAGATGGAACACTTGAGAATGTGCATGCCACGCGCCTAGTCATACGCGGGGACACGGTTATGTCTGTCACACGCTTGATTGTACACGGGGACACTTAAGAATGTTTGTCGTGTGCCTGACCATACGCAGGGACACTTGAGAATGTGTGTCACACGCCTGGCCTTATACGGGATTACATATAATTGAGAATGGCCGTACACAAAAACAAGAAACAATGTTTGTTACATGTCTGGTTATACAATGGAACACACCCAGTCAAATGTTGGTAGTGCAATGCCAGTGGCAATGACATCTTCGTGCCACACGTACACGGGACACTTGAGAATGTCTGTCACACATCAGGCCATAGACGGGGACACTTGAGAATGTCTGTCATACGCCTGACCATACACGAGGACATTTGAGAATGTCTGCCACACACCAAGTCATAACGGGACATTTGAGAATGTTTGTCACACGCCAGGCCATACACGGGGACATTTGAGAGTGTCTGTCACACACCAAGTCAGAGCGGGACATTTGAGAATGTTTGTCACACGCCAGGCCATACACGGGGATATTTGAGAATGTTTGTCATACGCCAAGCCATACACGAGGACATTTGAGAATGTTTATCACACGCCAAGTCATAGCGGGACATTTGAGAATGTTTGTCAAACGCCTAGCCATACCATACTGGGGACAGTTGAGTACGCTTGTCACATGCCTGGCCATACACAGGGACACTTGAGAATGTCTGTCAAACGCCTGGCCATGCACGGGGGCACATGAGAATGTCTGTCACACTCCTGGCCATACACGGGGACACTTGAGAATGTCTGTCACACTCCTGGCCATACACGGGGACACTTGAGAATGTCTGTCACACTCCTGGCCATACACGGGGACACTTGAGAATGTCTGTCACACTGCTGGCCATACACGGGGACACTTGAGAATGTCTGTCACACTCCTGGCCATGCACGGGGACACTTGAGAATGTCTGTCACACTCCTGGCCATACATGGGGACACTTGAGAATGTCTGTCACACGCCAGGCCATACATGGGGACATTTGAGAATGTATGTCACACGCCAGGACATACACGGGGACACTTGAAAATGTCTGTCACACTGCTGGCCATACACGGGGACACTTGAGAATGTCTGTCACACTCCTGGCCATGCACGGGGACACTTGAGAATGTCTGTCACACTCCTGGCCATACACGGGGACACTTAAGAATGTATGTCACACTCCTGGCCATGCACGGGGACACTTGAGAATGTCTGTCACACTCCTGGCCATACACGGGGACACTTGAGAATGTCTGTCACACTCCTGGCCATGCACGGGGACACTTGAGAATGTCTGTCACACTCCTGGCCATACACGGGGACACTTGAGAATGTCTGTCACACTCCTGGCCATGCACGGGGACACTTCAGAATGTCTGTCACACTCCTGGCCATGCACGGGGACACTTGAGAATGTCTGTCACACTCCTGGCCATGCACGGGGACACTTGAGAATGTCTGTCACACTCCTGGCCATGCACGGGGACACTTGAGAATGTCTGTCACACTCCTGGCCATGCACGGGGACACTTGAGAATGTCTGTCACACTCCTGGCCATGCACGGGGACACTTGAGAATGTCTGTCACACTCCTGGTCATGCACTGGGACACTTAAGACTATCACACGCCTGACTTGAGAGTGCCTGTCACACGCGTGACAGTACACTAGGACATTTGGGAATGTATGTCTGTCGTAAACGAGGGTATTTGAGAATATATTTCGCCCACATGGCTGCACTGCATGCTCACGAATGTATGCGCGTTTCAACCAGCGGACATGCATGCCGAGTGTTTAATTCGTAATGAAATTATAAAGTGTCTATGGTTCACGGCCTTAAACATTATGCTGAAGGAAAATGCAGCATTGGAAGAGGTAGACAGTTTGTTGGAAAATCTTTTTAAGGGTATTTGTCATCAAATAACTTAAGGTCCTGTATTCGTGCCGAAACACGTCTCTGTGTACAAATGGCTGACATGAACAAAGGGTGTGCACATTTAGAAATACACAAAACAACGCAATTCTACACGGTCAACTACTGCTGCTACATGTTGACCATTTCACATTAGAAGCATATTGCCTATAAATCCTAAGCAGCAGGACGACGAATCACATGTTCGGTCACGCAAAAGAAGATACAAGTAATAATTGATTCGATTAAAGATTTCACTTGAAATACGTCATGACAAATATACGGATGTCACACAACGGTTGACAAAAGTTGTTGGGGTGTTTACATGTGAATCTCACCTAAATTAGAAAGCATAATAATAAACTTATATAGCGCTTGTGTCCCCAACAACCTGAGATCAGAGGCGCAACAAACCAGAATCATTAAGCATTTTCATTAGTTTTTTAAAGCTATAGGGTCGGATGATTTCAAGGTGATAAGGGGTTCATTCCAGACCTTAGGCGCATACGACTGAACTCAACGCTTTAACAGCCTCGAGCAAAAACGCCATAGGCAAAATTCCAATCATTCAAAACCTTACAACAAAACATCATCAAAACACAATCGGACGTTCCGCTTTCTTTGAAACTGATCTTTCTCAAGAAACTGTTTGTATTCTTTCAGAATGTTTTCTTTGAAACTGATCTTTCTCAAGAAACTGTTTGTATTCTTTCAGAATGTTTTCTTTGAAACTGATCTTTCTCAAGAAACTGTTTGTATTCTTTCAGAATGTTTTCTTTGAAACTGATCTTTCTCAAGAAACTGTTTGTATTCTTTCAGAATGTTTTCTTTGAAACTGATCTTTCTCAAGAAACTGTTTGTATTCTTTCAGAATGTTTCACTTGGAAAGAATACCAGACGGATGTAATTACCATGTACGTACATGTAAGGGCAATGTACGTACATGTACAGGCAATGTACGTACATGTACGGGCAATGTACGTATGCACTCTACCACAGCTTTAGTTCACATGTGTGTATTTTGTACCGAATCGCACAGCACAAATCTAGGGTCACAAACTAGAGATTACGTGACCACGTACTACAATACACGTACACTTAAAATGCTAGCTTTGATAAACACGGGCCCAGCCATCTCCGTCGTTTCAAATAGGGTTGCGGAGTTTGATTTGGTGATTTGTAGCGACACCATGGCCACCATGAGGCCGAACAACTTTGATCATTCTTTCTTTGTCGCCCGTTCACTGATTTTAGTATGAATACTACGTCAATCCAATTGTCTGAATACGACGTGAATCAAAGTTTCTGAATACAAATTTATGTCCGACTAGCTAAATTCTAAGGAATATGCCTTCCAAATATGGACGTTCATTACTGGGCCTATATGTGAAGTTGAACAACCGAGAGGATTAAATGTAGATCTCGTGAGCAGGGACAATATGAGCGCGTGCAAATCCGCGCATCGAACGATCACCCGGTGATAAGACATTGTATGCAGATATCATACGTTTTGTTCATTCGTGTAAGGAGGCTGACTAAAGCTGCGATTTTCCATATGCCACAAAAGAAAGTAGAAAAGCCTGGTTTGCAAATTAATGGAACAATAATTGAATATGTAAATACCTTCAATTTTTTAGGTATCACAATAAACAATCACTTAAATAGCGACAGTCACATAAACAAAGTAGCTAACAAAGTATCTAAAATCGCTGGAATTCTAAATAAACTGAAACATTTCTACCACAGCATATTCTACGGACAATGTACAACATAAATTAAGTATATTGGCATGGAGTTATCGAATATGGTATATTGGTATGGGGTTATCGATTATGATATATTGGCATGGGGTTATCGATTATGGTGTATCGGCATGGGGTTATCCATTATGGTATATTGGCATGGGGTTATCCATTATGGTATATTGGCATGGGGTTATCGAGCTCAACGAATTTTAAACTTAAAAAGCAATTCGAATAATCACGTCAGGCAAATATAATGCACATACTGAACTTATTTATAAAGAGCTTAAATTGTTGAAAGTCAGTGACATCTATAAACTTCAAGAACTTAAATTGTACCATAAATTAATAAATAAACAACCACCAGAATATTTTAATAACATGCCTTACACCCAAACTTCTGAAATACACCAGTAGGCTATGACACACGACAGCAAAATCACCTGTTTACATCCATAAATAATCATGTGTTTATAAATAAATGTATTATATACAGCATAACTAGAACTGTTAACAGTAGTCCAGATAATATTACTTAATAAGTTCATACTCATAGCCTATATGGCTTTTCTATGTGCGTAAAACAATACTTTCTTAGTAATTATGCATACAACTGTGACATACCTAACTGTTATATTTACCGACATCATATAGTCATTTATATAATATACATTTATATTTTGTATATGGCTAATTATATATTTTACACGTCGATAAAGAGTTAATGACCCAGATTATTATTAGTAGTAGTATTAGTATTTTTTCTTAATAATAATAATATATTAGTATGTTTATGGTTTAGTATATCTACGGTGGCTGCCATGCTAGCGACATGTTACGTCTTAATGGGAGTCTCCCTCACCATGTAGTTTGTATATCTACGGTGGCTGCCATTCTAGCGACATGTTACGTCTTAATGGGAGTCTCCCTCACCATGTAGTTTGTATATCTACGGGGGCTGCCATGCTAGCGACATGTTACGTCTTAATGGGAGTCTCCCTCACCACGTATTTTGTATTATTACAATGTTTATTACAACATTGAATCTTCGGTCAAAATAAACTGAGTCTGAGTCTGAGACCTGAAAACAAGACATCGAACCGATTGGTGTAGATTTGGCAAACTTAGACACAGTGGCGCATTTAGAAGGGGGGACATTGGGCCGTGCCCCTTTTTTCCGTATTTCTCCGTTGTGTCGCTATGTGATAGCATGGTAAACTCGACCTTTGCGAGATCCTGAACTAATGTGTGACTGAGCTTGCCTCGACCTTTGCGAGATCCTGAACTAATGTGTGACTGAGCTTGCCTCGACCTTTGCGAGATCCTGAACTAATGGGTGACTGAGCTTGCCTCGACCTTTGCGAGATCCTGAACTAATGTGTGACTGAGCTTGCCTCGACCTTTGCGAGATCCTGAACTAATGTGTGACTGAGCTTGCCTCGACCTTTGCGAGATCCTGGATACGCCACTGCTTGGACACTGCATTTTGTATGTTGATGATTCAACGATCATGGTATAAGTTATTCTTTCTGAAGTGTTAAGTTATTTTCTCAAGTATTAAGTTATTTTCTAAAGCGTTCATATTATGTCACGGCTTTTCTAACTCCCTGGGGACAAATGGCGACCATAGTTGTCTATTGTTGGACACCTCGATGATTTCGGAAGAGTTGCCATACAGTTTTAATTTGGAAAAACTCGACTTTAGCACTTGATGGTATTTTGTTGAAGACGATCATCCTCAACGTTCTGTGCCGCGTCGATTGCGATCACGTTCGCGATCACGTTCGCGATCACGTGGTTCAACAACAATGTAGCCTCATTTGAACGAATACACTTGTATGGTCTATATTTAGGGAATAATACACTGCTTGTTGTTGTCACGAGAGTGTTACCAGCCAGATAACATAATGAATGCCAGAGGCACGAGTGATGTTATCTGGCTGGTGACACTCGAGTGACATCAACAAACGGTATGTCATTCCCGTTATGTAACGGTGAATTAACATTTGAACGTACTTTTTCACATCCTACATTTGTAAATATGTAAATATACGTCGAGTGGATGTCAGCACGGCCAGCCGTTGTATAACTAACGATAATCACCCATGTGCACAGCAGATCCAACGTGTATATATTGTACCAAATCTCGTCGCACCAAGCCAGGGCTCCGAACCAAGAGCTTCGGACCTAGAGGCACGAACCAGTTACCACGAACCTAGATGCACGAACCCTGAGCCACGAACTGCAATACACGTTCATTGAAGTAGCTCCCTTTGATTAATACACGTCACGGGCACCGTGTCAGCGCCGGGGTTTCAAATTCGGTTGTGGAATTGGCTCTGTGATTTGAAACGTTCTTTCTTTGTATCTCATTAAACAATTAACAGTTTCTGAATACGATTAGAGAGACGTCCATTACTAGGCCTATACAAAGTTATAGACGTCCATTACTAGGCCTATACAGATGTGACGTAGTCACTTGTCGGTTCGAGTAGTTTAGTTACCCACCACATGATGACAGCACCCAGGGTAATGTAATATAATTTAGAGAATATAGTTAGTGAACTATTATTGCTATGACTATTTGTCCTGTAATTAGTTGTATTTACTGTGTAGGTAGTTGGTCTTATTACTAATAATTCAGTTGTTTAAACATAAATTTTACCCTAGAGACAGGGGTCACGTGTGGTCAGTGGAAGGGGCCCTGCCCCAGTGGGCCAGGCGTGATTCTACAGTTAATGACAACTCTGTTTTGGTAAGTCCCTAAATGATGTTTTCTACCTTATTAAGCAATGTTTTCAAATTATAATTGTATCATACTGTGTGATAGAGAATTGTCCATCTGTTTATGTCAAGGCATTTACTTTATCAGTTATAATTACTTAGTGGTGACTTTGATTACTAATGTGTGGACGATCAGGAATAAGTGGTCGTTGGACCTTAGGGAAGAATGCCCAACAGGGCTTAATGAGATTTTGACCACTTGCAGTCAGTAGCTGGTAAATGTACAGATCCCTTTAGAAAGTTAAGTTTTGATCATGTTTAGTGGTGCTACTAGTATAGTTAATATGTTATAAGATGTGATAGACACGGTGCAAGCATAAATTGTGCACGTATATAGGTATTATGTAACTGTCCCTACAGTTAAGCCAGGATCAGTTTGGTACCCTCTCTCCCTTTGAAGTTACATTGATTAATTGCTCTAGGAGGTGGCTGGGAGAGGGCTGATCTTGTGTATTCCCCAGAGACCTGTAAGTTGAGCAGTGTCCAAGACTTGCTTGTAAACAACAGTGGAATGACAGCTAGGCTAGTCAGGGCATGCACATGTGAAATTGACAACATTGTTGACTGTTGAATTTATAATATTAAGGGTGTTTTACATGTAGAGTACTAGTATTACATTAATACCTACAAGTATGATTATATATTAGTACTGAATAAGATAACAGGTATTTTACAGACAATATTGTGAACAACACCAATGTGTTGGAACTATGGTACTTAACAGATGTTGATGTGTCATCGTACACTGGACACTATAATATGCAAATAGCTTACTTGTTTGGTTTGTATTTGTACAGGCGAACGCAAGTCCTGGCCCACTCCTGATTGTGGCCAGTCGTCTTTTAAGACATTCTTTAAGTCGTCTTTTAAGACTTCTTTTAAGTCGTCTTTTAAGACATCTTTTGGGTCGTCTTTGTTATTGTGTTTAATGTCATCTGTTCTTTCACCTTTTATTGTTGTTCTTAATGCTCTTGCTTTTGGTTGTATTTTGAACTTTCGGTTGACATTTTATACTTTGATGAGGTACCGAAGTTAGATCAGTAGTGCAAATTGTGCAAGGACTGAGAAACTTGGTTTTGTATAATTTTAGTAGTTAAACTGTAATAAACGCAATTTTATCTTCAAATTTGCCTTACAGTGGTCTATTCTTAATTTAGGCATAAGCTTACCACCCACAGCCTACACAAAGTTATAGACGTCCATTACTAGGCCTATACAAAGTTGAACAACCAAGAGGATTAAGTGTAGCTCTTGTAAGCAGGGACAATATGAGCGCGTGTAAATCCGCGCATCGACCACACGGTGTTAATACACTATTTGCAGACATTATATTTAGTCCATTCATGTAAGGCTAAATTCGACCTGAAACAGGACATCGTCAAAGTCTAATTGTTGTCGTTCCAAACATATAACTGTCCTCAATGGCTTGTGTTGATTTGGCGAACTTGGACACTGCATTTGACGGTGTTGATTCAGCAATCTCGGGGCTAGTAAACTAATACCACAATTTCCGGAATCCGCATTGATCATAAAAAAATAGAGCTAATGTATTCATCAGATAAAAATGTGAGTTCGAGAACAGATTGTTATCTTGACACATTAAATTCTGATGATATTTACGCCTACTGTTCATACTATTATTCAACTATTCTATTCGTGTAAATTTCAGTAAAAAATTACATCCTTGTACTATTTTTCCCACGCAGTACTTATTAATATTAATTGTGTTATTGAGAACAAATAAATTTCCATGGAACTATTTGATTGTTAGTTATGGAGTCTCGGTCCGTGGACATCTTCTTCCCGGGGAGACGAAACGTGATTACTAACATTTTTACAAAGACACAAGTAGCCCTGCTAATTTATCTATCGTTACTATCGATAATTCAGTGTAGGCCTACTATCGACGATAACTATCGATAGCTAAATTTACTGTCGATAGTATCGCATCGTCACACCGACTATTGCGATGCACGGATAGTTCGATGTATTGTTTCACCTCTCAGTACTCTACACGTTGACAATGACTGGTGCCACTCAGACTGTTAACTGTTGATCGGTTCCTTGGCCTGACAGCGACCGACCACAGAACACAACAGCATCTCAATGATTGACACAAGCACCAACGCATCTCTGTTCAACAAGTGTTCATGTGTGAAACGTGAAACACCACCTGCATACACAAATGGCCAGCGGTCAGCGTGTCCAGTCAGTGTTTGAATAAATGCAGTTGTGTCATCCATTTTCGATGCTTCAGATGAATAACTGGAGTTTGAGGATTGTATGGTATGTTCTTGGGAAGTCAATACATTCTGTAGCAGTGAGTGTCTTCTTTACCACGCCGTTACAAATACATGTTATGAACGAGCACACGCATGAGCAGCACATAAATAACTGGAGTTTGAGGATTGTATGGTATGTTCTTGGGAAGTCAATACATTCTGTAGCAGTGAGTGTCTTCTTTACCACGCCGTTACAAATACATGTTATGAACGAGCACACGCATGAGCAGCACATAAATAGTTATTTTGCTAAGGTTTTTCTTAACATTTTGCTGATGAAATTTCAGTTGTGCATAACCCTGCAAGCTGTCTCAAAATCTACATATTTTTGCATGTATACATAAAACTCTCATTAAATTATTAAGTTGGAACAGCATCAATACCATTGTATCTTGTTATCTATAACAATTTGATCTATAGATTAAATTATGTAATTAAATGTTACACATTAATTGAATGTGTATCCAAATACATGCCTGTACACACAGTCTGTATACAAAGGCTACCACGGTGCACATAACCTACAATTCGTCCACATCTTGAGTTTTATTATTGATCACAGTTCAGTTACAACGAAGCCCCTTATGTTCTCGGTTATCGGGGCGGGGCGGGGCGGGGGGGGGGGGCTGTTATTATTAGAGAGTTTTTGGAAGCGCCCGATCTCGATTCCCTTCCAGATCCCGATCTCGCAGCGCGTGTTACGTCACCGCTTCCTGTGTTTACTCGATTGGGGCTGGTTGGGGAAACACCGATCTAACTTGCTCAATCGGTAAATGGATTCCCTATCTACTTTACGCTCAAATCAAAATACAACAGTCCCATTTTAGTTGCAATGGGGCTTAATACAGCGGAAACTGTGAGCTTTAAAGGGGAACTGAAGCAATTTTGTGTTATGCCGTATATTTAAATATATATTATCTAACTATGCATTAATGGTGACAGATACCTGCTAATTTATGAGATAAACTGAAAAACTGATTTTGTTCGAGACAAAAATCGACAAAATACATTACTGCGTATCGCCATTTTGTTGTCGAAACGAGTGGTTTGAGTCGCGTATATCTAATCAATGTAAATTTTCGATTTTTTGCGATTTATTTCGTAAATAGGCATTCTGGAGCGAAAAAAAAGATATGGGTCTCTGTTATATATACAAGTGTTTACACACGTCAACAAAATAGCGTTTTTGTTCGTTCCAAATAAAAAAAGTTAAAGAAATTACAACAAAACACGCACAAAATCGTGGAAAACGCCGCACTTCTCGAACACACGAGATGCTAACCAACGAGAATATGCGATAACGGAATACCGGAACTATTTTTTACTTGTTGACAAGATGGATGCATCGCTTGGGACAGTTTTACCAGATCTGCTACTAGCGATTAGTGGTTTACTGAACTTCCGTAATAGTTGTCTATCTTTGGAGAAATAGAAACCACAGACGAAGAGTCTAGTTCGACAGGCCACACGGAAACAACCGTTGACAGTCGTAAAATGTCACCGAGTGTGCGAGTCACGCTCCAGACTCCAGTCCAGGTCGGCTTCGCCTTTGGCTTTGTTGACGTTGGATTCAGGAAAAATTACAATAGCGCTTTGACTGTCAACGATTCCTGACTAGGTAATGTGATGTGGTGAACCTGTGGAAATTGCGTCCCGATGTCTGCGCACGTTTACGTTGAGTCATCATGCTGCGCCGAGGAAGCTACCATGCCTAGGGCTAGGCTATGGCTATGCAGCACCGTGTGCCCGACCGCGTTGGTGCTTGCATCACCGTACGAAGGCGAAGACGATGATTTTGTAGTGATATGCACAAACAAAGCGGTGCTAGATGTTGGTCTGCTGTCATTGCATGATTTGCGTGCCGACTCATCGATTCGCCCTATAGCTAGCAGGTCAGTAATTCAATTGTTATCGAATCATTGCCATTTTAATAATCATATTTTTTCTGCATATTTTTTTACCTAGCCCGAGGGCGAGGTCCGAACTACAATGGCAATGCAAGCAGGCTTTTCTCTTTATTTTGTATCTAATCTAATGAAGTGTACCGTGACTGTATTTTAATATTGGGTTTGATTTGTTGTTGAATAACATTGATGACAATAATAAAATGAGGGTTTATTTAATTCATTATGTGAATATATATATATTCTTAAATGTTACCGTAATCGTGATTGTAATAATGATTGTAATCATGACTACATTAGTAATTGTGATTGCAGTAATTACTGTAATCATGATTACGTTAATATTCGTACTTGTAATCACCCCTCTCTGTAGCACATCACACCTTGTTGTTTGGTGCAATGTAATCATTTAAATAACAATAATTAACTACTGACAGTATGTAATGTTCACAGTTTTGCAACTATTATGGTAATTATGGAATTAGTGCTATCAACTAACCATGACAAATTATATTTCAGGCTCAGGAAAGGCAAGACAAGTAATCCCATCCTGCGATGTGGGAAGGATCTGTGATGTCTATTCTGAACCAAATTGAATTGATGGAAAGTTTAGCTATGGAGATTGACTTGACACAGGTGAGTGTACTGATAATCTGATATAGACAAATTGTGAGGCACCCACAGTATGCAGCAGGTCGAAAAACAACCTGGAAAACTACAAAAATTCCCACTAAAATATAAATAACTGAATGATGTGAATGCCTTCTTATCCATATCCCATTTCTGTCAACAAAAATGTTACCTGCAACATCTTGCATGTCACTACACACAATTTCATTTATATTGAGACCAACATAAAATATATCAACAGTTTATTCACATAAAAAAACAATTACCAAAGAAATTAGGCTTGACTAAAAACAGTGACTTCTTACCACCGGGAAATACAACCTGGAACATGGATATCACAGTTACACACATCATTATTATGCCACAACATTATCAAATATACTGGTAGTTTAGCTTAGGAAATAATTAATCTTTATAAAGCCAAGGCATTTTAACTGTTTCACCATCATCATCTGTACAAATGGCAATAGACTACTTGTTTTGATTGGACAGTAAATGTACACCAATCATGTGTAACAATATTACTTGTTCTGACTGACAGTAAACGTACACCAATCATGCATACCAATACACTACTTGTTCCTACCAACAGTAAATGTACACCAATGATCTCATTCTGGAATCTGCACCATTTCACTACTTCTTCTGACAGGAAATGTACACCAATCATGTGTATCCAATATACTACTTGTTCTGACTGAATCTACTACTTGTTCCTACCGACAGCAAATGTAAACCAAGCGTCTCATTCTCTACCAAATACACTACTTGTACTGACAGTAAATGTACACCAATCATATGTATCAATACACTACTTGTTCTGACTGATAGTACTTGCACACCAACCATCTGTTCCAATACACTACTGGCACTAAATATACACCAATACACTACTTATTCTGACTGATAGTACATGTACACCTAACATATTCAATTCACCTTTCACTCATCCAGGGGTAGAAATCAGCACACTTTCCTGACAGACACCCCAGTATCCGAAAGACCTTGGCTGATAGATCAGACATGAGTACAACCTGTGTCACAGTTTATGGCTGTTTGGTGTGTGGCAGGTGCAGAAAAGTGACATAAGTTTTTCTCACGAATGACAAACTTCTTCTCTTTCTCATAGGTGTCGGAGCTGCTTGAGTCACCCTCGGTTATGTCGCTGTTATCACATAGTGTGCATCATCTGCACCAATGTCTTTATTCTCACTGAATCTGATGGAAGCTTCACATAGGAGTAGTCATGATCAACGTTCATTGGTGCAATAATGTCATCCGTGACTACAGCAGCATTCGCGAAGTGTCGCACTTGAAATATCGTTACCGGATCGATTTGCGTTTCAGCATCAGTTGTATGTTGTGCCACAGCAGTAGTAGCAGTGATGGCACTAAAGGTGACATCCGTAATGTAAAGATTGACGGCATCACCCGTAGCGCTGGATGCTTCAAAACTAGTACCTGTACTTGTATGAACCAATGGTGAATCCTTCATCTGAAAAGATTACACATACAGTGACTTGAACATTTTACAAAATTCATCTTTTGCATAATAAAAATGAATCACAATGTGAGAAACTTTCTCTTGTATATATTATTTTTAGAATATAAGAGTGCCAGTGTCATATAGAATGTATAAAGTAATCAACCACAGGGAAAAGCATTTTCCCTATGGAGCCATGTTAATTCAACCAATGGGTCTTTCACTGATCTCTTAATGTTTTTAATGAATCTGTTTGGTCAGTTTGACGAATGCCACTGGTAACATAACCAAACGCATGTAACCAAAATTGTAGCATCCTAGCTCCAAAGTGCATTATATTATCTAATCAACATTGCACTGTTTTCAATGGGCCAGGGAGGTCAAAATTCTATAAGGGGTCCAAATTCCATAACAAAATATGGACCCATAGGTACACTTTCTATGGGGTTCCTTATTTTATATCTGACACTCGATTTAGATAACATAATGCATGAATATTGTTATTGGACCAAATGCAGATCTATGCTTGTGACATCTTTACCTTATAAATGCTGCATGCACACACACATACGTATATATATATATATATATATATATATATATATATATATATATATATATATATATGTATATATGTAAATATGTATATAATTATTAGGTATTATACTGAAAGCATCTGCTAGATAGTATGGTGCATGGACAAAAGCCCCTCCCGACATAAGCTTGTTTCAATTCAATTATACTGTTCATGACTGTTGCTGTAGTACACAGAGACAAGATATTGTCATGATTATACTTCAGGCATGTGGTCAATTCCATTCCGGAATTGGAACTGACCCTCAATTCCAGTTCCGGAATTGGAATTGACTAAAAAAAAATTTTTTTATTGAATTTTTTTTTCCAAAATTGATTTTTTGGGAATTGGAATTGATTTTGTTGGAATTATTGACTTGATACTGTTAATATTTACCCTGATATTTACTTATATTACTTTTAAAATCATATTTGTCTTCTATTAGCATGTCACCCTGAATCTGGTAACAGCCAGGAAGTTGTCAACATTACAGCATAGACACTGTCTACTCTGGTATTGAAACATTGTGACCAAGAACAATATAATCAAGCATTTGCATCAAAAAGAAATATTAAGTTACTGTAACAGACAGTAAAACCAAAATCAGACCATTCAGGCCTCATTTTCTTTCTCATTGTAGAAGGTTTATTTACAGAGATTGCCAATTAAGGGCACCTGCCTGCTCATTCCCTTTGTGTGAGAGAGGAAGCCTGCCCCACTTGAATGCAGCCCCTTGTTTATCCAAGCCTAATGTTCAGCCCACAAGTTTCCCATACTAAACATGTCACTGGTCACCTGTACAATGCTGTTACATGTGGCTGTAGGGTTTGCCCTTTGTAGTAATTAAAAATGTCCCCATGGAGAATACATGTTGGAGATTAGGATGTTGAAGACTCAAACTTTCCAGTAAATCCGCCTCCTAGTATATTTGCTCCCCCCCCCCGGACATCTGCCCCTTTTTTCTATGATAGTTGACAAGTGAAAATCAGTTTGCAGTTTTATCATTATTACTACAATAACATAACATTCAATGACAAGTCAAAGTCACTTTAGCCTAATGCAATGGCCTATCCCCTGGAGTGTGTATGAGATGATCTTGTCACCAGTTGTTTTACAGGTATCATTGATAGTCAGATCAGTGGTGGAAGATGGGTTCTTGGGGTGATGCTTCCACAAACAGTGGTGGACAGTAACGAGTCAGAGATCAGCTGGTTTGGAGTGCCCCTGGTATTAGCTGCCTTAGTTTTCAGGTCCTCACGGACCTTGGCAGCTTCTATCTGTGCCGTGTCACCATCATGGTTGCAGGCAGTCTTGTTGATCACATTCTGGATCTGGAGATCAGATCAGTGACCACAGCACCCTTGCATGATCAGGATCGACGCTGGCTTCACTCCCAATGAAGAGTAATCTTGTTGGTCCCCCTTCTTGGTGTAGGAATGACACTCAAAACATGACCTCCTCAAATGCTAGTAGTAATTTCCATGGTGAAGTTATAAGTGAATTCTGACAACTCTGGCTTGTGCATCCAGTTTTATAGGAAAATGGATTCACTCCAACTCTCCATGGTAAATGCAATTCAAAAGAAACCTTGTTGAGATGGCTTCTTTCAAATATCCTCAATTGTCCTAACATGTCCAGGTCCTAATGTCACTGGCTTCTTCCACAATTGCAATAAAGATAATCCTTTGATTACAGGATCATCTCCAACTACATAAAGTAATTTACTTGGCTGATCTTGCACAAAGAACATTAATTGCAATTAGGGTAATATATATATATTGAATTCATGTTCAGAAATAAAAAAATAAGTTAAAAAAACATTTCTTAAAAAAACTTACAAATAATCCAGAAGCTATAGACAGGGGGCAAATGTCCAGATGTTGAATAAGGCAAGGGGCTAATGTCTGGGGGGCAAGTGACAAAGGGGCAAATGTCCGGAAGGGGGGCAAATGACCTGGACCCGATATAAGCAGGGGAAACTGTTCAAAACTCAGATTAATGACCCAACTGTCCAGGGCTGTCCAAAATGTCTGGTTTTGTTAGCAAAAATCCAGGAGAGGTGTCGCAGCAGAATGTACATATGAAATGGCTGGATGCCATTTTAAAGTTTTTTATATGGCAAACCTGATATATATATATATATATATATATATGTGTGTGTGTGTGCATTTAACAAACAATAATTTTTTAATCATATCTAATTAAATATGTTTGTGCACACGTGACAAATAAAACTGTTAAAACGAATTGGATTTGAATTTTTCTTTAGCCTAGGATTTTAACGTTTTGGAATTGATTTTTTGCAAGGCGGAATTAGAACTGATTTTTTGGAATGGACAAAACAGAATTGACCCCATGCCTGATATACTTCCTTCATATGTATAGCTTGTACTAATACTATTGTGGGTTGCCGACAGTTGCCCCCTCCACCCATGGTATTCATTACAGTGTTATCAGTCGACTTAGAATAAAATGTAATTAATACATCTCTATGAACTTCCGGTTATTACATGTGGGGTTTAATCTGATCAATAAAGAAAATTAATTTTATATAATTTTGCCTTATTGTCAAGTCACAAGAATTCAGACAAAAATTGTAAAGTGTCATTATAGAAAGCAAACATGTAATCTGACAGTGTTCAACTGGGTAGATGACGATGCCTTAGTAAGTTTCCTTTCCAGCTAGCTAGACATTGCATGGGTGAAATGCATTTTACTTAAATATTTAAATACTTTTAAACAGTTTTTGTAACTGCATTTGCACTTAATCACAATGAAAGTATTTGTATATTTTAAATATTTCCATAAAGAATTTGAAATGTAAACAGCAACAGTAGGCTTCTGTTGCACTATAGTCTATACTGTCTTTTGGTCGTGTTTCTCCCATGCATCCAACCCTCCCCCCCAGGCTTAGCCTTACGCTTGCTGCTTGCTCTCTAGGCATTTAGAACACATGAGTATGAGACTTATTAGGACTGTCAATAAATAATATCAAATTATTTTCTTGAATAATTTTGCCTAGTACATACGCCATGGCCCATGTTATAAGGTTGCAGTATATCCTGTAGCACTTACTGAGTTATTGTTATTGTTCTGAGTACGGCCACGTATTGACGGTACGTATCAGTCGTATGATCACGTCGAATATAAATCGGCGGATTGGAAAACACTCGTAATTATATCAAACTATTAACACTTACTCGCACTTTATTGTATTCATACATTTCGATTTACTGTGGCTCATATGTATGCTGACGTTGAAGCACAGCTGTGCTTATTGGGGTGGAACTATATTGTAATCGTAGTGATAAGTCACAATGGTAACGGTAATCCAATTTACTAACCTGGTTTCGGCTCGTCGCTTCCTACGCATCGCTCTGCCCTCTGATATCTGACGTTTCCTTGTCGCAGAATAGTCTGTAGATGCATGGTCATATGCGAAAAAAAAGATCTAAGATGGAACGGTATCTTTGACTAAGAATGACATCTTGATGCTCACCGTCTGTCCATGCTCATCACATAGTCTTTTGTCTTGTTATCTGCATCGGACAAGTGCTCACTCGCAGAGCCTGCGGCTGGCGGACACGGCAATTTCCGCATTTGCAACCACATTTTCCGCTGCAAATTCTTCCTGGGAAGTCGATCAAAAGTTTTTTCCTTGCATTTGTAGTACTAGTTGATATATCCAGGAGCCATCCAGTGTACACCAGTTTTCTTTTTATTCGATTTTCCATGCGTTTCGGCCGTTTTTCCGAGAGGTTTTTACTGTGTGAACGCGGTGCCAGGAGCTCGTACTCAAACCACTCTGCCGCTGAGCCCCCCGCAGAGCAATATGGCGCCGCCCAGCGAAGATAATGGCAAAGTTAAAAAGGATATTACAAGATTACCGTGGCGTTGCGCCCATCATATAAGGGTGATATATACTGTAAATGGTATGTTATTATGTTTGGGCTATGGTTGTTCAAGTGCTTCACCCCCCCTTTAAGTGAGCACTCTCTGTGCTACCGTACGAAAAATACGACGAAGCTATCCCAGTGAGACATCAAATTGTAAATAAAACCTATGGCATCAACTAGAACAAATATCTAGCTGAAGTGGACACCCTGTGTAAGACACGTAACGTTCTGGCCATTGACAAGTGTTATGATACGCAATCGGTTGCAACCGATAGCATTTTGCTATCGGTTGGGATTTTTCATCGTTGACACACCGCACAATTTGTAGCGCTACAAGACTAATCTATAAATAATCGTTGTCGTCACCGGAAGTTTAACCAGGAATAACCTTGATCTACCTGGAACGAATTAGCGATGGAAGACGCCAAAAATAAAACGGTCCCAAGGCAAAAACATCAACTGGACGAACGCCGAATGTTCAGCGATTATTGATGTTTGGACCGATGCATCCGTCCAAGGCAGTTCGAAGGCACCAGACGAAATAAACAGGTGGACGTAAAAATTGCCGAAGAAATGAAGCAGCGCGGCTTTGAGAGGGACTTCAAAAATGCCGAAACAAAATTAAATGACTTAAGCACGAACGCGTTGTCTTGCTCTGTATTTCTTCATCCGCGCAAAATGTTTTTTGAAGATTTCAATATGCCGCCTAGTACACTATTCGTGTCCATTTTGCACAAATGTGACATTCTAATCAAATCAAGTGATTATGGTTGTGTGACCATGTGACTTGCATCAAACCGAGGCTTGATCGACAGGGAGCTAGCGCAGTAGATACACCGCATCGCTGTCGGTTGAAAGTTTTACGACCTGCTCGCGAACAGGTAGTATTAATTTGTCGATTGCAACCGATAGCTCTGAAAACGTTGGTGACACACCAAGCACTCATATCGGTTGCAATCGATTGCAACCGATAACAGTGTTTTGTGTGTCGACAGTAGATTCGACGGCGATCCGCGTAGATCGGGTTACTTTGGCGCGTGACGTTAGCACTCGCGACGTTTCCCGGGCTCCCACTTACCGCACCGATCGCGCAGACGATCGGATCGGGAAGGGAGTCGAGATCGGTGCGCTCGCAAAACACTCTCTATTATAATAAACGGGATTCTGACAAAATCTTCTTCGTCATTACTTGTATTTCTGACTGCAACTGTGCATTTTTGACCGGGTTCAGGGCTTTTGTTCACGGGATTATTCGTTCACATGCTTATTCATACCAACAAATTTAAAACGAGATCTGTAAGCGCCATGCGGGTAGATCAATATGACCGTCGACATGTTTCCGTGACGGTTGGGTAACATATAGGAGGGGACTGGGACACCGGCCGGGACCACTCGGGTGCGTCAAAGTATCAATATCGAGGTAGATGGCGTCAACATTATAAGACATTTGAAAACGATGCTACCCATGTCGGACACATTTCAGGGGCGGTTCCAGTCAAGCCAAATCTCATTGGAAATGCAATACGCCACAGTATGACACATTTGAATCCGTTTTATAGGTAATTCCAATATTAGTATTTTGTTCATTCACCGAGTAGGCTTGTGTAGCAACGCTTATAAACGTGAGCGCGCGCGCGCGCGCACGCACGCAATCATGCACACGCACGCATCACCTACACACCACACACATGCAATCATGCACACGCACGCATCACCTACACACCACACACACGCACACACACAGACACGCACACACACACACCGTGCCCAATATGAAATTTTGACTGGCTTGTTACCAAGGCAACGCATCGTGGTAAAACAAGCATGGATGACATTTTTTTGACAAAATATAGGTGGAAAATCAAGTTTAACACTGTCTTGTCAAGCAGTGGCAGTTGCATGTTATGGACTGGGTGTTTTAAAAGATATTGTATAGGCTAGCTAGCCCAGTATGGTGTCATGTGTGAAATTTCCAGGTGCCGGTGGTAATGCTGGTAAATGGAAGACAGTTCTTGTACATAGATTAATGTACATGCTGCACAATAATTTACCACACATTCCTAAACATCTAAGTTGTAGCCATATTTGCAATGTCAGCTTGTGTGTTAATCCACACACATAATACTGGGTCCACTGCTCATAAACAACAATAGAAGATAGTGTGTGAGAGAGAGAAGCATTGTTTCGGTCATGGTCATTACCCTGAGTGTATTTAGAAATTGTGCAGTTGAACAGGTGAGAGACAAATCAATTAGTTAAAATCAATCAGTCAGACATTACTCACCAGTGTGTGTCTTTTTATATGCTCCACTGCTTGCCTGTCTGTCTGTGTGTCCAGTCTTTGTTGTGGTCGCAGGGATGTGGGGGTGTGGGTTGTGTAATCCTCCGGATTATGTTGTCTCAATGACACGTGACATTAGTGATTTTATCTATCTGGCATTACCAGCATGCATTTTGTGCATGTCACCGTGTATCGTATGGCTCCAGCTTGAACATTTTTTATGTGTATCCACACTTAATACAACTGAGATTTTTTTCCAGCAGTGGCTGACCTTCACCTCTGTGTGCACTGTAAATCTAGGAACAGCACACAATTGACTGTCATTAAGTGACGTGTGCTCTGCAATGCACTTATTATACATCTGCATTGTTTTTATCTCAATGCATAATGTGCATTTCACATTGTCGCTCATCTTTTCTCAGGTATGTCGATGTCAAGTCATCAGCAAGATGTTTCTTCGGTCTCATCAGTTTTGCTTGAACCGATTTGCCCTCAGCATTGATGAGTTCACCTGGCATAACTTTGGCGACCCATGTGAATTCGGCTTGTGTGAGTCTCGGCATCCACATGCCTGGTGTGGAATTGTCTGTATTGTTTTTCTTGGATGTGTGCACATTGTATCCCTTCTAATAGCCCAAGCTTGGCTATTCTGAACTTTCCTGCATCTTTGCTTTTCTTCTCCATATAGATATCTATATCAGGGTCAAAAACTGTTTACATCTGGCAGATCTGTGAGCAGTCTGTCCAACTGACATTGTAGCAATGGTCAGAATTTTAGTGGGGTAGACCACATGTTTGTCATACAGCACAGCTATTGGCTGAGAAAATACCCCAATGTAGATTCTGAATAGAATTTACAACCTCCTGTAGTTGAAATCTGAGCAAAAAGTAGGCTTATCGTCACTGTAGCTGCAACAGGAGACACTCAAAAGCCCCAAACAGCCAGCATTCTGTTCTATCTCGTTGACAGGCAGTTGGCACCTTCAGTGACTTGAAATTGGGTCATCCGTGTCAGAAATGCCAAATGTTCACATGAAAACTTGTCAGATGTATAGCTTGTTTTCACACATACCATAATTTGTTGTACTTTGAACGCTCAATATTACCTATCAATGTTGTGAAATACACTGAAATGCTAGCTTTTTGCCCCAAAACAGTGCATATTTAAAAAAAAAAAAAATATTTTAATAAAAAATGAGTTCACAATTTTAGTGTTGCATTGATGAAAATACCACACATTTTGTGAAACACTTGTAAGAGTTTCTATATCTTCAGCACAGCAAGCAGTGTGGGCTTTATGACTAAAGTGCATATATGCAATTCAGCCCACTTGAAATTCTTCCCCTCACATACGGGGGCATGTCTCGGTGACATATCAATTAATGTGTAGTGTTGTGTTGTGGATTTCCTTCTGTGATTTATCGAGAAATGTTTTTCTTGGATTTGGTATAACTTTCGTGATGGTTTGTGAGATGTCGGAAATTAATTAGAGCACGGACCACAGTCAGAATCCATCCGCCATTACATACATAAAGAGTCCCAAGGAAAAAATTAATTGTGCAGATAGGGTTTATTTGTGAGAGCAGAAATTGTGTGGATGAGTGAGTGGAAGTGATGTTTTTGTGCACAGTAGCATCTAAGCTTTGAAATGATGCCATTTGTCAGTAGGTATACCAGTTGTGTAAGGACACAGTAGCTGTTAGGCAGGATGCACTCATATTTTGGAAACCGGGGACTTTCATGGCAGAAATGCAGGGGCATCATGCGTTGAAGCAAAATGTGTGAAAAAGAGGTATGTAATTTTCACGAATTTTACACACCAGGTGTCTTAGTGGGTCTGTCATTTTCTGTGAATTTAAAAAAAAATTGTAGGATAAATTTTCAATGTAGGCGCAAGAACGTTATAATGGTCGTCTATGGGAAAAGTGACTGTGGTCCGTGCCCTGTAAGCGGAGCGCCTCTAGTGAAGAATTTACAACCAGATTACGATTTTTCGTCTCAAGTCGCAAGTAGTTATACAAATACTCCAAACAGCCCAAACTTGGGCTAACGCAGGAGTTTGTGGTGGACTGCGCGCATGCGCTGTGGGTGGTACATACAACTAAAAGACTAGTATCTTTAATGTTGCTGAAAGGGTTTTTATCTGATAGTTTTATTTATTTTATGTATAGGATGTTAGATGAAAATATTGAATAGGTTGGTTATGTGTATGGATACTGTCGCTGTCTTGCCACATGCACACATAGACAGTCTCCATGGGTCCCGGATGGTTCGGCCCATGACGGGTTCGGCCCACGCCGACGGATGGTTCGGCCTAGTCGATTCGGCTCACGCAGATGGATGGTTCGGCCCACTTAACTGTCGCTATTGAATTCAGCGACGGTTGATTTGGCCCACTCTAGTAGTGGAAAGAATAGTCGTTTCAGCCCACAGCCTGAATCGATAAGAAAGTAAACAAAGATTGCGCACAGAAACATACGCTCACACGCTAATAAAATAATAATCTATAACTATTTATAGAATTGTAGCACAGTATAAATAAAATATAACGGAAAACGGTTGATATAATAAAATAATGATCTAAACTGAAGTACGGTGAAATTGTTATTTTGACATCCAAACTTGTTTTTTTAATTTGAATTGTGTGTGTGTATATGTTTGAAAAAAACTTTAAATTCTTAGCGCATTTGTATGTTTTTCAATATTACTTTAATAATTTAATAAATAAGTAATATTAGTTCGAAAACACAATTACAAACAGTTACAATTCGTTAGTCGTTTCGGCCCATGGAGCCCGCTGGCACCGGTTTGCATACACGGATGGTTCGGCCCATGCAAGCGAAAACACTTCACGGTTCACCAGTCGCGCCGTTGGATGGTTCGGCCCATGGGCCGAAACATCCGACACCCGTCTCCATACCCACACCATGGAATGATAAGTTTACGCTGAGCACTGTGTTTTAAAGGCAGTTTAGGTGAGGAGGTGTGGTGAAAGGGAGTTCCATGATAGCTTCTTGAAATGATTTCGGGATTTTTATGTTGGTAATTTTTGGTGGAATCATGTTCCATATGCGAATTGCTCGGGGATAAAAGAAAAGACATTGGCATTGCATTCATACGGGTAAAGCCTAAAGTAAAGGTGCATTAACCTGGCTGAAATTATTAATGCTATTAAATGAAATTTTTTTTTGGTGCTGATGTGTTCTTTGCATCACTCCCCATCGGATCAGGTACAAAACGGACGTATATTTGTAAAAAGTATTGTGTTTGAGTGCACTTTCAGTGCCCAAAACGACGCTATATCGGTAATAGCCAGTGTTTTAATATGGCAATCATCCGAAATGTGCTGTAACAATATCACGGTAGCATCAAAACTGGAAAGGCGATTTCACTGTCAAATATTTCGTACCACAGTATAAGAAAATACGAAAAATAGAAGAAAAAGTGCAATTTAATATTACAAAAAACTATAAAAATCGACAATTTAATGTTAAAAAGCCCCAAAAAATCGAACCGGAAAGGTGATTTCACTGACAAATATCTTGTACGCAGTCTAAATAAAAAAATAGAGTTCAATTTAATTTTGAAAATCCCCCAAAAAATCCACCGACAAATATCTCGAAAAAATATATAAAATAATGTAAAAAGCAGACATCGCACATATATAAAAAATAATTAAAAGTTCACAGATCATGCAAATATCTTTAAATCTTACTCATAAACAAGTGTCTTGCTTGCCCAAATCACACAATTCAGTAATAAATAATTCTTCAGGGGACATTAAAGTGTTTATTTTTGACATTACTAATGTTTGGACCGTATCATGAGGAAAATTGGACATTTCACTACAAAAAGATGTTGTCGTTTTGGAAACTGCAGCCATGGTGAATTTCGAGGACCAAATTTATCGAGATATTTTCGTTAAATTGATATCTACAAGATAATTATTCAAACCTAGACATTGTTCACACCCAATGTAGCAACTCGTATGAAAGTGTAGTTGGCTCGGAAAAGAGCCGTTTTGGGTCTCCTGGCGACTGCTGGGCGAAATTCGCTGCTAGTATGTATTTGTTCACGGGTATTTGGTTGCGAATGCACACTAGCAGTGAGAGACGTCGTTGGCGGTACGTCGGTGAATGGGTTTTCGGCGCAGTGGAGAGAGAGAGAGACAGACGGACAGACAGACAGAGAGAGAGACGGCTGTCATTGTCATCATCCAGCCCATCATCCAGCAGTGGCTACTACCAGGCACCCACATCATGTCGGACGGGTGGCCGGCATACAATAACCTGGACCAACTCAACGGTGGCGTCTATCTCCACGACGTGGTGATCCACGAGCAGAATTTCGTTGATCCTCTACACCCCGAGATCCATACTCAGAATGTAGAAAACATGTGGATGAGAGCAAAGAGGAAACTCCGGAGACAGTTCGGCACGCCGCGACCTCTGTTCGTCACGTACCTGGAAGAGTTCCGGTGGATGCAGCAGCACAGGAACCGCCAACGACGTCTCTCGTCACGGCTAGTGTGCATTCGCGACCAAAACCCATGAACAGATGCACACTAGCAGTAAACTTTGCCCAGCAGTCGCCAGAAGACAGAAAACAGCTCTTTTCAGAGCCAACCACACTTTCATAAAAGAGTTGCTACATTGGGTGTGAATGACGTCTAGGTTTCAAAGTCCCCTGAAGAATTATTTATTACTGAATTGTCTGATCTGGGCAAGCAAGACACTTGTTTATGAGTAAGATTTAAAGATATTTGCACGATCTGTGAACTTTTAATTATTTTTTGATATTATGTGCGATGTCTTTGCTTTTTACATTATTTTATATTTTTTGTCGGTGGATTTTTTGGGATTTTCAAAATTCAATTGAACTCTATTTTTTCTTCTTAGACTGCATACAAGATATTTGTCAGTGAAATCACCTTTCCGGTTCGATTAACATTAAATTGCACTTTTTCTTATATTTTTCGTATTTTCTTATACTGCGGTACGAAATATTTGACAATGAAATCGCCTTTCCGGTTCTGATGCCACCGTGATATTGTTACAGCACATTTCGGATGATCGCCATTAGGAGTCAGACCAGAGTTGAGAATTGCACTGGTGGCTATGTTAACGTTTTGTCTGATTATAAGAAAACGTGACCATCAAAAATTCTGAAAATTGTCCACAGCAACTGCCATCAACTCATTGATATACTGACCAAATGTTATCAAAATCACATACCTCCAGCTCTTTTAAATCGCCCCGACGTGCGATGCCTATCAATTTTGACAAAAATAGCCATGTATTCATGCGCCCACGTGGCCCATAGCAGAAAAATTCCCATAAATCCCCCGCCAGTTAAACTCTAAAAAATGCACTGTTTCACAGCCAATAGCTTCTAAAAACAAACCTGTGAATATTCCTGCTCAAAGGCACTCATGTCACATAATATTAATTTATTAAGTTCCCATTTTACAATTTCATACGCCCTACATTCGTGTGAAACAATAAACAGGAAGGTCAACTGTGGTCTTACCCTATTAACAACACCGGCTATTGCCGGTATAGCGTTGTTTTGGGCACTGAAAGTGCACTCAAACACAATATTTTTTTAACAAATATACGTCCGTTTTGTACCTGATCCGATGGGAAGTGATGCAAAGAACACATTAGCATCGAAAAAATTAGGTAAAAATGTCATTTAATAGCATTAATAATTTCGGCCAGGTTAGTGCACCTTTACCCTCAGTATAGGCAAAGTCAATCGCCATACAATTTTTTTCTATCTGGCTGTTGCTGTTGTAAGGCGAAGATCTCGTTCGGCGAAAGCGTAAGTATTTTCGTGAAACCTTACAAAAACGTCATAAACAGAGCAATAAACACGTCTTTCGTGTCTGTATGCATTCTTATGTGTATATTACTAAAGTTACCTGACAATAACCATGTAAAAGTGTGAAATTATTACCTTTTTGTCAGAACGCATGTGCTTGTCAAAGTTTGTATATAACCGGATGTTTTGTGAGCGAGATTACCACACGGGATTCTCGTACGTCAATAGAAGGTTAAGCTAAGGCCAAGTATGTGGATTCTTTGTGAAAGTATCCATAAATTACAAATTTATAGCTCATTAGAAAACCGCTTTATAGAAGAAATTTTTTTTCGTCATCCTCTGAAAAACAGCAGAGGTAAAAGTAACTGTTTCTTCAACTGTGTGTGAATACTTTATGTAACACGTAGTATACGTAATAAAAAAATGCTTGTTCATATGACTTAAATAATTAACTAATTTAATATTGTGTTTCATTATTTAACAAACGAGCTAGCATGTTGCAGGGGATACTGAGTATTTTTTTTTGGCAAAATTTATTTTAAATGAGACTAGTTAAAAAATCTAATTGATTAAGCACCTCGAAGTGAATTTTTATTTTCAGATGTCATCAACTAAGTCGGGGTGTCAAAAAGAAGAACGGGCTGGTCATGTATTTGCTTGTAGATAGTGTGCATTATGGTTTTAACTGCTTATCCTATATTTAGATAGAAAACCCATTTGAAGTTGTCCAATGAGGAGGGAGCGAACTACAAAGAAGTTCCAGGCCATTACAGAAATTCTTTCCAACGTCAAAGCAACTTATTTTATTAATGGCTTCATCTCGGCTGGACTGCCCGGTCCCGAGAGGACATCTTCGACATACAAGGCTTTATTTGCTTACCGTAAGAACGAGACAGTGGCATGTGTGGACTGTGTCAACCGTTGGAATGACTACACTTTTTTGTTGAAGTGCCACAAAAAAATTACATTATAGGTGTGTCGTTACATCATTGATTGTTACATAAGGAGTAGGCAGTGCATATTAACATAATAAATATATATGAGTAATAAGGAGTAAGCAGTGTATATTAACATAATATATGTATATATATAATGTATAACGAAGTAGGCTTTTGAAGTGCGGTGGAACCAGTAAGCAGCCTTATGGCGAATATAAATTGTTGTTCATTGAAGTACTAAATAGCCAGTCACGTGGGTTGACTCCTGGTCAAGCTTATGTAGACAACATAATGAAAACAGTGTGTCAAAATAATAATAACTTTATTTAATATATTTTACAACTACCAAAAAAATCGAATACCCTAACTAAAACTAACTACGACATCGTTTCTTCGACATTTTCTTCGTTCCTTCTCGGCAACAGCTGCAAATAAAAAGCAAAAATTGAGTTCGACGCAATTACAGTAATGGAAGATTCAATAATAATTATAGTGTATTAATCCAACATACGTTCGTTCTGTCCTCAGCGTTTACCATTTTTATATCCACCATTTTTATCTATTATATCTATTCAATAAAGTCAATTCTTCCGATTATTTGAAGTAGGCATTGTTTTATTATATGTACTGCATAAGTTGTTACTGCAGATGAAGTTACAACTTTTGGAAATGTTTTATTTTCCTAAACAAATGCAACAAAATATGTGACAGTGATTAATTAAATTTAATATGATCCTTATTTAATTGATTCATTACACCATATATACTGTCCTGGCATGTTGTCCAGAGTCCTGGGACTATGTAGGTATTAGGTAGCATCTGAGTGCTCCAGATGTGGAGGACTAACTGACCATTGATTGCAATGGCTAACAATGACTCAAATGCTTCATAACAAAGAACTCAGTACACTCGTACTCATACTCAGCTTTTAGCAATGTACTCATACAAATGTACTCGGCCCCAGATGTGATATATATATTACATACACACATATATATATATATATATATATATATATATATATATATATATATATATATATATATATATATATATATATATATATATATATATATATATATATATATATATAAGAAAATGATCAGCAAAGCAAGGGTAGCTTTCCACCTGTTGAGAAATGTGTGGAAGTCAAAGGTAATTGGAGAAACCACCATGTGTGGCCGACGTCTAGAGGGGGAGACCAAAAAACACCTGGCGGCGTGACCTCGAGGCAGACATCAAGCAAACGGAATGGCTGGCAACAACTGGAGAGGATTGCCCAAAACAGGAGGCTCTGGAGAAATGTTGTGGATGGCCTATGTTCCAGGAGGAGTTAAGGGCCAAAGTAAGTAAGTAATATAACTCAATATTTTTTAATTTGCACATGCGACTCATTTTGTTAGGACTCGACACACACACACACACACACACACACACACACACACACACACACACACACACACACACACACACACACACACACACACACACACACACACACACACACACACACACACACACACACACACACACACACACACACACACACACACACACACACATGGTCTCCCCCTCTTTCTCTTGCCTTGGGGGGGTTCCACATCAGGACCTGTCTGGTTATGTTGGTGCTTGGCTTTCTCAAGGTGTGGCCAAGCCATCCCCATCTCTTCTTAAGGATCTCTATTTGGGCTTGGTGTGTTCTATTCCAGAGGTCTTTGTTGCTCACCTTGTCCATCCAGTGTATTCGCAGAATTCTTCTCAGGCAATGGTTGACAAATGTCTGGATCCTTATCAGTGTGGTCTTGTTTATTCGCCACGTTTCCGCTCCGTACAGCAACACGGACTTTACATTTGTGTTAAACAAGCGTATTTTGGTGGTTTCTCCAATTACCTTTGACTTCCACACATTTCTCAACAAGTGGAAAGCTACCCTTGCTTTGCTGATCACTTTCTTTACGTCAGCCTCTGTCCCTCCATGCGTATCCACTATGCTGCCTAGATATCTGAAATCTTTAACCTCTTCCAGTGTCTCTCCCTCAAGCATGATTGGTGTTTCGCAAGTAGCATTTGTTCTCACGATCTTTGTTTTCCTTTTGTTGATTTTCAACCCAACCTGCGCTGAAATCAATGCCAGTTCTGTTGTTTTGTCCTGCATCTGCATATGGCTGTGAGACAGGAGTGCAAGGTCATCCGCAAAGTCCAGGTCATCAAGTTGGGTCAGCATCGTCCACTGGATTCCGTTTCGTTTCTCCTTGGTTGCTGTTTTCATGACCCAGTCTATGACTAGAATGAAGAGGAATGGTGACAGTAAGCATCCCTGTCTCACCCCCGTCATAACCTCAAAGTTCTTTGTAAGTTGACCTTCATGAATAACTCTGCATGACATTCCCTAATAGGAGTTTTTGATCATGTTGACTAGTTTCTTGGACACCCCATAGTGTCTTAGCACTTTCCACAGTGTCTCCCTGTCCACACTGTCAAAGGCTTTCTCGTAATCAACAAAGTTGATGTATAGGGATGAGTTCCATTCGATGGATTGTTCCACTATGATTCGCAGTGTTGCAATCTGGTCAGTACACGATCTGTCCTGCCTGAAGCCTGCTTGCTGTTCACGCAAAGTTTGGTCCACTTTGCCTTTCATCCTCTCTAGGATTATTCTGTTTAGAACCTTCCCAGGTACTGACAACAACGTGATTCCTCTGTAGTTATCACAGCGGCTCAGGTCTCCTTTCTTGGGGACCTTGATAAGGTAACCTTCTTTCCATTCTGCTGGAATTTCTTCTTTTTCCCAGATCTCAAAAAGACTGTACAGCATTTCTACTGAAGTATTTACATCTGCCTTTAGTGCTTCTGCAGGGACACCATCAGGGCCTGCTACTTTCCTATTTTTCATATGTGCGATTGCCTTTTTTTTATCTCTTCTCTAGTGGGTTTGTTACAGTCTATTGGGAGATCTGTCTCAGCTGGTTGGATGTCTGGTTGATTCTGCGGTGCTGGTCTGTTGAGCAGCTCTTCAAAATGCTTCAGGTTGATGTTAAGCTGTTTGCCCCCATCAGGATGCTCCCATTTTTGTCTCTGATTGGCCGCTCTGATTTCTTAAACTTTCCAGCTAACTTCCTTGTTGTATCGTAGAGTTGCTTCATGTTTCTGCTAGCTGCTGCCTTTTCTGCCTCTTGTGCAAGTCCCTCGACGAAGTTCCTTTTGTCTGATTTGACACTTTTCTTCACCTCTCTATTTGCTGCTGTGTGCTCTTTCTGAGCTATTACCTTTGCCGCCCTTGTGCGGCTGCTGTTGACTGCCTCCTTGTCTCTTCTGGTCTGTATTTTCCTCATTGTTTCTACTGAAATCCAGTCTTTTTGTTGGGGTTTCCTTCTGCCAATTATCTCTTCGCATGTGGTGTTTACTGCATCCTTGATGTGACTCCATTGGCTGTTGACGTCTACTCCCTCATCTTCATCATACAGCTCTTGCAGGACTTTGAATATATTAGCTAATGCGACTTTATATTCTTCTGCCGTTCTTGGATCCTTCAGGAAATCCACATTATATCTTGCCTTTCGTCTTTCTTGTTCTACTCCATTTCTTCTTAGCTTGAGTTTTAGCCTGGCTGTTACAAGGTGGTGATCAGAAGGGACGTCAGCGCCTCTCTTCACACGCACGTCTTGTAGCGATCTTCTGAACATTTTATTTATGCCAATGTGGTCTATCTGATTTTCAGTGACTTGGTCAGGAGATACCCATGTCGCCTTATGTATTCTTTTGTGTGTGAACACACTTCCCCCAATCATAATGTTGTTTATTGCACAGGCATTCGCAAACTGCTCCCTATTGTCATTCATCACACCCAGCCCATGCACCCCCATCACATTTTCATATCCTTGGTTGTCCGATCCAATCTTTGCATTGAAATCCCCCATAATCAGGTTGATGTTTTTATCCCCTAAATTGCTCATGATATCAAGGAGTTGGTTGTAGAATTCATCTTTGGTTTCATCAGTCTTGTCGTTGGTTGGGGCGTAGCACTGCACTATGTTCATTTTAATCCTTTTGTTCTAAAGGATGCTGTTATGCACCTCGGTCCTCTGGCTTCCCAGCCAATAAGTGCTCTCTGTGCCTCCTTCCCCAATAAGAGGGCAACCCCCTCTGAGTGAGGGGCATCATCTTCCTCGTGTCCGGAGTATAGTATAATCTCTCCTGTTGTTAGTCGCAGTTGTCCTGACTGGGTCCATCGAGTTTCACAGAGCCCGAGTAGAGCGAGGTTGAATCTCCGCATTTCTGTTGCCACTTGGGCAGTTTTCCCCGCCTCGTACATTGTTTGCACATTCCATGTGCCGATGTTTAAATTTTTCATGGTCGAAAGAAGAGTAGTCGGCATTGTGACTTCCTTTCGGCTTTGACCGCAACACTTCATGCACCCTGGTAAACCAGGCCCTACCTCTTCCAGGACAGATGTCGTAGTTTTATTTGTTGTGGATGTTTCTGTAGCGTTGGGTTTCTTTACAGGGTGGGGGTGCTAGCCCCACGCCCAACCCTCCTCCTTTCTCAGCCGGGCTTGGGACCATCCATGGCGGAGTTATTTTTATTGAGTTATATGCATCATTGGAAAGAGCAGATATTAAGCTTTCATATGATGCATAATATAAGGACATAGCTCACTCACAGTCGAAGTTATGTTGCAATGAACATGCATGGGGTAGAAACGTTCAAACTGAGAAAAACGCATTTGAAGTTCAAGTACATGTTTATTTCAAAATACATTAGTTACCAAGAACATATTTCTTTGAACTTTTGCACACCATATGCTTAAGGTATTGTCTTAAGATACTGAAAATATTAAATAAATCTGTAACATACTAAATAAATTATGAGCAAAAGAATTTACCCTGTATATAGCCGTAATTGTATTTGTGTACAAACAGTACAACAAAACCACTGCACACACAAACAGACTGGGTTGTCATGTTAGTGATTTTATTAGTCAACTGACAATGTACTGGACATGCTTAACTTTTTGTACAAACTAAAAAGGTTTGTTATTTAAGCCCCCCCAGACAAGACAAAACCAATCGGCTGATAGTATCATATTATTTATAGTCATCAAATCAGTGATTGCCACATTTCAACATTGTTACATTTAAACACTGATAAATAAAATGTATAAATACTACAATCTACAAATCCAGCACTGTGTTCTTTATCAGCAATGTGTCCTTTCCCAGCATTTGCGAACATAACTCCAGGGTTGACTGCACCAAACCTGTGAACACAAATAAATGTTAGTTTATTATATTGTACACAAACATAATAAGATTACTAATCAGTGTAATCATTGACATCAATTTAAAATGTCATCTAAATCATCTCACACCAATATTGTGCAAAACATTTAAACCGAAAATTAATGCAGATGCATAATTTAACCTGATTACAAAATTAATGTGAACTTAATAGTGGCAGGGTAGTTCAATTGTTTGCTGCTTGCCTTATTATATTGGATTTAAAACCTTGGCTTTGTGTACAACTTGCAAAGTGATAAATAAAGCCAAATTTAACAGCCAAAAACGTATATAAGCAAGGGTTATGTTGTGGTGGTTGCATGTCTGTCATTCCGTGTATAATTGTGTGTGCAAATTGCTGTACATAGAGCTATTCTGTAGTAATTTGCTATTGTCAGTTCAATATCACCTTGTTAATAAACCAACTTTACATGTCATCACCTAGTGCAACTGTTTTGGATTATTGCAAATTATGATTAATTAATTTTACTTATTCAATTATATGTATTCAATGGTTTTTATAGACTCTAACACCGGGACAAATGACTACACCAGAGCAGACAACTGGAAGTAGACAGGGACTGGAGCAAGTGACTTCATCGGGAAGTACACCGGGGCAGGAGCAAGGGACTTTGTCTGGAGGTACAAGTGAACAGGAGCAAGAGACTTTGTCTGGAGGTACATGTGGACAGGAGCAAGGGACTTTGTCTGGAGGCACAGGTGAACAGGAGCTAGGGACTTTGTCTGGAGGTACACATGGACAGGAGCAAGGGACTTTGTCTGGAGGTACATTTGGACAGGAGCATGGGACTTTGTCGCGAGCTACGCAGGGACAGGAGCAAGTAGAAGTGATTTCCAGTAATTTTGTCTGCAGGGAGTGTCATCCTGACTTGACATAATTTCAGCTTCTGTGGGTTCACCTTTACCAGAACAGTTGTCTTGCTCAATCAAGTAACATGTTTGTTTCACCAGCTTTATTGTGTTGGTATGTTTTATTCCCTAATTACACAGTGGATGTGACCAGTCATTGGGTTGTGCAAGTGTCTTGAGTTATGTAATTATTGTTACTTGTTATGTGAAGGGTACAGAAAGTACTACATTGCAAACTTTGGATAAAAACAATCTTAGTTGTTTCCCTCCAATTTATCACTGACACAAGTACCTCAGTTGGTGTCAAGTATTAGGGCTGAGTGTTACATAGCATCCATATCAGTGGCCCTGCCCAAGTTCTAGTAAGTAAAGCTATAATTATATAAATTGTAATTTATTATTTGGCCGATACATAGCTATCAGGTGAAGTATTAGCACTATATTTATATCTGTTAGGATATAAATATGCCATTAGTTATGATTGTATTTGTGTGAATGACTACCGCTAGATATTAATTTATTTATTTTACTTGGCACAGTTGTGACACGTTTATTTTGTTATTTATTTAGCATTCTGTCATGTATAGCAGCAATAATTAATGTGGGTATATTAATAATTATTATAAATTATCAGGAGGGATAGTAATCACTAATGAATAATGTCCAGTTAGTGATGCGTTGTTTTTAACAAAATATTTGATCTGTGTGCAATTAATTATAATTATGGATAATTTGCATCTCATATTGATTGTATACTTCCAGATTGTTTTGACACCAGCCAAAATAAAAAACCTGTTTTGTCTAAGATGTTCTTCTTGTGATTTGATTGTCATATATATATGTTAATCCAGACTGTCACTGTCAGTATGTACATTCTGATGCTGCAGATACAGTACACATACTGGTGTGCCTTGTGCATGTCTGCTGACAATGAAATACTTCCTTCAATGCACATACATCAACATACTTGTTACTTGATGTAAACAACACTGTACAATTTTTTTAGCAGTAATATTAACTCCTTGTGTAAAGCTTTTTGAAAACAGCCTTTCTTTACAAGGTGCTTGTGGAGGATTCCAGAATAGTTTCACTTTAAATCATTGCTTTAACATCATACCAATTTTGTATGTACAACTTAAGTTGTTCTCTTGACATACATGATCCGCCGCATTTGAAATGTAAAACAGATCTCCGGCCAAAACTATATTGATCCAATCATCATTGAAATGACCCATACAATTTTGCTTGTATGGGCCAATTGGCCCATGCCTATTTTTTCTAGGGAGACCCCTGCATAAAATCATATATCCATGATGTTTTTGAAAATGTTGGCTCTTGGAAACATTGTAAAAACGTTTTTGAAATATGTTTTATTATAACAAATATATATAACATCATAAAAACATTTCCATAAAATATTGTAGAGTTGGATACTCCTCTTCATGTTGTGTTTCTTCGAAGACTTTTTCACAATTTGGGCAGCAGGATTTCAGCCAGACCTCACCTTTCTTTTAATATATTGCATATAGTTTTCATATTTCTGATGCGCCACTATCTAGATCTCCAAAGTGTTGTGCTTCTCTTGCAATGTGTGCAAGTGTGTGCACATTATAAACTAAGAACTCCCTTCCATACAGCTCTGCACATTTGCTGTTAAAATGTTGCAGTAATTGGTGAGCATAGTTGCCATACTGTGTAGTCAATTTGGAATTGACTAAAATGCACATGGCCACGCTTAATGCCATGAAGTAGTTATAGTTGTGTTGGGGGAAGTATACCTTTAACGACAAATTTTCCAGTGTACAATAAAAATCGTAAAAATTCAGTTCTCTTCCACCGTTCAACTTCATCCAGTCCTCTGGGCTATCTAGCGAATTCCCTTGGAATATCCTTACGAATATTGATTAGGTTGGCACTAACTTGTTCATTTTGAGTAGCTGAAATTCTACACATTGCTCTTGGTCCTCTATTCCAAGTAAGCAGTAGCTTTTTCGTGACACCCAAACAAACCTGGTGGAGGTAGTCCAGTGGAAAGTGACGTATTATGTCCAAATTATGTAGCTGAAGGAAAGGTGATACACCCCTGTGATGCCCTTCTTGTGTTTTATTCCGAAAAGCTGTATCTGTTCTCAATGGTAGATTTTGCATCATTGGATATGTCTTCCTTCCAACATATTTTCTTCTTTGACAGCACTTATCACATCCATAATATCCACTATAGAGTTTGGTGCACTTGACCATTGATCTTGCTTGGGCATCACATATTATGCATGTTACACTTACATTAAAACTTTCCCTTCAAATTCCACGCCCTCATTAATTGCTTTATTCAAGTCATTAATGGAATCTAGCAAAAAATCGAGGTTAAGTGGTTTGTTTCTGCCAACAGAAATAGAAAACGGAAATACTTTTGCAGGATTGATATTCACAACAGAACATAAAACTGGCCATACAGAGGTTTTGCTGCTCTTGAAAAGGGGAAAGCCATCTACATTTTGTGATGTTTATGTTCCTTTGTCAAAAATGTTTTTATGATGTTATATATAATTATGTTTTAATAAAACATTGTTCAACAATGTTTTTCAAAGATGGCACATTTTGATATCATTATAGCATTTTCAAAAACATTATTATGACATTTGAGGAAACATTTTTCAGATGTTTTTAAAACATCATTGTGTTTGCTGGGAATGTTTTAATGATGTTTTAAAAACATCACTGAAAAATGTAAAATTACGTTATCATAAAAACATCTGTATGATGTTTCTGAAATTTTACATAATATTTTAGTTACATCTACAAAATGTTATTGAAATTTTTTTCGTTATAATGTATATAGCTTTTATCAAATGTTATAAAAATTTTATGTGTTTGATGGGTAGTGATTCCATAGTAAAGTATAATTGCAATTACTTTTAGATTCACACCCCTATTCACTAAATAAGGCAGCTCATTGCAGAGTGAGATACAATGCTGTTGATTGCCTGAGTTGTAATTGCAGTAGGTACTGAACCCTGAATAAACAAGGGGTCCATTAAACAATAAGTAAGAAATGAAAGTACTAGTATGCACAGTTACAAAGAACATTTTGTGAAAGTGGATTCACAGGTCAGACAATGATTCAATAATCTGACCATTACAAAGCACATTAATTTACAAAGAACATTTTGCAAAAGTGGATTCACAAGTCAAACAATGATTCAGTAATCTGACCATTACAGAGCACATTTACAAAGAACATGTTGTGAAGTAGATTTCCTTAACGATAAATAACAAGTATGCATAGTTACACAGACACGTTAGGTACACAACGTGAGAGAGGGCCAATATAAAATTGTGTATCAAGTTCAGAATCTAACATAAATAATTATTCCATAATTTATTCTTTTAAATTCACTCAAAAATTGCATTAAGCACAACAACAAAAGGCCGCTCCTAAAAAGCATTTAGTTGTAGTGTTCATTGTGTAACACTAAAGAATTAAAAACAGTGCCATGTAGCATACAATGTTTTAATAAATATTTAATTTTCTATAAAAAAAATTGCGTTACATAATAATGTAATATAACACCAATATTCAATACGTGGAATGAAAGTTTTATTGACCAATAGTGTATTGGAAAAAGGGTTAACAGAAGAAGTGTAATATAGTTACCTGTAATAAATATATAAAGTAAATTATAATACATAGTCAGACATAATATACAAAATGATGTTGTATAGAAGGGTGTAGTTAAACTGCATCATTTCATATTTACTCCATTTTATTTGAATTGAATTGAATTGAATTGAATTTTATTCAACATTTCAACAACAACATATAACTAAACATACAACACAGCGAATGCAGTATAGATTGATATGACAGCAGCATTAAGCTGCTATACCCTGTAAATACACACTGAAAACCTACATTGAAATGTTGAAGGGAAATGCAAGAAGTGTAATACTTATAAATAGCATTTCCCAATTCATAATACAGACATGAGTTTATAGATAATTTGACAGATGAAATAAATATCATTAATCTAAATAAATTTGACACACGATTAAGATTAGAAAGTAGTCACACACAAAAATGTTATGTAAAATAAAAGAAGACTATAAATTGTATTTACTGACCAATATTGATCTGTACCTTTTCTTAAAGACAAAGACATTAGTGCAATGTTTAATATTCTTACTTAAACAATTCCATATATTTACACCTTTCACACTGATACACATAGATTTCAATGTTGTTCTGCAATACTTAGTTTCAAAGTTATTTTCTTGGCGTGTATTGTGAGGATGAGTGGTATGTACCATTTTAAAACGACAAAGAAAATTATTTGGCATTAATTTGTTATATAATTTGAACATTATGACCATGGATTTAAAATCAATCAGGTCAAAAATGGTAAGTGCATTAAATTTAGCAAAAGCTGGCTTAGAGTGAGCTCTGTATTCCAATTGACCACACATTCTGATTGCACGTTTCTGTAATATATATAATGGCTGAATTCTATTTTTGTAAGTGTTCCCCCATATTTCACAACAGTAGCCGATATAAGGTAGTACAAGTGAACAATATAAAGTGTACATAGCATTCCCATTCAACAGCCATTTAACACGACGCATTACTGAAAGATTCTTTGCAATTTTAGTATGTATAGTATTCACATGTTGAGACCATGTGAGTTTACAATCAATATATATACCAAGGAACTTAATACAATTTACTTGTTCAATTTCAATATTGTCTATAGAGATCTTATATTCACATGGGGCATTTGTTTGTCCGAAAACCATGAAATTTGTTTTTGATAAATTAAGTGAGAGCTTGTTTACTTTAAACCATGTATATAGTTTGTTCATTTCAGTTGACACATTTGTACACATTTCCAACAAATCACTTCCTTCAACAAAAAAACTGGTGTCATCAGCAAACAGTACAGACTTTAAGCGTGAAGAAACATTACATAAGTCATTAACATACATAATAAAAAGAGTTGGCCCTAGAATTGACCCTTGTGGTACACCACAAGTAACAGTAGAATAACTTGAATTCACACCATTGAAACATACATACTGTTTCCTGTTACCTAAATAACTACTGAGCCATTGTTTGGCTACACCCCTAAGTCCATAATGGTCAAGTTTATCAACAAGAATTCTGTGATCCACAGTGTCGAAAGCTTTCTTTAAATCAATAAAAACACCAATGGTAAGCTTTCCCTTATCCATTGCATTTGTAATTTCCTCCACCAAGTCCATAATTGCCATGGAAGTGGACATATTTTTCCTAAAACCATACTGGCGGAAATACAATACTTGTTTTGCATTTATAAAATTCATTATCCTGCTGTTGAATATGTTTTCTAGAATCTTAGAAAATTGAGGTAGTAGAGATATAGGCCTATAATTGGAGATATTTTGGTCGTCCCCTGATTTGAATAAAGGAATCACTCGGGCAATTTTCATATCATCTGGAAACACACCTTGTTCTAATGAAGAGTTACATATATGCTTTAATGGAACTAATATAAAAGGAATAATTTTTTTTACTAGATTCATATCAATGTCATCATAACCTTTAGATGCTTTACTCTTACATTTATGCACAATAGTTAATAATTCATCATCAGTGACTGGATTCAAAAATACTGTTTCTTCCACTCTGTCACCTAAGAAAGACTTAAAATTTGAATTACATTTCGGTATATTTTTAGCTAATGTTGGCCCTATGTTAACAAAGAACTGGTTGAAATGTTCTGCAATATTCTTATTCCCTGAAACAGTTGACCCATTGTTCTTAAATTCTGATGGATAAGATGAATTTTTTGTAGATTTTTTATTCAATAATTTGTTAATGATTTTCCATGTTTCCTTAATATTATTTTTCCTTTTTTCTAACAGGTTAGAGTAATACTCCTTCTCACATTGTCTCAAGATAGAAGTGAGTTTATTCTTATATGATTTATATCTAGCTTCAGCAACCTCGCTTCTTGATTTGAGGAAACGTTTGTACAGTATATTCTTTTTCTTACATGCATTTTTTAATCCGGTAGTCATCCAAGGTTTATGTTGCCTTTTATCCTTTCGAGAAATAGTTCTAACAGGAAAACTAACCTCATAAATATTTTTGAACATTTCTATGAACTTCTTATAGCTTGAATTAACATCATCGTTGTTCAATATTTCATCCCATTTCATAATTTCTAATGTATTGATAAACGCCTGTAATTGTTCTCCATCGATTGACCTTGTTCTAAATGACTGGTTTACAATTTGATGAAAGTTATCAACATAATCACAAATTTGGAAAATAGGTAAATGGTCACTTAGATCATTTATAAGTAAGCCACTAACTGTGGACTTGTGGAGTTCAGTTGTAAATATGTTATCTATAAGTGTTGCACTATGCTTTGTTATCCTTGTAGGCCTTGTTATTAAAGGGTGTAAACCATAACTATATAAGTGATCAATGAAATTGTTTGTAGCCGCATGGTTTTCATGTTGCAATAGGTCTACATTAAAATCTCCACACAAGTACACTGTTTTACCATTGCAGTTATTAAACATATGATCTATATGCTCATTTAATAATGTTAGATCAGTATTTGGTGCACGATAGACCGATGCAACTACTATGTTTTTGCCATTATTAGTAGTGATTTCTGCACAAATAATTTCTGCACAGTTTTCTATACACTTTGATATAGTAGTTAGGGGTTTGTGCTTTAGAGACTTATTTATATATAAAGCAACTCCACCTCCAATCCGTTGGTTTCTAGAAGTGTAAAAACAATTATAATTTTCTAACTGGAATTCATCATTTTCATTCATCCAGGTTTCAGAAATTGCAATGACATCAAACGTACAGTCTAATAAAGAAATACATGCTTTTAGTTTGTTAAAGTTAGCAGACATACTTCTGACATTAAAGTGTATTATTGAGAAATTGGATATCCCTTGATTTTTCGGTACAATTTTGGTATTAAATTCATCCTCTGTAAAATAAACACTATCAGCATCAACTCTGTTATATAAATTGTTGTCTGGGTCTATATCATCATTAATACAATGCACATTTTTTTCTGAGTAAGTAAATGGTGCATAGTTAAGGTGTGAACATTGTTCATACAAGTCAATTATATCATCATCGACACCTGATAAATTAAAATTTAGTTCTTGATCAGTTAAATCACTGAAGGGGAACATTTCGTTAATACAATTATTGCAGAACCAGTCTTCACAAGCACTAGAGAAAAAAGTAAACTGTTCATTTGTAAGGTTAGCACACTTACGATGTACCCAAAATTTACATTGGTCACAAAAAATGGCATTTGATTTTACATTTTTAATGCATATGCTACAAGGATATTTTGTAGCCATAATGAAATGTTAAGTGTTCACAAGTAGAGAAAAATGACCATGAAAGTTCGCTACAGGTAAAACCCGAGTCCCTTCACTTTCTCCTCGGTCCACCCGATGGTGAAAAGGTCATCTGGAGAGTCGATAGTTTAGATATAAATTATTTCATATACCAGTACACATCCCAATCAGTGATTACCAGTATTACTGCAGTAGATGGCGTATGAACAGTAACCCACTAATGTATAGGCAAAGTCAATCGCCCTACAATGTTTTTCTATCTGGCTGTTGCTACTAGTAGACGAAGAGCGGGGCGAATATTTTTGCCTAACTAATGTAATGCCGCTCACTAGGTGATGTTCAATAGACGGAACAGCCAAAACATGGCCGCTGATCGTCAATAAGTCATCGTTCCGGGAGCCCAAAACATCTTAATGTACGTGTAATTATTTCCCACTTGGCGAAAAGTTGCATTATTACGTTATCTAACCACACATTCCAGTGAAATCATTATATAGATCACGCAATCCACGTTATTAGCAATTCAATCTCGTTCCGAGCTCGTTCCGGCTAATATTACAGGCCCGATTTGTGTTCCGTCTGTAATCATTTTTAACAAAGCTGGCAGCAGAGTGTAGTACTCTTTCACGGCTTTTAACTTGTGAAATGGTGTGAGGATTCCATATGGGTGACGAGTACTCGAGTTTTGGCCGGATTAGCATGTTGTAGGCTGTTTGTTTAACTTCGGGTTTACATGGGCCAAGAGTTCGTTTAATCATGCCTAAAACTTTCGAAGATTTTGAAGTTATGTCAGTGACGTGATTTGTCCAGGTTAATATGGAATCCAATTTTAATCCGAGATATGAGTGGCTGGATACAGTAGATAATGGCTGGCCAAAAAGCGAGTACTTGTGTGGGCTGGGTTTAGTTTTGTTTGTTATTGGAAGGTGGACACATTTAGATACATTAAATTCCATTTGTCTGACCATGTTTGGAGTTGGTTTAGGTCAGTTTGGAAAATTTTTTGGTCGGTTTTGGAAGAAATTTTACGATATATAATACTGTCATCTGCAAAAAGGCGTATAGAAGATTTGATGTTCCCATCTATGTCATTTATGTAGAGTAAGAAGAGGACAGGTCCTAGAACTGAACCCTGTGGGACACCAGATGTAACATCTGTGATGTCCGACAGGGCTCCGTTAACTGAGACTCTCTGTTTGCGGTTGGATAGAAAAGATTTGATCCAATTTTGAATGTTTCCAGTGATTCTGTAGGAGGTCAATTTTGATAGAAGATGTAGGTAAGGCACTTTGTCGAAGGCTTTGGCAAAGTCAAGCAGGATTGCGTCAATTTGGGTCTTGTTGTCCATATCAGTCATCCAGTCATGGACCATCTCAATGAAATGAGATTCACAAGACAGTCCCGACTGGAATCCGTGTTGGAAGTGGAGAATGATGTTATGCTTGTGCAGGTGTTTCCACATATTGCTTAGGATGATATGTTCCATTACTTTACAGAGGATGCAGGTTAGTGATATGGGTCTGTAGTTAGCAGGGTCAGATTTGTGGCTCTTTTTGTGTATGGGAGTTACTAATGCTTGTAGCCAGTTGTTAGGAAGTTTACCCGTGTTGTATGATTGTTGGAAAATTTTGGTGATGATGGGAGCTATCTGCTTTGCAGTTTCTTGAAGGATCATCTGGGCCTGTAGCTTTGTTCTGGTTTAGATTTTCCAGCTGCTTTATTAGGCCATCTATGCCAATTTCGAGAAGGGTGATGTTGGGGTAAGTAGAGGGGGCTATTTGGGGGATGGGGTGCTTTTCTTGGGTAAATACAGAGCTAAATTGGTTGTTTAGGGCATTTGCTTTATCACGATCATTTATTATTGGCTGGTCGTTTACTTGAAGTGTCGGAATGCCAATGTTTTCTCGTTTATTTGCCTTAATAAATGACCAGAATCGTTTTGGATTAGTTTTCAGGCTGTCTCCAATGTGGTTGTTAACATAGTCTTTGTAAGATTTTGCTAATGCTTCAGTAGCTTGCTTTCGGAGTTCCTTAAATTTTACCCAGTCGCTGTTTAGTCCAGTTTACTTTGCCTTTTTGTGGCTTTTGTTATGTCTTCTCTGCATTCTAATTAGTTCACGTGCTATCCAAGGGAGGTGGGTTTTAGCTTTGGTGTATCGTCTAGGTATGTTATTGTTAATTAAGGTAGTCAGACGTTCGCGAAAGAAGGTCCAGTTTATGTCTATATCCTGTGAGTTGGGGTCCATGTCGAAGTACTCACGATTTAGTTTGTCTGTGTCGTCTTTGAGTTTGTCCCAGTCTGCTGATTTGTAACTATAAACTTTGTGGGGGGGGTTCTTGTTGCGAACTGGGTTTAAGTTGACATTGAAGGTCACGGATTCGTGATCGCTCATACCAGGAGTGGTATGGGTGTTGATGATAATGGAGGGATTTGAGGTGAGTATGAGGTCAAGAATGTTACCAAAAGCGATACGTGTGGGGTCGTTTACCATGTTTTGCAGCCCAAAGTCGTTAGTTATTTCTAGTAGTTTGTTATGCGTGATAGCAGTGCTGTTATTAGTGGTCTGGTGATTTGTCCAGTTTATATCAGGGAGGTTAAAATCTCCAGCTATGACTGCATTAGGGGGAGTTTTTTGTGATCTATATAGTTTAGTTAGGGAGTCATGGAGAGCATCAAGGGATTGGAGGTGGTCTTTGGGGGGTCGATAATAAGATGCAAAGTATATGCATTTGTTACGTGCAAAGTGAATTTTTTTCCAAACTATTTCACAATTTGAGTTTAAATTTTGGAGGGGTTCAGCTACAATGTTGTCACGGAAGGCTATAAGGACTCCACCGCCATGGACAGTCCTGTCCTTTCTGATGGCCTCATAGTTGGGTGGGAGGAAAGAGTATGTGGCATAGTTTGCATCTAATTTAGTTTCAACTAGAAATATGATGTCTGGGTTGTTAGATTGAATAGTTGCCTTTAGTTGGGTTGCTTTTTCTATGCTCTTAACGCTGTTGGTGTTTATAAAAATTCCTTTAAGTGTGTTTCCTTTGGTTTTCTTGTGATGTTTGGGGGTTGAGGTGTTTTGGGGGTTTGGAGCGAAAATTAAGCCTGCATTTTGTGATGTATGGAGTGTTGGGGTACTAAATGGCCAGTATTATTATCACCAGAAAAGAGCAACATTGCGCACGAGAGACCGACACTGGTTGTCGTGTCAAGTGAAATTTGGTATGGCTGAAAAAAGAGATAACCTTGCGCTACAGTGACAGCGAAATGAAAACAATTGTAGGCGAATTTTGCCGAAAGGTCAATGCAATACATAGGCCATAGGCATAGCCATACAGTAGCCTAGGCAAAGCCATGCCCATGGGCATGGCATAGGGGATAAAACATGTTAGAACACAAATGAATCTTATTTGGATTAATAACACACCTACATATCTAGGCATGTGAGAAGTTTGAAGTTTCTATCTTGATTAGTTTATGAGATACTGATCTCCAAAGTTGGTACATAGTGAAAAGTGGCCTATTTTTAGAGCCGGCCCCTATTTTTTAGCAGCTTAAGATGCTATGTGACCTTGGAGCTAAAATTCCAATTTATGTTTTGTATGAAAGGCAGATACAATGCCTGTGTCATGCACCATATGTGGATTCCCTATTCAAATGACTGTTGAAAAAAAATTCATCTCTAGTAAGACAATTATGTAAATATTGATGTGAAATGCAAAAAAAACTCAATACATTTTTCTAGAATTTCTCGGAATTTACTTAAATTGTAACCAATGACTAAGTGGCTGTACTTGAGCACTTGTACAAAAGAACTAAGCATTGACATACAAATTGTCTCTGTAATGCCCTGGTATAATGTGATCAAGGGGTAAGTGACCAAAATCATGCACATTATTTTTACATTTTCGTGTGTCTCTAACTTGAGAAGTTTTCAAGCTATGTATCTGAAATTTGCTGATAATGTAGATATATTGGTACAGATTGTGTATGCAAAATTCGAGAATCATGAGAAGGGGAAGGACAAAATGTATACCGGATGCACAATAATGGCAACAAAAATTTTCTTTCTGAAAATGATTTCATTGTTGTGTTACAGAACAATGTCCACATTGCAACCCTCTATTGTCAGGGATACTGGCAATAATATTTTTCTTGGAGGATGCAGCGTCTGGAGAACTGCGTCCACATCACCCAGGGGAGCTGAATCTTCTTGTGACGGCACTTCATCGTAGTCATCAATGGCTCACTCACAACCACCAGGTAACCAGGTGAGCTGAATCTTCTTGTGACGGTACTTCATCGTAGTCATCAATGGCTCACTCACAACCACCAGGTAACCAGGGGAGCTGAATCTTGTGACGGCATTTCATCATAGTCGTCAATGGCTCACTCACAACCACCAGGTAACCAGGGGAGCTGAATCTTCTTGTGACGGCACTTCATCGTAGTCGTCAATGGCTCACTCACAACCACCAGGTAACCAGGGGAGCTGAATCTTCTTGTGACAGCACTTCATTGTAGTCATCAATGGCTCACTCACAACCACCAGGTAACCAGGTGAGCTGAATCTTCTTGTGACGGTACTTCATCGTAGTCATCAATGGCTCACTCACAACCACCAGGTAACCAGGGGAGCTGAATCTTGTGACGGCATTTCATCATAGTCGTCAATGGCTCACTCACAACCACCAGGTAACCAGGGGAGCTGAATCTTCTTGTGACGGCACTTCATCGTAGTCGTCAATGGCTCACTCACAACCACCAGGTAACCAGGGGTGCTGAATCTTCTTGTGACGGCACTTCATCATAGTCGTCAATGGCTCACTCACAACCACCAGGTAACCAGGGGAGCTGAATCTTGTGACGGCACTTCATCGTAGTCATCAATGGCTCACTCACAACCACCAGGTAACCAGGGGAGCTGAATCTTCTTGTGACGGCATTTCATTGTAGTCGTCAATGGCTCACTCACAACCACCAGGTAACCAGGGGAGCTGAATCTTCTTGTGACGGCACTTCATCGTAGTCATCAATGGCTCACTCACAACCACCAGGTAACCAGGGGAGCTGAATCTTCTTGTGACGGCACTTCATCGTAGTCGTCAATGGCTCACTCACAACCACCAGGTAACCAGGGGAGCTGAATCTTGTGACGGCATTTCATCATAGTCGTCAATGGCTCACTCACAACCACCAGGTAACCAGGGGAGCTGAATCTTCTTGTGACGGCATTTCATTGTAGTCGTCAATGGCTCACTCACAACCATCAGGTAACCAGGGGAGCTGAATCTTCTTGTGACGGCATTTCATCGTAGTCGTCAATGGCTCACTCACAACCACCAGGTAACCAGGGGAGCTGAATCTTGTGACGGCATTTCATCGTAGTCATCAATGGCTCACTCACAACCACCAGGTAACCAGGGGAGCTGAATCTTCTTGTGACGGCACTTCATCGTAGTCATCAATGCCTCACTCACAACCACCAGGTAACCAGGGGAGCTGAATCTTCTTGTGACGGCATTTCATCGTAGTCATCAATGCCTCACTCACAACCACCAGGTAACCAGGGGAGCTGAATCTTCTTGTGACGGCACTTCGTCATAGTCATCAATGTCTCACTCACAACCACCAGGTAACCAGGGGAGCTGAATCTTCTTGTGACGGCACTTCATCGTAGTCATCAATGCCTCACTCACAACCACCAGGTAACCAGGGGAGCTGAATCTTCTTGTGACGACACTTCATCGTAGTCGTCAATGGCTCACTCACAACCACCAGGTAACCAGGGGAGCTGAATCTTGTGACGGCATTTCATCGTAGTCATCAATGGCTCACTCACAACCACCAGGTAACCAGGGGAGCTGAATCTTCTTGTGACGGCACTTCATCGTAGTCATCAATGCCTCACTCACAACCACCAGGTAACCAGGGGAGCTGAATCTTCTTGTGACGGCACTTCGTCGTAGTCATCAATGGCTCACTCACACACACCAGGTAACCAGTTGAGCTTGACAACTTTAAATGATACTTAAGGCAGAGATTTTAGCACTACATTTGGTGTTGACTAATAACAATAATGTTGTCAAACTATAACTCACACAAGCAAATACATCTTGTTGCCATGTGTTTTCAGGACGATGACTAAGGCCCACTGGTCAGCAGATTTTCGCAGCTGAAGGACCTACTTAACACAGTCACAGGTCAGTACTTGTGGTCAGTGTCTTCACTGGTCATCACCTAGGTGAGATGTGGTTCTTACAAATGATCTATATTTACTGCTGCTACAACAATCCAGAATTATTTCTGGATATATATTACCATTATTACTAATACTAGGGCATTGGTGCTATAGCTGAATGTTGTTATGTAGATTTCTCGTCTCTGTAAGAAAAGTAGTAGTATATTGTCTATTTCTTTGGAGGCAATTACTATTGCTTTTTATATTTATTATTGTAACTAAAAAAGGTGACTATTACTTGTATTACTACTATCCAATTCTCTATATAGCATTAACATTGCCAGTGAAGTTTGAAAAGTTGCTAAATCATCAATGTAAACCAAAATTAAGGCAAATGTTTAAACATTTTTAACAAGTGTCAACACATTTGTCTTAGGTCTCAGCAATGTGTCACCCAATGAGGTCCTGGGTCCGTTTCTAGAGGTGATACAGTCTGAAGAGACAACAGGACCAATCACCGGCATGGCTTTTGGGTCCGTCAACAAGTTCCTCTCATATGGCTTCATTGGTGAGACATTGTATCTACTTATGTAGCATAATTCCCCTACAGTATATTTCATTGGTGAGACATTGTATCCACTTATGTAGCCTAATTCACCTACAGTATATTTCATTGGTGAGACATTGTATCCACTTATGTAGCATAATTCCCCTACAGTATATTTCATTGGTGAGACATTGTATCCACTTATGTAGCATAATTCCCCTACAGTATATTTCATTGGTGAGACATTGTATCTACTTATGTAGCCTAATTCCCCTACAGTATATTTCATTGGTGAGACATTGTATCCACTTATGTAGCCTAATTCACCTACAGTATATTTCATTGGTGAGACATTGTATCTACTTATGTAGCATAATTCCCCTACAGTATACTTCATTGGTGTGACATTGTATCCACTTATGTAGCATAATTCCCCTACAGTATACTTAATTGGTGAGACATTGTATCCACTTATGTAGCCTAATTCACCTACAGTATATTTCATGTGGTGAGACATTGTATCCACTTATGTAGCATAATTCCCATACAGTATACTTCATTGGTGAGACATTGTATCCACTTATGTAGCATAATTCCCCTACAGTATACTTAATTGGTGAGACATTGTATCCACTTATGTAGCATAATTCCCCTACAGTATATTTCATTGGTGAGACATTGTATCCACTTATGTAGCCTAATTCACCTACAGTATACTTCATTGGTGAGACATTGTATCCACTTATGTAGCCTAATTCACCTATAGTATATTTCCAGTTTCTTTTCAATTTCCAGAGAGTTCACATGCTTTCTTCATTTCTTCACCAGTCTCTAGAAACTGTAAAAAAGAAAACCCATGTACACGCATGCATGCAAACTTCAAATCATGAATTGGAATTGTGCTATAACATGGTATCTGTGAACTTTGCATTTGCTTTGCAGTCTATATGCAGAGTGTAATTTTGATTAGATGATATCTATAATTTAACATAACATAATTTACATTAAGCTGTTAGGATTTGCAGACTGTTTTAAATGCTGTCTATCTTTGCATAGTCACATGACGCATGTCACATGATGACATGATGTATTGTCACCCTTGTAGACCCGAGTTGTGACATGGCAACAGCAGCCATAGAGAATGTGGCTGATGCCGTAACACGCATCGTTTGTGGGAACAGATCCAAATTCTGATGAAGTGGTTCTCATGAAGATATTACATGTAAGTACGATGTTCTTATGCTCTATAAACTTCTTCACTATTCTCATATTTTTCATTTTAGTGAATTGTTTTCACTGTTTCTCTTTTCAGTTTTTTACGCTTTGATAAACATTAATGTTTACTGTGAAACTGTTAAATTTCAAAAATTATCTGTGCATAGTATCTTGAAGTAGTGTTTTGGAGGTGTTTTCTTTCTCAATTGCCGCACCAACTCTTTGGATTTCACTCCCTGTTAATGTTAGGTCAGCGTGAAACAAAATAAATTGTTGCTGTCATTTGTAGACTTGTCTTTTAACCGTGCTTACCGTCCATTAATGTTTAACAAGATTTAACAAGATTTGCCATCCAAGCCAAAGGCCCAGATGGCAAGTGGACAAGGAAGCCATTGGCTTATCGAGAGTCCAACAATGTTCACCTACTTATAACCCGCCCTCCTGAGATATGTGTCAACCTTGTTTTTAAACATATTCACGCTGCTAGCAGTTACACAATCTGTAGACAATTTGTTCCATTCATTTATTGTCCTCTGTGAGAACGAGTGCTTCCTGATGTCCAATCTACATTGATCCTTTACTAATTTTACCTCATGTCCTCTAGTTCTGCTATCCTTCTTGAGTGAGAAAAACATATTTCTATCAATAATTTCATACCCATTCAATATCTTAAAAACTTCAATCTGATCTCCTCTTAACCTCCTTGTCTCTAGAGTTGTTAAACCACATTCTTTCAGGCGTTCTTCATAACTAAGGTCTCTAAGTTCTGGAATCATTTTAGTTGCTCTCCTTTGTATGCGTTCAAGCGTATCTATATCCTTCTTACGATATGGTCTCCATGCTTGTATACAGTATTCTAAATGAGGTCTAACTATTGCTTTATAAAGAGGTATAATTAACTTTTTTCCCTTGTATGTTATGTTTCTTCTAATCAATCCAAGAATTTGATTACCCTTTGAAGCTGCAATACCACACTGCTCTGAAACTTTCATATCAGCGCTTATTGTAACTCCTAAGTCCTTTTCTTTTACAGTAGTACCCAGAACAGTATCTCCCATTTTATAGTTTACATTCAAGTTCCCATGTCCTGTATGTAGGCATTTACATTTCCCAAAATTGAACAGCATCTGCCATTTCTCAGACCATTTCACTAATCTGTCTAGATCGTTTTGTAAATGTTGTTTATCACCATCAGTATTAACCTTTCTAAACAGTTTTGTGTCATCCGCAAATTTCAGTACGTTACTTGTTATACTGTCGTCCAAGTCATTGATATAAATTAAGAATAATATAGGTCCTAGTACTGACCCTTGAGGTACCCCACTCAAAACCGATTTCCAATTTGAAACTTCTCCATCTACTACAACTCGTTGTCTTCTGTCAGTCAGCCATTGTTCTATCCAGTCAGTTTTGCTATCCCCGATACCATGGGCTTTTAATTTAAGTAGCAATCTTTGATGTGGCACTTTGTCAAAAGCTTTCTGAAAATCTAAGTAGATAATATCTACTGGCGATCCCACGTCTATCCACTTAGTGATTTCTTCCAAAAAACATAACATATTTGTTAAGCATGACCTTGCTTTAAGGAATCCATGTTGAGATGAATTTAATAATTTATGCTTAACGAGGAAGTCCACCATATGGTCTTTAATTAACCTTTCTAATAATTTACAAATCACTGACGTTAAACTCACTGGTCTGTAATTCTCTGACTTATTTCTCGAACCCTTTTTAAATAATGGTATGATGTTTGCTTCTTTCCATTCAAACGGAACAACTCCCTCTTTTAATGACAAGTTGAATACTCTTGCAAGTGGTATACTGATTTGATCTACTGTTTCCATTAGTAATTTTGGAGGAATCCCATCCACTCCCGGTGATTTGTTATCCTTCATTGCCCTTATTTTCTTAGCTACCAATTCTGGAGTTACAACTAACGGTCCTAAATATTCAGATTTAGCCCCCTGAAATTTAGCATCAGCAACTGGTAATGAACTAATATCTTCCTTGGTAAACACTGAACTGAAGTAACCATTTAGGTCTTCCGCCATTAAAAACCCCTGTGATATTATATTTCCAGCACTGTCTTCTAGAGGTCCAACCTTGTCTTGTACGTTTTGTTTACTCCTGACATATGCATAAAAACTCTTGCTGTCATTTTTTATGTTACATGCCAGTTTTTGCTCATAGCTTCTTTTAGATTGTCTGATTTCAGTTGTAGCTGCATTAAGTGCCTCTTTGTATTTTGCATAGTCTTCTTCCTTTCTGGTACGCCTATAAACCCTCCACATAGTTTGTTTTAGCATTATTTTTCTAATAGCCTCTTTTGACAAATGTTTCTTTCTACACCGTTTTCCTTGTTTTCGGAAGGGAACAAATTTATCGATGATACTCTCAATTTCATATTTAAGAATGTTCCAGCATTCAATTGCGGTCTTATTCATCAGCATGTTATTCCAATCTAGCTGTGCTAAGTATTTTCTCATATCTTTGTAGTTACCTTTGTGGAAGTTTCTCTTGTACGTTTTCTTATTTTTACTTTCTGATTTTACATTGATGTCAAAATGTATTTGATTATGGTCACTATTACCCAATGGTTCAAATATTTTTACATTGTCCACTAATTCTTTTTGTGATGACAAAACTATATCTAATACATTTTCTCCCCTGGTTGGTTCTAGTACGTGCTGAGTAAGAAAGCTATCCTGGATTAAACATAGAAATTGTTGATCCTCAATCCCTGTGCTCTCTAGAGAATTCCATTGTATGTGTCCATGGTTAAAATCTCCCATTATGATACATTCCCCTTTACTAACTTCCTTTATAGCGTTTTTTATTTTTGTGTTGTCCTCTTCGTTTATGTTTGGACTTCGGTAAACTAATCCAATAGTTAATTTTGAATTTCCTGAAACAATTTTGCACCAAACAGCTTCATCGCAATCTGCTTCCCTTTCTAGTTTTATTTCATAAGCCTGAATAGATTCTTTAACATATAAAATAACTCCCCCGCCCCTTCTTCCTATTCGATCTTTCCTAAACATTACGTATCCTGTCAGTCCTAATTCAGCATCTGTAATATCTATGTTGGCCCATGATTCAGTTATACCAATTATGTGAGGGTCAATATCTTCTACCATAATGTTTAATTCATTTTTCTTATTTACTATGCTCCTTGCATTTAAACATACGCATATATAACCTTTTTCAGAGATGTTTTTCGGATGATTTGATATTGGTTTATCTGTGCTAGTGGCCTCTTGTTCTGCTTGAGACACCTCTAGGTAACCCCCCTGCACTTCTAGTTTAAAGAATGTTTACTTCCAAAAACATTTGTCATTGTACCCAAGTCGCTATCTACTGCTGCTGAAAGTTTGTCCGCGAATACTGCCGCCCCCTTTCCACTTAAATGAAGCCCATCCTTCATGTACATATCTGCCCTCCCAACAAAACTTCCCCATAAATCCACAAATCCAACTTCCTCTTCCCTACACAGCCTCTGGACTAACATGTTAATTGCCATCCCCCGACAATTTCGATATTTGTGACCCCTCCTGCCCATTACAGGTAAAATCCCTGACAGTATTACCTGCTCAACCCGCGTCTGTTTTAGTGTTCTGACCAACTGCCTATATTTCCTAACTATGGCAGTTGTACCCTCCCTCTCTACGTTATTTGTCCCTACGTGTACTAAAACAGATCCACCCTTACCCGAGCCTACGATGTTTTTTACCCTCTCAGTTATCGCCTCTATTTTGGCTCCAGGCAAGCAGACCACCACATCATCTCCCTTGTTTAAGACTCTGTCTGTTACTTCAGCACGAAACATAATAAAAGTTGCCGTCAGCTGTAGACTTATCTTTTTAACCGTGCTTACTGACCATTAATGCTAGGTCAGCATGAAACATAATAAAATGTTGCCGTCATCTGTAGACTTATCTTTTTAACCATGCTTATCGTCCATTAATGTTAGGTCAGCATGAAACATAATAAAATGTTGCCATCATCTGTAGACTTATCTTTTTAACCGTGCTTACCGTCCCTTAATGTTAGGTAGGCATGAAACACAATAAAATGTTGCCATCATCTGTAGTCTTATCTTTTTAAAAATGCTTACCATCCATTAATGTTAGGTCAGCATGAAACATAATAAAATGTTGCTGTTATCTGTAGTCTTATCTTTTTAAAAGTGCTTACCATCCATTAATGTTAAATCAGCATGAAACATAATAAAATGTTGCCGTCATCTGTAGTCTTATCTTTAACATTACTTATTAGAAATTGGCGAGCATGTGGCTCTTCAAACATCCAATTCTGCTACACTTTGTTGTTCCACCAGAATGGACATTGTCAGTAAAGGGAGTAAAACGGTGCTTATGTACGTCAGTTACCTGAAGATGGCTCATGATGTCTCAGTGAACTGGTCTGTTTCTCCATATACAGTGCACTGGATCCAGACTCCACAAAACATTTTGGTTCACACATCAGTCTGTTACAAAACAATTATGTTCAACAAAATTTTCATTATTGTTACTATTATGCTTAGGGATAAAGCATTGATGTGTTTGGTTGCTGCATGTGCTGTGGACAATGCTGCTGACCAAAGCCAGAGTGTTGCTGACCAATGAACCTGTGTATGAAATCATGTAGGCCTGTTTCCGGATCTGTTTGAGATGCGGCTCTCTGGTGAGTTCATTGGAATTATCCAAAGAATAATGATGACATGTTATGTGTTATACATCGCTGGTGTCTGTCTAGACAAGGTGCTCATGGTGCTGGTGTCTGTCTAGACAAGGTGCTCATGGTACTGGTGTCTGTCTAGACAAGGTGCTCATGGTACTGGTGTCTGTCTAGACAAGGTGCTCATGGTGCTGGTGTCTGTCTAGACAAGGTGCTCATGGTACTGGTGTCTGTCTAGACAAGGTGCTCATGGTGCTGGTATCTGTCTAGACAAGGTGCTCATGGTACTGGTGTCTGTCTAGACAAGGTGCTCATGGTGCTAGTGTCTGTCTAGACAAGGTGCTCATGGTACTGGTGTCTGTCTAGACAAGGTGCTCATGGTGCTGGTGTCTGTCTAGACAAGGTGCTCATGGTACTGGTGTCTGTCTAGACAAGGTGCTCATGGTACTGGTGTCTGTCTAGACAAGGTGCTCATGGTGCTGGTGTCTGTCTAGACAAGGTGCTCATGGTACTGGTGTCTGTCTAGACAAGGTGCTCATGGTGCTGGTATCTGTCTAGACAAGGTGCTCATGGTACTGGTGTCTGTCTAGACAAGGTGCTCATGGTGCTAGTGTCTGTCTAGACAAGGTGCTCATGGTACTGGTGTCTGTCTAGACAAGGTGCTCATGGTGCTGGTGTCTGTCTAGACAAGGTTCTCATGGTGCTGGTGTCTGTCTAGACAAGGTGCTCATGGTGCTAGTGTCTGTCTAAACAAGGTGCTCATGGTGCTAGTGTCTGTCTAGACAAGGTGCTCATGGTGCTGGTGTCTGTCTAGACAAGGTGCTCATGGTGCTAGTGTCTGTCTAGACAAGGTGCTCATAGTACTGGTGTCTGTCTAGACAAGGTGCTCGTGGTGCTTGGCTCCATTAATAGAGCAGGTTTTGGCAGCTCTAATTCAGCACCCATCTTACACACACTTGGTGCAGTGCATGTTAGAGTTTGTGAGTCCATGACAGTTTACACATTTACACCGTGTGGGATCTTTTACTTCCCCTGACATAGGGACCAGGTAAAGGCAACCTACAGCTTTTAGTGTCAGACCCAAAAGACACTAATGACTACGTTGTTGTTTGTTATTAGAATTAAGTTGACCGAGTTCAATCCCCATTGGCCATTATTTTTAGGTTTACATTTAAAAATTACATTGAACAATTTACATTTATTGCATGTTTATTGTCTTAGATGGGGTGCAGTAGTTTGTTGTCTTAGGTGGGGTGCAGTAGTTTGTTGTCTTAGGTGGGGTGCAGTAGTTTGTTGTCTTAGGTGGGGTGCAGTAGTTTGTTGTCTTAGGTGGGGTGCAGTAGTTTGGCGGTAGAATGATGGATGGTCAATCGGGAGGACCACAGTTTGAGTCCACCTGATGCTGTTTCAAATATTTAACTATTTCATTCACGCCACATTGCCTGTGTCTTATGGAAGAGTCACTAAAAGCTGTTGGTTCCTTCTACCTGAATTCTATGCCAGAGGAAATAAAATGTATGACACAGGGGAGGGGGTAAATGCAACCACATCAGAGGCAGAAGTGTCCATGACAATGGCTCAGTTAATTCAGCCAGATACCTCGCATGAAGACACGATGAATCAGCTGGTATATGAAATGAATGTTTTGTTGACTGAGAGCTGCTGCAGAAGTTGGCAGAACACACACTGATGGACATGGTGCAGGTTCTCTTCTCTCGCCTGCCTCACTTCAAAGAGGACCCCAAGTGGCTTGTCAACATGAAGAAGGTACACTTTCTATGTCTTCTCATCTGCACTCACAGTTTGATCACTTTCTGTTCTTGTTTGTGATTGAACACTTAAAACTCTCTCCCCAATTCATGTAGTCCACCGTGAATCAGATCGTTGATGTTCAAATGTGATTGAACACTTAAAACTCCCTCCCCAATTCATGTAGCCCACCGTGAATCAGATCCGTTGATGTTCAAATGTGACTGAACATTTAAAACTCCCTCCCCAATCCATGTAGCCCACCATGAATCAGATCCGTTGATGTTCAGATGTGATTGAACACTTAAAACTCCCTCCCCAATTCATGTAGTCCACCGTGAATCAGATCCATTGAATTTCAGATGTGATTGAACACTTAAAACTCCCTCCCCAATTCATGTAGTCCACTGTGAATCAGATCGTTGATATTCAAATGTGATTGAACACTTAAAACTCCCTCCCCAATTCATGTAGCCCACCGTGAATTAGATCCATTGATGTTCAAATGTGACTGAACACTTAAAAACTCCCTCCCCAATTCATGTAACCCACCGTGAATCAGATCCGTTGATATTCAAATGTGACTGAACACTTAAAACTCCCTCCCCAATTCATGTAGCCCACCGTGAATCAGATCCGTTGATGTTCAAATGTGACTGAACACTTAAAACTCCCTCCCCAATCCATGTAGCCCACCATGAATCAGATCCGTTGATGTTCAGATGTGATTGAACACTTAAAACTCCCTCCCCAATTCATGTAGTCCACCGTGAATCAGATCCATTGAATTTCAAATCTGTAATGTGAATGGTTTAAGCACCATATTGGCCTTATGTATTCGGACACCCTAAAAATCAGTAAAATTAATTGTGTACCATGCGTTATCGGATGCCTCTGTAGACATATTTCGCTGTGTTCCTATATAATTTGACACCAATTCATATCTGATGTGTGAGCAGCTAACTTTTCCTGAGCATTTTCTGAAGTCCAATTGTATTTGTAATCTTCAGTTTATGATGTATTTTCCAAACTAAAGTATGGGTATAAACTAAATTCAAGATACTGTGAGATAACAGGTGGCCACCACCAGGTAATTAACAGATAACAGGTGGCCACCATCAGGTAATTAACAGATAACAGGTGATCACCACCAGATAATTAAAAGAAAACAGGTGGCCACCACCAAGTAATTAACAGATAATAGGTGGCTACCACCAGATAATTAACAGATAACTGGTGGCCACCACCAGATAATTAACAGAAAACAGGTGGCCACCACCAGATAATTAACAGATATACGTATTTAACATAAATCTTTCCGTGACAAACTAAATTGGTACTGTATGCTGGCACAATCTTTTTTAATTTTCATAAAATACCAGTAGTCAAATTAAATGGTCTACTTGCTAACAGCTTTCTTGATGGTGTTAGAAGGAGTTGAAGTGGTGTAAGACTGCCTTTATTGAGAGTTGGGTAATTTGAGAAGCAATAGGATCATGTAAGGAGGAACTAAGACAGGAGAGAGAATGCCATTGATTTCAGTGTGTCATTTGTGTTGACAGCTAAAGATGCGAACCAGTGGAATGGATCCAATGCACAGCAACAAGTATAAGAAATGCTCGCCTAAACCAAAGCCGAAAAATATTCAAGGGGGGTTCTGGGTGGGGCGGCAGTTCACAGTACTTCACCCCCATTGCCCGCAGCAACTCGCCCAGTAAGTGTGCGACTCCGCCACAATAGGAACACGAGAAATGTGGCACATCAGAACAGGTCAACAGTATGGCGCCATCTGATGCTGACACACCATTGGCGGGGGCGATGTTGGATGTTGAGGCTACGTTGGAGAGGTCGGAGGTCATTGCCACGACACCTGTGACAGGCACCAAAACAGTTGTTGACATCCAGATGAGTTTCCAGGTGAGGCCTCACATGCTGTATTTGATGGGATTGGATGTACGTGTATATATGTACGTACATACATATGTACATATAATAGTTGTGCGACACTGTGGCTCAGTGGTTAGAACATTAGACTCTCTATTGAGAGGACCAGGGATTGAATCCTCCTGCTGCTGTTTCAAAGCTTGGGTTATTTTGTTCACTCCACATTGCCTCAGTTCACTCAGCTGTATAAATGAGGACCTGGCTAGAGACAGTCACGTGAGTGATGGGTATGAATGAATAAGTCACGCAGTAATTGTAGCATGGCTGAATGCTTCCCAGAGAAATCAAGTTGGTGTTCAAATGAACAGGTCTGCCATGGTGAAATGTAAAGTGCTTTGAATGTTCCCAAGGACTGGATACCGCACTATATGAGAACCTTACCTTTTTTGTGGACAAAGAAAATGCATAATTCCTAAATCATTATGAAAAATGAATTGGTTTTCGTTCTTGGGTCAGATATGGGTGGACAACCTATTCTTGGACCAGACACAAGTGCACAACTTGTTGTTGGGCCAGAAACGAATGGACAGTCCAGCCTTGAGTCTGACACTCAAGACACTGTACAAAGTGGTACGCCGCAAGGTGACATGACCCTTGTGACAGGTGACACAAACCAAGGTTACGTGGCAGACATGTCCGGTGACACTTGCGACCAACAGAACTGGAGGCATATCTCAGACTTGCACTGTACAGGTAAGTGGTCATCTCTGTATCCAGTGGCATATTTAGGGGGCCATTGAGCCATGACCCCCTTTGGCTTAATTTTTTTTTAATAGTTTTTACTGTATTTTTCTATTGCGCCGCTACATGGTAGCATGAATGAACAGGCTTGCCTCCCCGTTTGCGAGATCCTAGGTACGCTACTGTCTGTATCATGGTTTATATTGAGAATAATAAGACAACTTCTATTGCACTTAAATCCCTGGAAACACAAGTTCAGAAACACATCTAAACGAAAGGATTAGGCAATCTTGAAATTAATATACATTGTTAAAGTTGGATGAATATGCCAGGGAACTGTGGAGCTGTGGAGGGAAGCACTGTCAAACACACAGAGAGATAAGTCTTCAGATGATGACATCCTACTGACCTAACACTAACAGGGAGTATATTCCAAAGAGTTGGTGCAGCAACTGAGAAAGCCCAAGTTTCAATGTTTTTGTTCAACTCTGAGAACAGAAAGTAGATGAGAACTAGATGATCACAGCTGTCTGGGCGTTCTTGCAATCCAGGGTGAGCAGTGAATGTGTTTGAAATTATGAGACTTATTTCAGTTATGTGGTGATAATCTAGGGGTCATCTCAGTGGTGTGCTATACGTGGTCATAAATCAAGGGTTGATCTCAGTGGGGGTGGGGCCATGCCCCTCAAAACAGAAGACTTTGTTCAACACTAATTGTGACACTGAGTGAGTGTGAAGGTGTGCTGTTGTAAACAACCAGTGACACAAAGACAGGGGACACGGAGACACCAACAGACGGGGAGGATGGAGATGCACCTAGGGAGGCCAGTGCACCACCTCCGAATCGTTCCTCGGGACACGAGGTCAACTATGTGAATCCCCGAGGAGTGCGTTTCACTTCCCACCACAGGGGTAGGTTCAGAATAATGTCATATTTTTATTCTTGCTGAAGTTCCTTTTAATTCGACTTCTTGATAACATTTTATGTAAAATAATTGTTTTAGCCACATTGAGTTTTACTTCTAATTTTTAATTGTGTATAATATTATATTTAATTAGTTTACCTTTAAATTAATTTTATTGGTTTCAACATAGTTTTTATATGTGCTTTCTATGTATAATTTGTGATATTTTACGTAAAGCGTGAACTTTCAAGGAAACTAGTAAATGAAAATAAATTTATTATTAATTTGTTATTACGTGACTGGTGTGACATCAGTAATGTTGTGACATCAGTAATATACTTCCCACTAATATTTAGTGAAACAGTTACTATTAATGCTGATAGGAGTCTAATGCCAACATCAGTGGCAACCTTGTAGCAGTGTCAACTGTGTACAGGTAGACTTTAAATAAGTACCCTTGTGCCTTATGGTCTGCCATGTGTGTCATATATCTATGGTCTGTCTGTGTCTACAGGTTTGGGTACCCTGGTGCCCTATGGTCTGCCATGTATGTCACATCTATGGTCTGCCTATAGGTTCAGGTCCCCTGGTGCCCTATGATGTGCCATGCATGCGTGAGTTGTTCCGCTTCCTGATGTCGACGACCAACCCCCTTGACCGTCAGAACACAGATGTGATGGTCCACATGGGTCTGAGTCTGCTGACCGTTGCTCTGGAGGCCGGAGCTGACCACATCTCCAAGTTCAACTCTCTGCTCTATCTCATCAAAGACGACATGTGCAAGAATCTCTTCTTTGTGAGTCCATAGCTACACATGTTGATGTTTGTGGGGTAGGAGCGTGAATCTCTTTGTTCAGCATGCTGTAATGTCTTTTTATGGGATTGTCAAAGTAATAATAGTATTAGAGCAATTAAATGTTTAACATTATGAAACAAGACTTAACAAGATTGTCATCGAGTACAAAAACTCCAGATGGCAAGTGGACAAGGTAAGAGGCGTCAGTCCCGCTGACCACCTCACACAAGGACGTACGGCGATCGTACATTTGGTATAACAGCAGCACACCTACCAGCCAGTCTCGGGGACATTGATGACATAACTGCCTTAAAGTGATCTCTTAAGACATGTTTATACAAACAAGAATATATATATATATATCAGGTATTAGATTCTGCAGATACTCAGATTTTCACGTCACCTTCATGTTGAGGTGTTGCAGTTGGCAAAACATGGCAAACATCGACAACAAATTCTTTAGATTTGTGACTGTCATCCTTTTTTAATGCAAGTCGTATTCTGAGTGGCCAAAAATAGCGAATCACGACCAAGCTTACAATTCGTGCATGTCTTTGTTTGGCGGCAAGACATTCAATGTGGATGGGAAAATGAAAATCATTAAGTTATCCGCTCTAGTTTCAAACATTCCCATTTTAATTTATAGGTAGGATATAATATTTAATTTACAATGGCCGAAATATCTGGATTAATATCGTTGTCCATTGTTTTTAAGATCGTAATTTTTATCATTTTTGTTGAGTAAGCAATTTGGGGTTAGCGACATGTAAACGCAAATTAGAATTCTGTTCATGATGTTGTTATGTTAGTTGTTACGATTCATTACTGCTGGGTAAACAGGGTATACGTTTAAAGTATCCAATTTGGGTTTATAAGTTATTTTGGATGAAAATAAGTGCCAAAACTTCAGAAGAAGCGTTTTCAGGGTGATAATACATGAAGTACGCCTGTTTAACTTCTCGACTATCGTTGACAATAAATTGGTTTGCGTCGATACAATTTGTTTGACATTGTTAATTTTTCAAACGTTAATGGAAAGAAACACATACAACAGCAGAAGCAGTGAACAAGTTATTTATCCACAGTGAACACTGAACTTTCAAGGGGACATTTCTTTGTCATTTTTACAACTTTTAGTATGGAAATTTATGTGTGTATTTTTTACCATGAACACTAACTTTGTGTAGTGTGGTTTTCACAATGGACATTACTTTTCTCATGGAATTGTGTGTGTGTGTGTGTGTGTGTGTGTGTGTGTGTGTGTGTGTGTGTGTGTGTGTGTGTGTGTGTGTGTGTGTGTGTGTGTGTGTGTGTGTGTGTGTGTGTGTGTGTGTGTGTGTGTGTGTGTGTGTGTGTGTGTGTGTGTGTGTGTGTGTGTGTGTGTGTGTGTGTGTGTGTGTGTGTGTGTGTGTGTGTGTGTGTGTGTGTGTGTGTGTGTGTGTGTGTGTGTGTGGGTGGGTGGGTGGGTGGGTGGGTGGGTGGGTGGGTGGGTGGGTGGGTGGGTAATATACATTTAAAGTTTTATGCAAAACATTATTATATGTGCATATCAATATTAATATGCTGTAGCTTCCTTTTTTATATAAAGTCCAATATGTAGTGTTCCTATACACTACATTTGGGATTTTATGTAAAAAAAATTGAAGTTACAGTATATGAAGAAAATAGTCTCTGAGTGGCACGGTACATCACATTATTATTTAAAGTATGCCTACATGCAAGATATATATATTCTTCCTCTCACATGCCTGATATATATATATATATATATATATCAGGCATCACTTGATGGTCAGTATAGCCGGTCAAATGATGTGAAATCATAGAATGTATTCTTCTTTGTAGTTCACTTTAAAGGGGTGAGGTTGACTGGTTCTGGTCCTGCTGCACTGCTTCCGCTTTTGACTGTTTCCTCTGCTCCCTATCGGCAGCCTTTTCCCTCCACTTCCTCCTCCACTGCCTTCCTCACATCCCTCTTAATGGAGTCTTCCCACTCTAATTGTGGTCTGGTCCCTTTCCTGTGGCTACGCTGTATCACTGGCTATGCTCTCTTTGGTAGTTGGCGCACCTCCATTCGCATACAGTTGTCATACAACGTGCAAGTTAAATAATTAATATGTTTGTATCATGATCATGTGACCAACACTGTCTCACGATTGGGTATAATTTGTTGACTTAGAATCTTCTCTTAGTATGCTGATGACACAACCTTATCAAGTGCTTTAAACATTTAATAATAACATACACAATGACAATTTAGAATCTTTAATAAATGACAAACTTTTAAAAATAAATGAATGGTGCTCTTCCTCCTTGTTCCCTGCTTTACAGGGGTGAGGGTCAGGTACTGCATCATGACTTGGGGTTTTCAATCAAATAGAATAATAAAACTTCGAAAGAAAGCTTTGAGAATTATTACCTTAAATAATTATAATTCCCACAACGAGCCACTCCATAAAAAACTCAGCATGTTAACAGTAGATGACATTCTTAAATTAAACAATTAAAATTTTATTATAAATATTTACATAACAATTTACAAACACCTGTCACCCTTTTACTAAAAGATGCCTTAACTGCAAACACATATAATCAAGCGAGAATATTCATACATGAACATGCACAATGCACACGCGCACACACACACACACACACACACACACACACATACACTTCGTACGTACATACACAATCAGAGATGATATTTTTATGGGTTTTTTTATTTGTTTGACCAACTGATTTAGTTTAATTTTAGTTTGTAAGGTGGCTCCTCGATAGTGACTATCAAAGTCTTAGAGGAGTCTCCTGACCCTCTTTGTTTTTTTAACCTTAATATATATCATGTTTACTCACAACCGTATACACTTGTATTATGTAAAATTATAATTTAACATGGATATATATGTGTAATGTGAAATGTCTGATGGGTCAACTAAAAATTCTTCTTCTCTGTTACATTCAGTCAGGTACACAGTTTCAAAGAAGCACTTAGTGTAGCACATTATCCAAGTTTCTTCTGGGTGAACTATATATTTTATCCAATGAATTGAACTATGAACTAATCTCACTTTTGATGAACATTGGTCACCATGCTACATATCAACCCCTCTAGGCTAAGCTAACCATATTAATAACAAGAACCATAACGATTATGTAACCATCAAAACCTATTTTAAATAATGTGTTGTAACAAGAATACGAGACATATCTACCTAGGTAATGAAACCTGCACCTTTAGATTGATGTCGGTCTTTGTAGTCAACTCTTGTTTCTGTCTCTACATCGTCACAGGGAAGATGGGCCGGGCAGATGAGAGGATGGGGAGGAACAGTCCCACTCCCTCGCCAGTCCCGGGTCAGACAGGGATCACAACAGACCTGGGTAAGGACAGTAAAGGTAAAAGGTAAAGGTACGTTCTTATATAGCGCTGTATCCGGTCCATAGGACTGCTCAAAGCGCTTTACACTTCACCCCCTGGCAGACCTGTTCATTCCAAGGCCATCTCAACTTCTTTGGGAAGTATTCAGCCACGCTGCAATTGCTGCACGAAGGCTATTCGTTCACATATCCACCACTGTCTGTATTGCCAGGTACTCATTTATACAGCTGAGTGAACTGTGGCAACGTGGGGTGATCAAACTTGCCAAAGGTTCGAAGCGACCGCAGTGGGATTTGAAACCGGGTTCTCTCGATTGAGAGTCCGGCCTTCTAACCGGTATGCTATCGCGCCCCACAGTCCACAAGTGACCTACCCAATTAGTTTTTATGAGGCTTTGTAATTGTAGTTGAACCCACCACAGGCAGCAAGAATGAATGAGTTCACCAAGAACCCTGTCTACAAATGAGCAGTAGTTAATGACACGTATAATCTTCCTTTGTAAAACAATGTAGTTATACTCAATGTACAAACTATTATAATTGACCTGTTTGTAGCATTGTAATAATTTTGTATTATTTTTAAGCTATGTAATTGTTATTGTTATGTATTTTTTGTGTGTTGTAATTGAGTTGTTATGATGCTTTGTAACTGAACCCAACCCTGGTTGTTCGTAAATGTGAACTTAATATGTTCAGTGGTGCAATAGAATGATGTTTGAATCAAGTGTTCATTGGAACAAAGTATGTTAGATGACTGGACTCAGACCTAGTGGTGTGTGTCCAGAAGGAAGTAAGACAAAGGGGAAGGAGGCGCGCAGTGGACCAAAGGTGCATCCGAACCGGATGAAAGTGTCCAATGAGATTCCATCAGCTGAAGTGGTGACAGCTATCAAACAAATGAAGAAGGTAAGTTGTCTGAGGTGGTGACAGCTATCAAACAAATGAAGAAGGTAAGTTGTCTGAGGTGGTGACAGCTATCAAACAAAAGAAGAAGGTAAGTGGTCTGAGGTGCTGACAGCTATCAAACTAAAGAAGAAGGTAAGTGGTCTGTGGTGCTGACAGCTATCAAACAAAAGAAGAAGGTAAGTGTTTTGCAGTGGGTGAATTCAGTTGTTATAAAAACACATCTACATATTCCTTTATCTGCACAATTGATGTGACTTATATAAACTATATACTATATAAATAAATAAAATGTTATTACCCATTTTGTAAAAAATCTTTGTTTTATTTTGGTATAAATAAACACCCGTCATGTAACACACACTTGTGCCTATTTTGATTCAGGAATATTTTAAATGGTGGATGTTTACTTTATGTTTGGTGCATAAACTAGCTCCACTGTATTCACTACCAAAGTGAGAGTATTCATGACATGAATATTGTGAAAGAAATACAAATGCAATAAACATGAATGAATGCTTATAAATGGTAACTGACTAAGACATTAAAGTGCTATGACTTAGAAAAATTTTGTTCTAGAAATGATTGCTAAGATTTTTGGCTTTGACATGTAATAATCCTTATAAACAACTCCACCTTCCAAATCTGACATATTACAACATTTACACTTTCAAATAATGAGCATTTGCAAGGCTACTAGTTACCATATTTTATTTCAAGAATGGTATGTTCTATTGTTTTAATACCTTCACGGATTGCTGATTATTTTATTTCTTTCTATTGCCTCTGAGATTATTTAGATTCATATTAAAAAACTCCTCTGGGTTTACATTTGTTCTTTCCAGTTAAAAAACCAAATGTTGCCAGTTTAGGTGCTCTACGCTGCACCATAGATAACTTGAGTGTGCCTGTGTGTTTACACATAACAGTGTATACCACGTGATAACTTGAGTATGGCTCTGTGTTTACACATAACAGTGTATACCACATGATAACTTGAGTGTGCCTCTGTGTTTACACATAACAGTGTATACCACGTGATAACTTGAGTGTGCCTGTGTGCCTCTGTGTCTGCACATAACAGTGTATACCACATGATAACTTGAGTGTGGCTCTGTGTCTACACATAACAGTGTATACCACGTGATAACTTGAGTGTGCCTCTGTGTTTACACATAACAGTGTATACCACGTGATAACTTGAGTGTGCCTCTGTGTCTACACATAACAGTGTATACCACGTGATAACTTGAGTGTGCCTCTGTGTCTACACATAACAGTGTATACCACGTGATAACTTGAGTGTGCCTGTGTGTCTACACATAACAGTGTATACCACGTGATAACTTGAGTGTGCCTCTGTGTTTACACGTAACAGTGTATACCATGTGATAACTTGAGTGTGCCTCTGTGTTTACACATAACAGTGTATACCACGTGATAACTTGAGTATGCCTCTGTGTTTACACGTAACAGTGTAAACCACGTGATAACTTGAGTGTGCCTCTGTGTTTACACGTAACAGTGTATACCACGTGATAACTTGAGTGTACCTCTGTGTTTACACATAACAGTGTATACCACGTTGTAAGATATATACCTCCCTCTTCTTGTCTTCTTCGGGGCCGCACGCAATGGTCCAGGAGGCATTTCTCACAACGAAGGATATTTTGATTGTCCGTCGTTTTTGCGCTCGCCAGGTCGAGATTTATAACTGAATTTGTACTCACTCGACCAATGAGTACATAGAGTACTACAGAAGTGTAGTCAACGCATTGTTCTCCAGGTTCGAAACGATTTTAATCTTGGCATCAGACGGCTACGTACATAGTAGCAATATAATCACTCACGATGACAAATAAAAATAACAGTGAAGACATCTATCACTGTAAACCGTAAAGAAAAGTAGTGAATGTAAACATCACTCAAAATGTATACAGATTCTTAAAATCTAGAAGATTTGACAATAAAATTCTGGCCGGAAATTTTGAATTCTAATGCTAAAGCAGGTATGGCCCGCCAGGACCACCCTTACTGAAAATTTTGATGCCTAAAATTCAGCATGACTACACACCTAAGTGTGAATTTAAAATAGTCTTGCCGCCCCCTTGTAAACGCTCCTCCGGGGTATTTATACTCCCAGTTTTCCAAAATCAGACGCCGTCACTAGAGGCGCTGTGGTTGCTTAAATACCCAATACGCTTTACTATTGGTCAACTTGTTAAATCCACCCACCCTCTCAACCGCTGGACAATGACATCTGCCAATCTTCCTTTCCCAATTTTGCAAGTTAAACGTTTGAACTCTTGGAGCTGCGCCAATTCCAGGGTTCCCAGGGCTCCTTCTCGGTTCCCCAATTACGTTGACCCTCGGGTCAGAGCAACAAATGTCAGGATTAAAGGGAAGGCTGAAGTGTCTAAACAGTACCATCAATCTTTGACACCATATGGATTGTGTCCATATCCACTTGGGTGGTTTAATTATAAACCTTTAAAAACCTGTTTTTCTGTTGTTAATCTAGGCTTAACACATCGAATAAACTTCCAAATGACTTACTAAACATTAGCGCATAACTAATTAAAATCAACAAACTGGCCTATACTTTACAACGTGACAACTTGAGTGTGCCTCTGTGTTTACACATAACAGTGTATACCACGTGATAACTTGAGTATACCTCTGTGTTTACACGTAACAGTGTATACCACGTGATACCTTGAGTGTGCCTCTGTGTTTACACGTAACAGTGTATACCACGTGATACCTTGAGTGTGCCTCTGTGTTTACACATAACAGTGTATACCACGTGATAACTTGAGTGTACCTCTGTGTTTACACGTAACAGTGTATACCACGTGATAACTTGAGTGTGCCTCTGTGTTTACACATAACAGTGTATACCACGTGATAACTTGAGTATACCTCTGTGTTTACCCGTAACAGTGATAACTTGAGTGTGCCTCTGTGTTTACACGTAACAGTGTATACCACGTGATACCTTGAGTGTGCCTCTGTGTTTACACATAACAGTGTATACCACGTGATAACTTGAGTGTACCTCTGTGTTTACACGTAACAGTGTATACCACGTGATACCTTGAGTGTGCCTCTGTGTTTACACATAACAGTGTATACCACGTGATACCTTGAGTGTGCCTCTGTGTTTACACATAACAGTGTATACCACATGATAACTTGAGTGTGCCTCTGTGTTTACACGTAACAGTGTATACCACGTGATACCTTGAGTGTGCCTCTGTGTTTACACATAACAGTGTATACCACGTGATACCTTGAGTGTGCCTCTGTGTTTACACATAACAGTGTATACCACGTGATACCTTGAGTGTGCCTCTGTGTTTACACGTAACAGTGTATACCACGTGATACCTTGAGTGTGCCTCTGTGTTTACACATAACAGTGTATACCACGTGATAACTTGAGTGTACCTCTGTGTTTACACGTAACAGTGTATACCACGTGATACCTTGAGTGTGCCTCTGTGTTTACACATAACAGTGTATACCACGTGATACCTTGAGTGTGCCTCTGTGTTTACACATAACAGTGTATACCACATGATAACTTGAGTGTGCCTCTGTGTTTACACGTAACAGTGTATACCACGTGATACCTTGAGTGTGCCTCTGTGTTTACATGTAACAGTGTATACCACGTGATAACTTGAGTGTGCCTCTGTAACAGGTATATCACATGGGCACAGAACTGTTCAACCAGAAGCCAAGTAAAGGCATCACCTACCTCCAGGAGCATGGGTTGTTAGTGACGCCCATTGACCCCAGCGAGGTTGTGGTCTTCATCAAAGAGAACCACAAACTTGACAAGAAGCAGATCGGAGAGTTTGTGAGCCGACGCAAAAACGAACCAATCCTCATGGCATTCCTCAAGTGAGGCTTTATGTTCTTGGTCAATTCCAGGTAGTGCAGATTTAATCAAATATTTCCTGCCCATTGATTTGTTGTATTATGTGGGTTAAAATGCATATATTTAAGGCTGTATTTGCTGATTTCAAAGTGTTTCCTTTTAAGTAGATGTTCTATATTGGGAGTCCTATAGCAAGAGGTAATTTTATAGTCGGTTACCTATTATTTTGACTCACATGTTTATATCTTATTGTATATTATATATATCTTATTGTAATTTATTTCTAAATTATTCTAGAGCAGTCTATGCTTTACATATGCTTTCTTACCAGCTTACTTTCCCAACACAGGGGAACAGGGATATCGAAATTGCCGGAGGATGGCAATTAACATGTTGGTTCAGCAGCTATGTAGGGAAGAGGAAGTTGGATTTGTGGGGATGTTTGGTTGGGAGGGCTGATATGTACATGAGGGATAGACTTCATCTTAGTGGATAGGGTGCAGCACTGTTTGCTGGTGAACTATCAGCAGCAGTAGACAGTGGCATGGGAAGCATAACAAATATTTTTGGTAGCAAACATTGTTTAAATTAGAAGCGCCGGGGGTTACTTAGAGGTGCCTCAAACAGGAAAAGAGGCCACTAGTACACACAAATCAGTAACAAAATGTCCGGAAAACATTTCTGAAGCTGGTTATAAATGCGTGTGTTTAAATGCAAGAAGCATAGTAAATAAGAAAAATTAATTAAACATTATGGTAGAAGATATTAACCCTCACGTAATTGGTATAACTGAATCATGGGCCAACAAAGACATATCAGATGCTGAATTATGACTGACAGGATACGTAATGTTTAGGAGAGATTGAATAGGAAGAAGGGGTGGGAGAGTTATTTTATATATTAAAGAACCTATTCAGGCTTACGAAATAAAATTAGAAAGGGAAGCAAACTGCGAAGAAGCTGTTTGGTGCAATATAGTTACGGGAAATTCAACATTAACTATTGGATTAGTTTACTGAATTCCAAACGTAAATACAAATACATTTTGACATCAAAGTAAAATCAGAAAGTACAAATAAAAAATACAGGAGAAACTTCCATAAAGGTAAAAATAAAGATATGAGAAAATACTTAGCAAAGCTAGATTGGAATAACATGCTGAGGAATAAGACCGCAATTGAATGTTGGAACATTCTAAAATATGAAATTGAGAGTATCATTGATCAATTTGTTCCCTTGAAAAAAACAAGGAAAACGGTCCAGAAAGAAACACTTGTCAAAAGAAGCTATTAGAAAAATAGCGTACAAGCAAGCTATGTGGAGGGTTTGTAGGCATACCAGAAAGGATGAAGACTACACAAATTACGAAGAGGCACTTAATGCAGCTACAAATGAAATTAGACAATCTAAAAGAAGCTATGAAAAAAAATTAGCATGTAACATAAAAAATGACAGCAAGTTTTTATGCATATATCAGGAGTAAACAAAACATACGAGACAAGATTGGACCACTTGAAGACAGTGCTGGAAATATAATATCACACAGTGTTTTAATGGCGGAAGACCTAAATGGATACTTCAGTTCAGTGTTTACCAGAAAGGATATTAGTTCATTACCAGTTCCAGATGCAAAATTTCAGGAGGCTAAATCGGACTAAATTAGTATACCAGTGTTCAGTGAGTGTTCAACTTGTCATTAAAAGAGGGAGTGGTTCCTTTTGAATGGAAAGAAGCAAACATCATACCATTATTTAAAAAGGGTTCAAGAAATAAGTCAGAGAATTACAGACCAGTGATTTTAACATCAGTGATTTGTAAATTATTAGAAAGGTTAAGGTAGTTGGGGTGGCTATTATATGCTTGTCTTGAATTGATTAGTTTCAGTAGAAGTTTTAAAGATAAATTAACAGTTTCTTCACAGATTGTAGTTGAAATACTATATAATATACCAGTTTAAAAAAAATTAGTTTTTCATTTATTAGGTTATGTTACAAGGTTTTTAAAACATTTTTGTAAATGTGATAAAATAGCCACTAAAAACGTTGTTAATCGTTTTGAGACAATCCCCAAAGAAATAAATGACATACACATAAGCGTGATAGTGTAACTGATAACTTTATGGCAGATTTTGGTTAACATAAACCAATTATGTCGGCTACACCACCATGAATGAATTAACAAAAGTTGAATGACAGCCTAAAGTGGCAGTGTATTTTTGACACAAACCATTCACCAATCGTAAATTACTGCTGTATTATGTTGCGTGCACGTAAGACGCGTTCATATGCAAAATTGCAACATCGTGAGTGTTGTAGTTTTTCTCAAACAAGATTTAACAAGATTTCCATCCCAAACAACAAGTTCCAGATGGCAAGAGGACAAGGAAGCCATTGGCTTATCGAGAATTGTCGTCTATGGTATCAGGTTATGCCAGTCATCTAACAAACATTGGTCATTTTGATTGGCGCGTTATCCCGTGGGGTCACCAGGTCACATACTTGTCGGCATTTCCGTTCGTGTCAAAGGCATGATAAACTACATTAATGCTCACTGAACGCTAATATTTGCTTGTTTAAGTAGTAAGTACATGATTTAGTTAGATAGATATAATACTGATGTGTACTAGCATTACAGTAACCAGACGATGTGGTCCACTCACGGCGAACGAATATAGCTGGTTCAAACATCATAGGCATAGCACACATGGTCGTTATTATGGAAACATTGTCGTATTTCCGGGAACTCAAGGGGATTTCCAAAAGGACTGCATTTTTAAAGGATGGATTGGTGAAATATGACGTTAGTGCAGGGTGATTTTTTGTGGTGTCAGCGTTTAGTTCAGTGTATCCTAGCATGTTATGAAGAAAAAAATAAAAAAATCAACTGACATGCTAGCCGCCCCAACCACCTTAATTAAAGACCATATGGTGGACTTCTTTGTTAGGCATAAATTATTAAATCCATCTCAACATGGATTCCTAAAAGCGAGGTCATGCTTAACGAATATGTTATGTTTTTTTGGAAGAAAACACTAAGTGGATAGATGAGGGATCACCAGTAGATATTATATACTTAGATTTTCAGAAAGCTTTTGTCAAAGTGCCACATCAAAGATTACTACTTAAATTAAAAGCCCATGGTATCGGGGATGGCATAATCGACTGGCTAGAACAATGGCTGGCTGACAGAAGACAGCGTGTTGTAGTAGATGGGAAGGTTTCAAACTAGAAATCAGTTTTGAGTGGGGTACCACAAGGATCAGTATTAGGACCTTTATTATTCTTAATATAATATTATATCAGTGACTTGGACGATAATATAACAAGCAGTGTACTGAAATTTGCAGATGACACAAAAGTGTTTAGAAGGGTTAACAATGATGGTGATAAACAACATTTACAAAATGATCTAGACAAATTAGTTAAATGGTCTGAGAAATGGCAGATGTTATTCAATTTTGGGAAATGTAAATGCCTACATACAGGACATGGGAACTTGGATGTAAACTTTAAAATGGGAGATGCTGTTCTGGGTACTTCTGTAGAAGAAAAGGACTTAGGAGTTACAATAAGCACTGATATGAAAGTTTCAGAGCAGTGTGGTATTGCAGCTTCAAAGGGAGATCAAATTCTTGGGTTGATTAGGAGAAATATAACATACAAAGAGAAAAAGGTAATTATACCTCTGTATAAAGCAATAGTTAGGCCTCATTTAGAGTATTGTATACAAGCCTGGAGACCATATCGTAAGAAGGATATCGATATGCTTGAAAGAATCCAGAGGAGAGCAACTAAAATGATTCCACAACTGAGAGACCTTAGTTATGAAGAACGACTGAAAGAATGTGGTTTAACAACCCTAGAGACAAGGCAGTTAAGATGAGATGAAATTGTTGAAGTTTTTAAGATATTGAATGGGTATGAAAAATTGATAGAAATATTTTTTTCTCACTCAAGAAAGATAATAGAACTAGAGGACATGAGGTAACATTAGTAAAGGATCAGTGTAGATTGGATATCAGGAAGTACTCGTTCTCACAGAGGACAATCAATGAATGGAACAAATTATCTACAGATTGTGCAGCCGCTAGCAGCGTGAATATGTTTAGAAACAAGGTTGACACATATCTCAGGTGGGCTTACATGTAGATTAAAAATGTTGGACTCTCGATAAGCCAATGGCTTCCTTGTCCACTTGCCATCTGGGCCTTTGCCTTGGATGGCAATCTTGTTAAAAACACATTGGTCAGATTAAGGGTTGAACATTTAACCAGTCATATACCAGTCTTTGCCAGGATGGTCAATAAAAATGTAGGTCAATGTAGGAGCGTTTTTGCTGTTTTTGTCACATGGTGGCAACAGCCTGCCAACCCTGTCACGTGATGCCACCCCACAAGTTACGACACCCCACAACTAACAACACCCCACAAGTGACAATACCCCATAGTTGCTGTCTCTTTACTGGTCGTTCAACTTTGAGGACACGCGGGTAGACGAGTCTACGCATGCTGTTGGAGTCCTTCCGACTGCCCGGCGAGGCACCGGTCATCTCCTACATCCTAGAGCACTTTGCTGACCACTGGCATGTAAGTCTAGTGGATAGAAGCTACCCTTAATAATCTGTAGTACCTCTTGCATTACATGCGTTGATGGATATATGACACATAATTTATTTTGTCCCTTGCATTTAGTAAGTCTGATCAATTATATATAACGAATTATCGTGTCGGCAAAGAATATATCATACCAAAAATAACGCTTACTGATATGTAACAAAGAATCACAACACTACCATCAGAATACAAAAATCATTCAATCCAACGTTTGAATAATTTTGAACGCAGATTAATGCATGTTGGCGTATATACACATTTGTTCTGACACATGACAAAACAATCACGGTAATTTATTAGGTGTTTAATTGATTATTTCATTAAAATTATGTCAGCTACTCATTGTGTAGTTCACTCAGCTTTGTAAATTGAGTACCTGGCTATAGACAGAATAGTCTGTAATTGCAGCATGGCTGAATGCTTCCCAGATAAGTCAAGTTGGTGTTGGAATGAACAGATATGCCAGTTAGTGAAGTGTAAAGCACTTTTTGCAGTCCTAAGGACTGTAAACCACTGTATTATATAAGAACTTGCCTTTATGTAGTTTAATTAAGGACTGGAAACCTCTGTATTATATTAGAACTTGCCTTTATGTAGTTTAATTGCTAGTGTGATGACCATGTTTGTTTGCTGTTTACGGAAGATGACTGAAGAAAGGTTTGTGAATGCGGATGCGGCCTTCACACTGGCCTATGCTGTCATCATGCTGAACGTGGACCAACACAACACCAACGCCAAGAAACAGAACGTACCGATGACCAGCAAGGTGAGTGGATGATGGGTGGACGCTGTCTTCAACGTCTGGGATATGTGAGAAAAGCACTTAATGAGAAGTAATAGGAACAAACATAGACTGATGTGTGCATCTAGGCATGTGTGTGCATACATGTGTGTACATGTGTGCATCTAGGCATGTGTGTGCATACATGTGTGTACATGTGTGCATCTAGGCATGTGTGTGCATACATGTGTGTACATGTGTGCATCTAGGCATGTGTGTGCAAACATGTGTGTACATGTGTGCATCTAGGCATGTGTGTGCATACATGTGTGTACATGTGTGCATCTAGGCATGTGTGTGCACTGTGCATACATGTGTGTACATGTGTGCATCTAGGCATGTGTGTGCATACATGTGTGTACATGTGTTCATCTAGGCATGTGTGTGCATACATGGGGATACAGAGAGACGATCTAATGATAAAGTCAATTCTTTTGATGAATTTAACAAAAACTATTCACGCATTACATATTTAAATAGCAGTGAACCTGATTCGCGATGGGCTAAATCATTTGAGGGTCTGAAGGTTTTGTGTTGTGTTATTTGTCCACATCCGCATCCCTCTCTTGTTTCTAGGAGTTCAAGAAGAATGTGAAGGGAGTGAACGGTGGCGGAGACTTCGACCAGGACATGCTAGAGGAGATCTACAATGCCATTAAGTGAGAACTTTCTCATCATCCTGTTTTCTTCAGGTCATGCATAGCTTCTGAAATGTGCAGTTGTGCATTGCCAGAGTAAAATGTTTTGTATGAATTCATGTAGTGTAACATTTCTGACCGTGAAGCGTCTTTAAAGCGTGGAACTGATATTGTTGATGCTGCTTATGTTGTACATGTGATGAATGTGTTGTGGAGCTGATGAGATTCTGTTGTGATGTAGATCTTAAGAGATTGTGTTGTGATGTAGATCTCAGGAGATTGTGTTGTGATGTATATCTCAGGAGATTGTGTTGTGATGTAGATCTCAGGAGATTGTGTTGTGATGTAGGTCTCAGAAGATTGTGTTGTGATGTAGATCTTAAGAGATTGTGTTGTGATGTAGATCTCAGGAGATTGTGTTGTGATGTAGATCTCAGGAGATTGTGTTGTGATGTAGGTCTCAGAAGATTGTGTTGTGATGTAGGTCTCAGCAGATTGTGTTGTGATGTAGGTCTCAGGAGATTGTGTTGTGATGTAGGTCTCAGAAGATTGTGTTGTGATGTAGGTCTTAGGAGATTGTGTTGTGATGTAGATCTCAGGAGATTGTGTTGTGGTGTAGATCTTAAGAGATTGTGTTGTGATGTAAATCTCAGGAGATTGTGTTGTGATGTAGGTCTCAGAAGATTGTGTTGTGATGTAGGTCTTAGGAGATTGTGTTGTGATGTAGATCTCAGAAGATTGTGTTGTGATGTAGGTCTCAGAAGATTGTGTTGTGATGTAGGTCTCAGGAGATTGTGTTGTGATGTAGATCTCAGAAGATTGTGTTGTGATGTAGGTCTCAGAAGATTGTGTTGTGATGTAGGTCTCAGAAGATTGTGTCGTGATGTAGATCTCAGAAGATTGTGTTGTGATGTAGGTCTCAGAAGATTGTGTTGTGATGTAGGTCTCAGAAGATTGTGTTGTGATGTAGGTCTCAGAAGATTGTGTTGTGATGTAGGTCTCAGGAGATTGTGTTGTGATGTAGGTCTCAGAAGATTGTGTTGTGATGTAGGTCTCAGAAGATTGTGTTGTGGTGTAGGTCTTAGGAGATTGTGATGCCTGTGTTGTGGAGTTGACAAGATTGCTATGTTTACATTGAAGATCTGATGAGATTGTGGTGATTGTGTTGTACAGTTGAGAAGATTGTGGTGTTTGTGTTGTAGTGCAGAGGTGATTGTGGTGTTTATGTTGTAGAGCTGATGAGACTGTGATGCCAGTGGAGCAGACGGGTGTTTGTGTTGTAGAGCTGACAAGATTGTAGTGTTTGTGTTGTAGAGCTGATGAGGTTGTAGTGTTTGCGTTATAGAGTTGACAAGATTGTTGTGTTTGTGTTGTAGCTCTGACAAGATTGTGGTGTTTTTGTTGTAGTGCTTACGAGATTGTGGTGTTTGTGTTGTAGAGCTGATGAGATTGTGATGCCAGCGGAGCAGACAGGTCTTGTCAAGGAAAACTATCTCTGGAAGGTGAGAAATAACTTCTCATATTTATGCTAGAGGATCATGTCTCTAGAAACTAATACTAATTAAATCTCCAGTAACCATATCTGTTTCCTCAGTTGTTTATTGGTTTCTGAATATCTGGATGATATTTTATTGTATAGCATCTGACCAATGCAGTATCCTCTTTCTAGATGCTTCTGCGACGTGGTGCCACGAATGAAGGCAACTTCCTGCATGTGGCGACAGGCATGTTTGATCATGATCTGTTTGCACTCGTCTGGGGTCCAACGGTCGCAGCCCTGTCATTTGTGTTTGACAAGAGCAGTGACGAGGCCATCATACAGAAGGCTGTCTCAGGTTTCAGGTACGGTTTCTAAAACTAACAGGGGACAGTATGTAACTTTAATGGCATTTTGAGAAGGACCAAAACATGCTTATTTCGCCATCACTACCTGGCTTGATATAGACACTTCTTTCCTCATCTAAGCCACATTGCTTTCTAATTTTCTTGCCTATTTATTTATATATTTATTATTTATTGATTGAAATTATACTTTAACACTTTATATAATCTATCTATTAGCTGTGTTGACTATTTAAATACATTTAGTGTACACTTATTTCTATTATTATTAACTTAACTTAGTGTGAACTGCCTTGATTTGTAATTATTTACTTAAAAAGCACAATGTCAATACCAGCATTGTTATTATTATTATTATGAGACATGAGTGTAGAGCTGTGACACACGTGTTACAGGAAATGTGCCATGATCTCAGCCCACTATGGCATGAGTGATGTATTCGACAACCTCGTCATCTCTTGTGCAAGTTCACGACCCTGCTCAGCTCAGCCGAGGTGAGACTAGCATTCCCTTGCTCTGTGTTGTGTCTGCGTTGGTAGTTGTAATCTATCGCATCATTTGTCTTACAAACTAGCAACAGTAGTGTATGTTATTAATTTTTAATATGCTGTGGATGCCACGGACAATCTTGGATATGGCACTATATCAAATAAAATATTTATTATTATAAAAAGTATTAATTCTCATTGTGGGCAATACAAAATTCTATGCTGATTTTATAACTGTTTTAATATGTTTGATAATAAAGTTGACAGATATCTGAAAAGGGCCAGCTGCATACATGAATGAAACATTGACAGTCTCTCGATGTACTGTAGTCACATGTCATTTGGAGCTCGTTGCTTCAAATGACAATCCTAATCGATCAATCTTTTTAAAATGTTTCATGTGTCTTCAGTGACATTTAGATGAAGTAATTAATAGTGAATAGCACAGTGTAGGTTATGAGTCTTGGTTGAATGTAGAAATCTAAACAGTTTCTATTCCTGCTGCCACAAGATCTTGTTGCCAACCTGCAGTGAGCCGGTGTAGTGATACTAAATCTCCTGGACAAAGGGACAAAGAGGAGAGTCAAACACCCTGGACAAAGGGACAAAGAGGAGAGTCAAACACCCTGGACAAAGGGACAAAGAGGAGAGCCAAACACCCTGGACAAAGAGATAAAGAGGAGAGCCAAACACCCTGGACAAAGGGACAAAGAGGAGAGCCAAACACCCTGGAAAAAGGGACAAAGAGGAGAGCCAAACACCCTGGACAAAGGGACAAAGAGGAGAACCAAACACCCTGGACAAAGGGACAAAGAGGAGAGCCAAACACCCTGAACAAAGGGACAAAGAGGAGAGTCAAACACCCTGGACAAAGGGACAAAGAGGAGAGCCAAACAACCCAGTGCATTATAAATGTCTTGTTTGTTTATTATTATAATTATATGCCTATGTTTGCAGTCAGCGGACATGATCCCAGTGCAGTTTGGCAACAACTCGAAGGCACAGCTGTCCGCTCGCACCGTCTTTGGACTGGCCCATCGCCATGGCGACATCCTGAGGGACGGATGGAAGAACATCCTCAACTGCATCCTGCAGCTGTACTGAGCTGACCTGCTGGTTAAGGTGGGAGAGGGAGCGAGGAAGGGAGCGATGGAGGGAGGGAGATGGGTGCAGGGAATGATATACAGTAATTAACCATGTTCTCCATGTTACATGTTAAGGTCCTACTGTACAGATTTCTTAGTTCCAGGCATTAATGGTGCTTCCTCAATTTGATTTTTTTCAGTTGCCTTGTTTCAGATTTCATTTTGTATAAAAGCAAACCTGTTTAGCATTCACTATGATAAAATGACTCATTTATGCAAATGTTTTATATTAAATTAGTTTTGATGGAATCATCGAACAAATTATTAAATTATTTCTGAACGAGTTCGATCAAAGTCACTTCTTTCGATGATATTAACAGAAGCATGCACTCTTATTAAATTGACTCTGTTATTTATTTATGCCATTCACACACTACACATTTGAACAGCAAGCAACCTGATATTAACAGAAGTACGCACTCTTGTTAAATTGACTCCATTATTTATTGATGCTATTCACACACTACACATTTGAACAACAAGGAACCTGTTTTACATATAGCTAAATCAACAGAGGAGGGAATTTTAAATAAAAAGTTAGTAAGTTCTTACTGTCAAGTTAACATTGTGGCTACCTGAAGTCTACCCTGATGAAAATACCAGTCATGTTTCTGTCAGTTATTTCCATTCTAATAATATCGTTTCATAGTTTTATACACTGGATCTGTTGGTGTAAAAAACAAACTGTTTGGAGTGCACATTGGACACTATTTAATGTCATTTTAAATTAGTATTTAGCTGAGATGACTGATCACTAGCACCACTTAAGGGGTCCCGCGGCTCGAAATCGACCAAAAATGCCATTTTGCGATTTTGTCATTTTCCGGTAGATTGACATCTTATACACCTTCATGCATCACCTTTATTCCATATTCGAAATGTAAATACTACTAATATAATAAAATATGACATACCCCTATTGTCTCAAGTAATGAAATAAGCTTGGCAGCCATTTTTAAATGTCCAATAATCGCTAAAAAGTTTGTTCGATTCCAAACACATGCCAACCGCTAAACCCGCCATATTTGACACCGTCTTGTCCAGAAATTCACCTATGTCCCGGATGTAGGTCCAAAGTTCATGTAGCGGGTCATTATAAGCCTCTATCTAGAGTTTAATTTATGCGTTGATGACCATATAAGGATAGCCTACGCAATCTTTGGCTCATTATAATAATGCGTAGAATTTTCATCCAATGAACGCGCGCGCTGACGTGATGACCGCATGACGCGCCAATCAGCGCGGCTTCCGGGGACGCGCAGATGTGTAAACAAAATGGAATCGACAAGAAGAAAGAAAACAACGGACTGTGCATTTGGTAGGAAAAAGAGACGAAAGAACAGACCTGGAGCAGGGAGACCACCTAAAAGAGGTTTGTAAATACGTTGGTGCACAATGTTATCAGAGAAAGTTTCAGTATTTTGTAAAAATATTGGCGTAAATGGACGACGTAATCAGCCGAGTCGAACGATGTACGTTTCCCCTGAGTTATGTGATATTACAGAGGGAGAGTTATATTATTCTAGTGAAGTATTATTGTGGGCGTATTGTGCTTTTTATTATTTTCATGTCGAATATTATGGAAATGTTATATTGTTTTACGTTTTGGGGTTTACTTATTGTAATTATTATATACACTAGTAGCCAATGCTTGTGTATAATAATGGGTATTTATACATGATGTTTGATTGATTGTTCATTTTGGCTGTTTCAGCTGATGTTAAAGAGACTTCATCTGAAGCATCAGTGTCTTTGACTGAACTACAGTCAGTCTCAGCAAGTCGCCGCAAGATTATGCTGCTGTCTCCACGTCGTGAGGATACAGAGACTGCTTCTACCTCTACTAATGCTCCAGACAGTCAGTTTGTTCTGCTACACCTGGACAAGCTGCATGACTTGCTGAAGCCTCTTGTTTGCCCACAGTGTAACAAGACAGGGCTGCGTGTTACCTCAACAGATACGAAGGGGTACGCGGTTCACCTTCTGCTAGTGTGTGACAACTGCAGTGCCACTCTGTCGAGCAACTATTCCTCACCACAACTGCCAATAAGTGATAACCCAACACGACAGCCCTATGCCATCAACCATCTTGCTGTGCTGGCTGCCCGTGAGGGTGGAATCAATCAGATGGGACTTGTGAAGCTGACCACGTTGATGAATGTCAAGGGCGGCATCCATCACAAGACGTTCAGCACAATTACCGACACAATCAAACAGAAGCTTGTGTACGGGACAGCCTACAACACCCTCGTAGAGGCACACAACACTGTTCGCAGAGTGCATGAGGACGTCTATGGACAGCACGATGGGCCGCTGCAGCTGTCAGTTAGTTATGATGGCACGTGGAAGAAGAGGGGATTCCATTCTCCATTCGGCGTGGGGTTCGTAATCGATGTGCTGACTGGACTGGTCATTGATTATGAGGTCCGGTGCAAGTACTGCATGGAGTGCGAGCTTGTGGGGAAGAAGCTGAGCGGAGAGGCGAAGACTCAGTGGCAGCAGCTGCACCAGGACCACTGTGATGTGAATCACACCGGCTCCAGTGGTTCAATGGAGACTGCCGCTGCCAAGATAATGTGGGCAAGGTCAGTGGAGTTGATGGATGCCCACTATACCTCCATCCTGGGCGATGGTGACGCTGCTGTCATGTCAGCCCTCAACACCCTCCAGCCGTACGGTGCTCATGTGGTTATCGAGAAGCACGAATGCATCAACCATGTGAGCAAGCGTATGTACAAGGGGCTTGAAAAGGCGATCAAGGAATCTTCGATGCAAACGAAGGATGCTCGCAGCAAGGCCAAGAGCAGCACCAAGACTCCTGCAACCACCAGTCTCGGTGGAAAGGGCAGACTTACAGCTCATCGCATGAAGAAGTGGTCTCAATATTATCGCAATGCTATAATAAAGAACTCGCCAGATGTTGAAGCAACACGACATGCGATCTGGGCGATCTTCTTTCACAGTGTCTCCACTCCGGAGGACCCTCACCACGCCCACTGCGACCCTGACTGGTGTTACCACCAGCAAGCTGTGGCTGAGGGAGTGGACCCTGAAGAGAAGCGGAAGGAGGTTGCCCATGACCAGCCACTGCCCCTAGAGCCAGCCAAGTGTCTCGTGCCGCTGTTTGAGCGGTTGGCCAACCCTGACTTGTTGGAGCGGTGTATGTCGCTTGGCACCTCCAACGCCAACGAATCACTGCATGCCGCCATCTGGAAGAGAGCACCCAAGGCAACATTCAGCTCAAGAAAGACTGTTGAAATAGCAATTGCCTTGGGCATCACTCATTTCAACAAGGGAGCCAAGGCGATGGTTGAGGCAGCAGAGGCAGTGTTCCCCCAAGCCGGACCGAGCCATCAGTTGTCTGCACTAGCAGAACGCATTGATAAAGCTCGGCTGCGCAAAGCAGATACTGCAACAAAAGAGGAAACAAAGTCCAGCAGGAAGAGGAAAGCTCTTCTAAAAGTGCACGATGATGATAAACAGGCAGAGGAGGAGGGCCACCTCTATAATCCTGGCACCTGGTGAACGCGCTAGCATAACCAAGAAATGTGTCACAAAATAAAAATATTTTCCTCACATGTATTTTGTTCATTGCACAGCTCCAGTATATAGTAGCATTCAATTTCATGCATATAAAATATTTAATTTCAAATGAATTATTAGTGTTTTATACTGCATATCCGTTTTTTTTCTTTTTCTGAAAACGACTTTTTCGGACATTTGCTGAGTTTATGAAAATTATTAAAGAAAAACGGTGCAAGCTAGAAACTTGAAGTTTTTACCAGTTATTCCCACATCTATATTCTGTCAGATAAAGACTATTCTGAATATTATAGGTTAATGGTGAGAGATGACAGCCAAGATGCAGTAGACCAAGTACCTTTGAAAAAAAATACATACCTAAATTGCATGTGATGTCAGGCATAAAAGCCAGGCATATTGGCTGCAAACCACCTTATCTGCTCGAGGAACATTCCAGCTGTTGATTATTAACTATTGCATTGTCAGAAATCCAACGGAAACTTCAGAATAATTTTCAAGGTTACGTCTACCCCTACTACACTTCAAACGTCCATTGCCATGGCAAAACATAAGCAAATGAGCCCAAATTTAACAAGTCATACAATGTTCATATATGTAATAAGTTCCCCAAATTTGGTTATGATAGGTTCATTATTAACCGAGATATGACATATAGCTGTTTTCGACCAGTGGGACCCCTTAATACACTGAAGGGTGTTGTCTTAAATTTATGTAACTAAACTGTTTGTTTTGGATGAATAGGTTGAAGATTTTGTTGACCCAAATGGAAAGATATCACTGATACGAGAAGAGACTCCCGCCCAGAGGTGAGGATTTCCTCCTGAAATGTATTGTAATGAGGCATGGCAGCTCGGTGGGTTGAAATGTATTGTAATGAGACATGACAGCTCAGTGGGTTGAAATGTATTGTAATGAGGCATGACAGCTCAGTGGGTTGAAATGTATTGTAATGAGGCATGACAGCTCAGTGGGTTGAAATGTATTGTAATGAGGCATGACAGTTCAGTGGGTTGAAATGTATTGTAATGAGGCATGACAGCTCAATGGGTTGAAATGTATTGTAATGAGGCATGACAGCTCAGTGGGTTGAAATGTATTGTAATGAGGCATGGCAGCTCGGTGGGTTGAAATGTATTGTAATGAGGCATGACAGCTCAGTGGGTTGAAATGTATTGTAATGAGGCATGACAGCTCAGTGGGTTGAAATGTATTGTAATGAGGCATGACAGCTCAGTGAGTTGAAATGTATTGTAATGAGGCATGGCAGCTCGGTGGGTTGAAATGTATTGTAATGAGGCATAACAGCTCAGTGGGTTGAAATGTATTGTAATGAGGCTTGGCAGCTCAGTGGGTTGAAATGTATTGTAATGAGGCATGACCGCTCAGTAGGTTGAAATGTATTGTAATGAGGCATGGCAGCTCAGTGGGTTGAAATGTATTGTAATGAGGCATGGCAGCTCAGTGGGTTGAAATGTATTGTAATGAGGCATGACAGCTCGGTGGGTTGAAATGTATTGTAATGAGGCATGGCAGCTCGGTGGGTTGAAATGTATTGTAATGAGGCATGACAGCTCAGTGGGTTGAAATGTATTGTAATGAGGCTTGGCAGCTCAGTGGGTTGAAATGTATTGTAATGAGGCATGACAGCTCAGTGGGTTGAAATGTATTGTAATGAGGCTTGGCAGCTCAGTGGGTTGAAATGTATTGTAATGAGGCATGACAGCTCAGTGGGTTGAAATGTATTGTAATGAGGCATGACAGCTCGGTGGGTTGAAATGTATTGTAATGAGGCATGACAGCTCGGTGGGTTGAAATGTATTGTAATGAGGCATGACAGCTCGGTGGGTTGAAATGTATTGTAATGAGGCATGACAGCTCGGTGGGTTGAAATGTATTGTAATGAGGCATGACAGCTCGGTGGGTTGAAATGTATTGTAATGAGGCATGACAGCTCGGTGGGTTGAAATGTATTGTAATGAGGCATGACAGCTCGGTGGGTTGAAATGTATTGTAATGAGGCATGACAGCTCGGTGGGTTGAAATGTATTGTAATGAGGCTTGGCAGCTCAGTGGGTTGAAATGTATTGTAATGAGGCATGACAGCTCGGTGGGTTGAAATGTATTGTAATGAGGCTTGGCAGCTCAGAGGGTTGAAATGTATTGTAATGAGGCATGACAGCTCGGTGGGTTGAAATGTATTGTAATGAGGCATGACAGCTCAGTGGGTTGAAATGTATTGTAATGAGGCATGACAGCTCGGTGGGTTGAAATGTATTGTAATGAGGCATGACAGCTCAGTGGGTTGAAATGTATTGTAATGAGGATTGGCAGCTCGGTGGGTTGAAATGTATTGTAATGAGGCTTGGCAGCTCGGTGGGTTGAAATGTATTGTAATGAGGCATGGCAGCTCGGTGGGTTGAAATGTATTGTAATGAGGCATGGCAGCTCGGTGGGTTGAAATGTATTGTAATGAGGCATGACAGCTCAGTGGGTTGAAATGTATTGTAATGAGGCATGACAGCTCAGTGGGTTGAAATGTATTGTAATGAGGCATGACAGCTCAGCGGGTTGAAATGTATTGTAATGAGGCATGACAGCTCAGCGGGTTGAAATGTATTGTAATGAGGCATGACAGCTCAGTGGGTTGAAATGTATTGTAATGAGGCATGACAGCTCAGTGGGTTGAAATGTATTGTAATGAGGCATGACAGCTCAGTGGGTTGAAATGTATTGTAATTAGGCATGGCAGCTCGGTGGGTTGAAATGTATTGTAATGAGGCATGGCAGCTCAGTGGGTTGAAATGTATTGTAATGAGGCATGACAGCTCAGTGGGTTGAAATGTATTGTAATGAGGCATGACAGCTCAGTGGGTTGAAATGTATTGTAATGAGGCATGACAGCTCAGCGGGTTGAAATGTATTGTAATGAGGCATGACAGCTCAGTGGGTTGAAATGTATTGTAATGAGGCATGACAGCTCAGTGGGTTGAAATGTATTGTAATGAGGCATGACAGCTCAGCGGGTTGAAATGTATTGTAATGAGGCATGACAGCTCAGTGGGTTGAAATGTATTGTAATGAGGCATGACAGCTCAGTGGGTTGAAATGTATTGTAATGAGGCATGACAGCTCAGTGGGTTGAAATGTATTGTAATGAGGCAAGGCAGCTCAGTGGGTTGAAATGTATTGTAATGAGGCATGACAGCTCAGTGGGTTGAAATGTATTGTAATGAGGCATGACAGCTCAATGGGTTGAAATGTATTGTAATGAGGCATGACAGCTCAATGGGTTGAAATGTATTGTAATGAGGCAAGGCAGCTCAGTGGGTTGAAATGTATTGTAATGAGGCAAGGCAGCTCAGTGGGTTGAGTGCCAGATCAATTGAGAGGACGGGTTTGAGTCCACCTGCGGCTGTTTTGAACATTGGGCAGTTGTATTCATCCCACTACACTGTGTCTGTCGAATGAGCCGTGGTCCCTTCTACTTAGCGTCTGTGCCAGTGGGAGTAAAAGATCCCACATTTAGTCAGTGTAAAACTTGTGGACTCACTGATGCTAGTCTAAAAATAGGATGGGCAGTGAGAGCCTCGATCGGGTATTACATATCAGGTTCCAACAAAACCGAGAGTGCTTATGAGTAAAACCCATGTAGAATGATGATGACATTGAATGATGATGACATTGAATGATGATAACATTGAATGATGATGACATTGAATGATGATGACATTGAATGATGATGACATTGTAGTCATGTGGCGTGTCTTAATGATTTGTGAGCGCAATCAATGTCAAAAGCAACATGGACACCATTAAAGTCGTTTGCTGGGCATTCATAGATTACATTTTACTAATATTTGCATTACAAAGATTTTCACCATTTCTTTATGTTATTCAGACAACATACAAAGAAATTTTTGAAAATTCTGTTCTGGTTCATTACCTCACCATTCTTACAAGAGAATTTTATGAAGTTACATTGAACAACACTGGAAAAGCTCCATTTGTTAACTCATTAGAACCCAAAGGTGCAGGATGCAATACACCGTGCCCAGAGCTGCATCCTGGACTGCCACATCGACCAACTGATCACTGAGACCAAGTTCCTTCATGCAGACTCACTTGCTGAACTACTCAAGGTATGTCTACTTCATCTAGGGTCATTATGTACATATAAGGTAGGTTTACATAAGTAATTAATTGCTTAATTAATCAGTCAATATGGTGTTGTGTGGTATCATGCTGCAAGCATTATTCGTGTAAACACCCTCATGAGAACGATTAGTGGGGCCAATTTGTAGCTACGATTATGTTGGTAGAATTACGGCTGGTCCCACTTTTGCAGACAGTTGGCCGCGATTTTGAAGTAACCAATCAGCAACTGACAGCAGGTGTACTCATGCTGGGAGTGGTGTGGGTCAATATCTACGTAGCGCTGTCTAAATGCACACATAATTTAGCTGCACATTATCTTGTCACCTGACCAATTGGAATAAAAATCTCTTGTGGAAACTGGCCTATTGCCTAGGTGAGAAAGTTCACACAATTGCTGTGGTTAGCTAAGGTTTCCTGGCAAACGTTTCTACAATACATACTCCCTCCCTGTGCCGTCAGGCACACAAGGCAGAGAGCAATCAATGCCATCCATCTCTGTCTTCAGCCATTCTTTCAAGGTCTTGTGTCTTAATTTGTTGGGTTTGGGCCTCTCTTGCGATGGTTCATTGATATGTTTCCTTTGGTCGTCCTCGTTTCCTCTTTCCAGATGGTCTCCAGTACCATGCCTGTTTTGGTGTTCTCGTTGGGAACATTCTAAAGACATAGCCCAAATATCTCCATCTTCTTTTCAATATTGTTCCTCTCATTGGCTCAGCATTTGCTCTTTTAAGTACTTCCTCATTAGTGGTAAATTCGTTCCATCTGATGTTTAGAAGTCTGCGCAATTAACAGACCATTTTTACATGGTCTAGCGCATGTCATTTAAAAGTGTCATCGTCATTTAGATTAAAGATATGTCATTCTAGAGATATATTCCTGTGTACTGTCTAGCCATAGCCAATTGTAAGACTACTGTTGTGTGGTGAGGAGAATTGAATACATAACATTCAACATACTGAAATATGTAATATTTGAAGCAATCAGCATTATTTGTTAAATGGTTTTCATGTTACCTTTACAGGTGCTGCTGGTGGCATCTTGCTGTCCTGAGGTTCAGGAGACAATGAATGAGATGCTGTGTGACGAGGACTTGGTCATATTCTTCCTCGAACTCCTCATCCACGTCGTCCTTCAACTCCTCATCCAGGTTGGTCCTCAGGAACACAACACAAACCTGAACCCACAGACTTGACCATCAAAACTCCTGATTCAGTTGTTTTATTGTTGCCTGGACACTGACTTATCTAGGATCTCACAAAGGAGGGTCAAGGTTAGTCACCCATTAATTTATCAAGTAGAGGCACAACAGGTTGTATACAAAACAGATCAAAACTAAGTCAAAATTTTACGTTTCATCTTATTTGTTAAATGTGGAATTTAATTGTTTTCTCAATTTATCTTTAAATTAATACCAACATATGGTATAATTTCTCACACATTGTACTGTATGGGATTAATATTCTACTTGCAAGTGTCATGGAATAAACCAGTGTTTTTACACCAGCTGTGTGTTGACTGTCGGGCCTTTCTGGCAGAGCATCCGAGATCACGTCTACAACATTGTGGTGAACAATGCCAGCACCAACTCATTCCTGGTGGAGCGCACCATCGTTGGTCTGTTGCGCCTCGCCATCAGGCTGCTGCGGAGAGATGACCTTGCACCCCAGGTCAGAGGGCATCTTGTAATCAGGAAGTTTTTCTGAAAATTATGTGAATATGTTCTGCTTAAAATTTGAATTGGCAAGTTTGTAGGGTAGGTGTGCATTGTTCATATGTAGTAACTGTAGGTTTTTATTTGAGCATTTGTAGCCTGTCAAAAAGTGATTAGTTAATTCTGCCTATTGTTGTTTTCTATGTTTAATCAGCTTACATCCTGCGTGTGTCAACTCATATACGTTTTCGGCTGCTCAAATCCAGGTTATTATTTTCGATTCGTAGGCCTATTAGTTCAGTACATCGTCATTCCATAAATGTATACATACATGTATTTTATTCAGTTAACCATTAAACAGGGTGTGACATTTAAAAATAATACACGTTGATGCTAGTTGACTCGTTTAATAAGCTCTATAAACTGCATATTGCCATGTAACAGTGGCTTCGACAGCGTTCTGGGCGGCGGTCGCTGTTTTTTAGTCGCTCCCTGGTAGTAGACACGGGAACACATAATGCGCCTTATTTGTAGTGTATGTACCTCGGTTATATCCTTACTGTACATCCTGTTTATGTATTATTAAGTTAATTGATAACATTCGTCATCCGCACATATGTCTACCCTATGTGTAGTACTGAACCCTCCACTCCAGCATGCCTGTCCCTCCGATGAGGGGACATCTGCCATGTAGGGACACTTGCTTGGATACAGAAGTGTCCGTTGAAGGCAGGTACTACTGTACTATAAAATAAGGTTCACACTTTCCCAAGTTACCCAAGCTAACGATCAAAGTCAGTTTTGATGATGATTTTGTTGATATTTAGTAAGTTAAATGTGAAAAATTTATGTATTATGCCCAGTCAGTCTCACTGCGCATTGAACATCAATGAACCTGATTCACGATGGGCTAAATGAATTATGGAAGTAACTTTAAGTCACCTCATGTCATGTCATGTCAAGAAAAAACACTTTTACAACAAACTACATAAACATCAAAATAAGGATCCATATCTAAATTATAACATAATGCACGAAGAAATTATGCACACTAAAAATAAGTACATGCCAATTAAAATAATGAAATTTAATAAATACAAACATAAAAATTTGACATGGATTACTAAAGGTTTGCAAAGATCTATTAGATATCGGGACACACTTTATAAACAATTTAAAATGTCTGACCCTAATTCACCAGATTATGAGACCACTAACACTATCCTATTCGTGCAGCTAAACAAATCTATTTTGAATCACAATTTAACTGATACAGAAATGACATATGAAATACTTGGAAAACCATAAATGAAATTCTTTCAAAAATAAAAGAAATAAAACATCCTCGACAATTTTTTAAGTAAATTCTACTAGTATAACTGATCAATCAGATATAGCAAACAAATTCAATAACTATTTTACAAACATAAGTCAAAATATTGCAGAAAGCATTCACTATAAAAGAAACAAAGACTATGACTACTACTTAAATACATAAGTTAAATTTATTCTAAAATTTGAGAATGTTAATGAAGAAACTGTAAGGAAAATAATAAATGATCTCCCAACAAAAAACAGTAGTGAATTTGACAGCATTTCTTTAAAATTGTTAAAAATGATTGAACCCGCAATCATTAAATCCTGAATAATTAACCAAGTCATAAATATGAGCGTATTTCCTGTTAAATTGTAAAAGTCATTCCAATTTTTAAGAATGGTGACCCAACATTTTTCAAAAATTATAGGCCTATTTCTCTCCTTCCAACTATTTTTAAAGTCCTAGAGAAAATCATCAACAATCAGTTACCTGCTTATTTTATTGATTCTAAGCTATTTTTTGATAATCAGTATGGATTTAGACCTAATCATTCAACTGAATATGTATGAACTAGTAGATAGAATAATTACTCAAATGAATAAAAATGACTTACCAATTAGTATTTTTCTTGACCTTTCCAAGGCATTTGATACTATTGACCATTCAATATTACTAAACAAATTAAGATATTATGGCTTAGATGGCAAAACTCTTCTTTTATTTAAAAGCTATTTAAACAACCGTAAACAGTTCACCAAATTTGAAGATACTACATCTGAAACTTTACTTATCAATGTTGGAGTACCACAGGGGTCCATCCTTGGACCACTATTATTTAATATATATATATATATATATATATATATATATATATATATATTTACACAAATCCATGGGTTAGGCGACTTTCTGGCAAGGGTTGTGCGACGAATGTCGCCTTAGCCCTGATATTTGGTGTCGCCCTAATATATCTGGTCATGCGTTATCATGCATCTGACTAGAAACCATTTGAAAGTTGTAAATCAATAACAGCACGTTGCCCTAAGGTTGTATTCATGCATTTAATTTCTGGAAATATACAAATTCAAATATAATGAAGGTTTTGCAAATGGGATGTATATATTCATTTCAATAATCGTCACCGTTAGGCAACATGGCGTATTTATTTGAATAAAACACAAACAGCTATGTATGTTGTATGTTTATTTAGCGGGGATGTTCTATAACGCAACAAACTACCATACAACTGAATTTGTCTTGTGATATACACTAACAACATGTTATTTCATCGGTGAAAACTACGACAGCACACAGAAAACCTTTGGCCGTCTGCCGGGTCTTGTCATGCGCACTGTCTACATGTCAAGCTCCGCCCACTCGGTCGGTCCGTGCATATTAAATTACGCTGTTGTTTAATTGCTGGATTTTATAGCTATACGTCAGTTAAATATCTAAGCTGTACACGATGATGTAATGATTACGTAATCACTCAGGAATAAATCATTCAGGTACCAATACCTTCTTTATGAACAGTAGTTTCTATGTTTTACAAATAACTCGTCTACTTCTACTGTATGTGTAGCAGTTTCCTAATATCGCCCACAACGGGGCTGTCGTCGGCAACGCCTTCGATTACGATTTCATATTTTGGAGTTGTCAAACTCAAAGCAAAATAGTTTCTATGTTTTTAATGTTGTATGGATATAATGATGTCGCTGTGACACTGCCTATTTGAAGTAATATAGACATAACGCTGCCCTTTGGTGTATACATTAATATGATTAATGAAGTTGTAAACAGAGCAACAAGTAAAAGATGACAAAAATAATCTGTCTACAGAACTCTTCAGTTTTTATACAAAAACACATTCTTGCCATTGCACATTGTAGATTATGTCATAGATGTAGGCATGTGGTAACCGTATAAAAAGAAACATCAAATTGCAATATAACATGTCCAGAGAAGAGCTACGAAAGAATTACCAGATACAGAACGAATAAAATAACTTAAGTTACCTTCATGACATTAGCATACAGGTGTCTGAGAGGGGATATCCTTGAAGTTTTTTAGAATGTTGCTTGAAATATATTAGGAATCCAATATATTACAATGAATCCTCGCAAAATCTTTGAAATAATAAACATCTATTGCACCTAATTCCTCAGGGACCTAAGCTCACAGGTGCAACAAACCATAATCGTCTTCAACAGTGTAACACAGAACCGGTTATAGGTTTCAAATCTGACCAATGCAATATTTCTGTTCAGGCTATAGGCTATGAAATACATAAAAACAAAATGACATGTCACATTTTGCATCTGACCAATGTCTTTATAATTTGACCAATACAGTTGTATCTGAGTTGAATTGGAATTGATGAAAAGTTGTGTGAATTGGATTGAAAAAAATCAAAACAGATTGCATTAGAAATTGAATTGAACCTGAAATATGCAAAGTGAGGTGAATTGAGCTGAATATTTACTCATATTCACCAGGAAAAACTCATAAACCGGGACAAACTGTCCAAAACTGAAATTAGCATATCATCTAGTCATTGTAACAAGATCTAGTCCAATGAGACACATACTGTGTTAAGGGCTGCCATGCAGATTACCGAATGTCATTGCTGCTGCACTTTCTGAATGTAATTTTTTATATTTATAGTCAACTATTATATATGAATTTTTTTATGTTTGAAATTTCTGGGGTTTCATTTCGATTTGGTATTCATGAGATTTCACACACTGGAACACCTTTCTGAGTGATCCAATGATAGAACCCCAGGTCTACTAGTAGCTAAAATACACAACTTGCCATCAGTACACAAGTCATGTTCTTATGTGGATGGCATCTTCTGTTATCTGACTGCCTCACAACTTGACACAGAACTAAATCTGTGTCATTTACAACATTTCATTAGGATGCCTGCTAATGTGTTTACATATATTGTGTGAATGTCACAGTAATTGCTGTAGCACTTAATGACTAGCTAATTAGTTGAGTAAGTGACATCTTGGAACTGTGTATTAATCTTATGCTAACTAACAAAATACAAGGACAATTAATGTACTCGTATATTAAATCATGTTTCGTATGTGAACATAATTATTTAATATTTATCATATATGTGGTTTGGAATCAACAGCATTTGTATGCTGATGGACACAAGATGGACTTCACTAGGCTATTTAATAATAACTAAAACAATACATTATAAAGAGAAATTGCAGCCTTTATATTTTAAACCTTTATTAAAACTAACATCAGATTCAGAGGTCCTCACAACTTTATTGGGTTGTTAAAGTCACATCAGGGTATTCAGTCAATATTTTTTTTAATGTGGATAATGTCAATGAGTCAGAACAACACTAAATTGTCATCTCATGTTCATTGTATGTGTGTATGCATATTTTGGTAGCATCATTTGTGCACTTATAATACAACATTATTAATCATCACCATCTGTGTCAAACAAGGCCCAGTGGCTGGACACTGGTTTTCCACTGGCTTGTTGACCTTAATTACAGACTGCTCCTACCCCTGATGTAATCTACTAGTGAGATAGACTGCTGGCCACCCTTATAGTAAAGGATTACAAAATCAAAATTGGGTCAACAAGAAAACTGGATGGTAGGTACAGCAGAATACAAATAATTAAGGCAGGTTAAACAAATTCACTAATGTGCACTTGCAGTGGAAGGTAGATGTAAATTTCTTGGTGATTTGAGCAGGTTCGAATCCTGCTGTGTTGCAATTACTGCACAAAACATTCCTGGTTGTGGGCATAATCACCAGAACCTTGCACTAATTTTCGCTGCCATTAAAACATGTCTACTTATTATTGAGAATACTCATCAGTTCATAATTTAGCTATTCTTAAATACGTTGACTGGACGTGGGCTCAGAGTGGGCTATTTACTCGGTTCTGAGTGGGCATATGCCCTCCAACTTTATCTTTATGAAACAGGTGCTTTGTCGTTCAATTTGATATTATAGTATAACATTTGGTAGACAGTGACTATACATACACATGTCATTCCATTTCTATGTACTAATCATCACAATCTGTGTCAAACAGTGCCCAGTCACTGGACACTGGTTTTCCACTGGCTTGTTGACCTTAATTAATTACAGATATTGCTCCTACACCTGATGTAATCTACTAGTGAGAGAGACTGCTGCCCACCCTTATAGTTAAGGATTACAAAGTCAAAATTGGGTCAGCAAGAATATTAGATCACAGGTACAGCAGAATCTAAATAACTAAGGCAGGTTAAAACAGTTCACTAATGTGCACTTGCAGTGGAAGGTAGATGTAAATTTCTTGGTGATTTGAGCAGGTTCGAATCCTGCTGTGTTGCATTTACTGCACAAAACATTCCTGGTTGTGGGCATAATCACCAGAATATTGCACTACTTTTCACTGCCATTAAAACATGTCTACTTAGTATTGAGAATACTCGTCAGTTCATAATTTAACTATTCTTAAATAAATTGACTGGACCTGGGCTCAGAGTGGGCTATTTATTCGGTTCTGAGTGGGCCTATGCCCACCAACTCTAGCTTTATGAAACAGGTTCTCTGTCGTTCAATTTGATATTATATTATAACATTTGGTAGACAGTGACTATAAATTCACATGTCCTTCCATTTCTATGTATTAATCATCACCATCTGTGACAAACAGTGTCCAGTCACTGGACACTGTTTTTTTTGCTGGTTTGTTGATCTTAATTAATTACAGACTTTGCTCCTATCCCTGATGTAATCAATGGAATCTACTAGTGAGAGAGACTGCTGGCCAACCTTATAGTAAAGGATTACTAAGTAAAAATTGAGTCAAGTGTGGTAAAAAGTGGCACACTTTTAAGTATACAAACAGTTGCTGCAATGGATTAAGGCAGGTTGAAAAAGTTCACTAATGTAAACTTGTAGTGGAAGGTAGATGTAAATTTCTTGGTGATTTGAGCGTGTTCGAATTCTGCTTTAAAAGTTGTTACCCAGTTGTTATCAAATAAATCAAGTCGTACATTATGTGTAGATACACGGTGAAACACTGAAGACAGAGAGGTAGTTCACAAAGTTTTTGAATTTTTTGACACTTCTCTGTTATAGTTCGGTACACAAGGTTTTGCATTAACGCTTTTCCCTCCACTGCCACTGTGTTTTCAGTAGTGTACACAGGATTTTTAGTGCGGGTACTTTCTATGAGTACATTTGTGTGGCTGTTAGGTCCTACCTCTTGGTCTGATGTGTTAGTAGTTATTCGTTGACTAATGTCTAGGTATGTAATACCTTTATACATTGTGTGTTGTGTTACCATAATTTTCATTATGAATTGTTCACGAATGTTTGGGTGGTTAGCTCACTTTTTTCATTAATCATGTTTGGCTGGGGGGGATTGAGAACCCCAACCTTTCTGTTTGTACATGTATGTGTATGGTTAATCCACTTTGTCATTACATGGAGTGGGCGGAGTGACCTCCACCGATACCATGGGAATTGTATATAAGTCAGTAGTTGTACATATAGTACTGGTATTGGGTAGCTGATAGGCATGATTTACTAATTATATGTAAACACCTTTTGGGGGCCCGGCATGCTTGCTGAGATTATTTGATGTATCTTATTTTGATGATGTGTGCTTGCCTAATTTCCTGCTCCTTAATTAATAAATCTAAATGTCATTCTTTGGCCTATTTCAATCTACGCTGGACTTCAATAAGCATATTTTCACAGTCAGGCTGTAGTCCAGGGCATTGGCAGGTACTAATACATCCTCTCAAGACAGAGTAATTGTGGTCACAGTGCATGTCACTGTGTGGTCACTGCCTGCTACAACATGGCTTTTAAGATAGGCTAATGACTCGTGTCATGTTACTGTGCACTTTGTGGCAGCAGAGAATTGGACTGGTAGAGCCAACTGGCACTTGTAAGCACAACAACCAGTGACACTAACTAGTTAGTTTACTTCATGGCCAGTGCATGTGCAAGTAATCAATACCAATTATTTGTTTTGGCATTATGACAATAAAGTTTGATGCATACTCATTCATAACACTGTCTTATGTTATTATTCTTGTGTTGTAGAACTAACAAAGTTTTCATTTCACAGTGTGCATAACAATGTTGGTGTTCCCAACTTCATATACTTGTGAAAAACACAATTGGTGTATGAAAGCGATGGCACCAGACTGGCCACCCGACTATTAGAAGACTTAGTAATATTATTAAATGTGTTATTGGTTCCCTCCACACACATTTGTCTAACAGTTCCACATGCTGGCATTCTGCATGAAATCACAGGCAAAATGATCCAAGAACACTGATCGCATTGTGGAGTGGGTAGGTAACTCTCACACCTGGTCCATCTGGACTGCGCACGACCGACCGATAGAACAAGAACTGTGAATTGTGTGAAATGCAGTCAATTAAGGCGAGAGTCAAGATCTAATCTGGCTGTCAGCAGCCTCCTGGAGTGCGATGCAGGCTGTTCTGAATACCATCGACATAGCGCCGGAAGATGCAATAAAACTAACCAGGCTAGCTTATACATTCCATCTAGGGATTTGACATTGATGAGAGTATGTCAGTCAGTAATTCTGTGGACATGAATACTCAGCTTGTTTTCACTGCCAGCTGGTTGTAGAAATACGTCACTCAAATATCCAACTCCTCCCAAATGTCATTATTATGTCACGCATGTATACATGGCTCATGTCACAAAGTTTACTTATTGGATGAAAATGTGAGCTAATTAGAACAGTGACATCGTAGACTTCTTCGAATATAAGATCTAGTACTCAGGTGTCTTGAAGCAGAATAGGAACTATGCATATAGTACAGTGACAAGCGCATTTTCACAGTAACTGACGGACTCTGAGGTGTGTCAATGCGAATCCATGAGGAAATTGAGAAATGGCACCTTTAAGTCGTGGCAAACGAATGGTAAGTACGATTGCATGTTTAACACTAAGCCCTACCATGGATTATATAGTTGAGTGGTCCTGATCAACAGTGCGTCAAACCAAAGGGTTGGGCAGTCTCAAACCCGTTTACAACATCATGTTGTCAACAGTTGGAAGAGTACGTGGAAAAGCTAATGGGCATAAGAGAGGACAAAAAGGTGGTCTTCAGATGACGCCGCAATACCATTATAAAACCCGAAGACTGTTAAAGGTGCTTAATCAATTCGATTTTGTTGCTAGTCTCATTTCAAATTAAGTTTGCGAAAAACCAAACCTACCTAGTATCCACCACAACATGCTAGCTCGTTTGTGCAACTTTTGTATTTAGGTTTTTGTGAAATCAGCAGACAAACTATTAAATTAGTTAATGTTTGTTCAAGCATTTACTGAAGCGAAAATCGATATGCTGAAAAATCGCGATTTTTTCCGTGGTGAAATTTCGTAACTTTGTCATGTAATCAGCGAGAGGATGGAGGTCCCGCCCATGATCAGCATTGACCCACGCAGTGTTTACCATTTTAGATATCTATTATTTTTTATCCTCACCAGATCTAACGACGAACAACAATATGCATTTTTTTAATTAAATAGACTGTGGGTGTTACATAAACTATTCATACACTATATATTTGGACACCAATGAAGCGGATTTGCGATAGGATAAATCAGTTGAGGAAGCAGTGAATTCACACAAACAACTTATTGTAATAACACATGACCATGACATCCAATTACTCGTTACTTGTAGATTAAGTTTCACCCGCTTTAAGGAATGCACAGTATAGCCAATATAATGTTGTCCAAGTTCCCATGTCCTGTATGTAGGCATTTACATTTTCCAAAATTGAACATGTGCCATTTCTCAGAAATAATTTAGGACATGATTCTGCACCATCAGCCTACCGGAGACCACTATTTGATTTAACAAGATTTAACAAGATTGCCATCCCAAACAATAAGTTCCAGATGGCAAGTGGACAAAGAAGCCATTGGCTTATCGAGAGTCCAACAATGTTCTCATCTATGTGTAGCCCTCCCCCTTATCAGATATATGTCAATTCTATTCTTAAATACACTACTAGCATTAACGCAATCAATGGTCCGACCTTACCTCGAACTTTCTGTTTACTCCTTACATAAGCATATAAACTCTTGCTGTAATTTTTTTATATTACCTGCCAATTTTTTTTTATTTGTTATGCTACCCATGCCACTGTCTACTGCTGCTGTGAGTCCATTCGCAAATACTGCTGTCCCCTTTCCACTTAGATGAAGCCCATCCGTCATGTACATATCAGCCAATTTGATCAAATTGTCTCATGTTTCGTCCACAGCTTGAAAGAAGTTTGGCTGAAAACGGCGGGCCACAGGTGAGTTACTTTCGTCCGTTTTGGAACCTAAAGCGGTTGTGTGTTGGAATGTAAATTTATGAAGCCAACATGTTCAACAACTGTGCAGGGCCCCATGTATAAATCAATTAATTTTCATAACCACGTGTTTGGGGGGTGTAGAGGCCAGCGCTACAACATGTTACAAGGGGTAGAGGGGTATAAAAAGTGTCCAAATATAGCGAGGGAAGGTCGATAAGCTGATGGAGATCAAAAACTCTACCATGACGGAAATGAGGTTGCTGAGCAAGCTATTAATTGCATTCTCGGAAGAAAACACTGCGACAAATGTATAAGCTGAAGATATGTTTATCAGGACGAACTTCGGTTTTCTTGAAGCAGCCATAGAGAAAGTGACGACCGCAGATGGCACGAGTACTTTGAAACATGGGGTAAAGAACGGTCTCCATTACCTTCTGCAAAATTCAGCCACCATTGTTATGGCAAGCCATCTGGGTTCAGGTGATGACAACAAGGCAGCAGAAGTACAGAAATTCATCCACTATCTCGACCTGAACCGAGACAATATATTTGCAGACGCTGTGTATGCGATCAACAAAAGTCGGCAAGAACGATTAAGGATGCCAGAACAAAGGGCAGATGAGAAGCAAGTTCGATATTTAAAAGCACACACTGACCGGAGAATCAAAGAGTTGTCAGATCAGTACCGGGTGATCAATCGGGAGAGTTATATCGAACTGCGAGATGCTATCTGCAGCAGATTAAAGCTGTTCAATGCTCGTAGGGGTGGAGAGCCAAGCCGACTCAAGATGAAGAACTGGTCGGATGCCGTCGGAGGAAGGTGGATTGATGACTGTCTATGCAAACTTAATTAGAGAGGCAGGGAGAGGCATGGAGAGATATGGAGAGACAGGGAGAAATAGGGAGAGACAGGGAGAGACAAGGAGAGACAGGGACAGTGAGATATATGGAGAGGCATGGATATATAGGGAGAGACATAGAGAGAAAGGGAGAGACATGAAGAGAAAGGGAGAGACATAGACAGAAAGGGACAAACAGGGAGAGACATAGGGACATAAAGAAAATATAGGAAGAGACATGGAGAGACACAAATAGACAGGGGGAGATAGGGAGAGAATATGGAGTGATAGGGAGAGACACAGAGAGACAGTGAGAGATGGGGAGAGACATACAGAGAACGGGAGAGATAGGGAGAGACAGGGAAAGACGTGGAAAGAGAGGGAGAGATAGGGAGAGGAAGTGAGAGACCGAGAGAGACATGGAGAGACACAGAAACACAGAGAGGCAGGGAGGACATGGAGATATAGCACGAGACAGGGAGAGGCAGGAAGAGAGAGAGGGATGGAGAGAGAGAGAGAGAGAGAGAGAGAGAGAGAGAGAGAGAGAGAGAGAGAGAGAGAGAGAGAGAGAGAGAGAGAGAGAGAGAGAGAGAGAGAGAGAGAGAGAGAGACGGAGACAGGGAAAGTCAGGGAGAGGAAGGGAGGGAGGAAGGGAAATAAGTTCCTGTGAAAATCATTTGGCTATGTATCTTATATAGGTGATGCGTCGCGTAGTTCACTACGTTCAATATCATAAAAGTTATAGCCATTTTAGTGGATATCCTCAATATGGGGGATACGCCCACTCCTGGGCCTTGTATATTCATTACTCTAATTTGAGTTACTAGTTATCAATGTGATGGTACTTTTGGTACACTTGAGTATATTGGTTTATGGATGCATATTCTAGTCATAGTTATTATAATCTTCTTAAGAACCGTTACTGGAACTACTAATTAATCAATCCCTTACCTGAAAGTAAACAAGTTCGTTTGATTTAGTGTCTTTACTATAAACTACTCGGCCTTTTTTGGCATACCAACTATTGCGTATATGTCGTTTGCTGCAACGGTATTCTAATCGAATGTGAATAACTGTTTTATTGTCGAGCCGTGTAGCTAGACATGCAGTGTGAGTTATGCCCCTTGATCAGGCATTGTGCCTAACCGCACTTTCTCTATACATTAAGTGTACGAAACAAATTTGAGTTGAATAATGTTTATACATTGTGTGGCTCCTACAATAGCTACTCGACCATAGACTCCAGTGTGCTACACAGCGTTAATGTATGTTCTTATTTGGCCGTGTAAATTCCGTTATGTATCATTATGAACGTCTTAGTTATGCGCGCATGATCTTCATTCTGCCAATATTGCCGGCATGTCACAATGTTTACTTTGTTTATAATGAACACTATATATGATTATGCTGATGAAATCATTTATATCGAAATTTACACAAATAAAACATTTGTTTTTTATGTCTGTCTCTGTGTGCCTATCTGTTATGAATCTTGTGCAAAATAGAGGATGATCGATTATTTAATCTGCATAGTTTGATTGTTTGATGCAATCTGGTATGAATAAATAAGGTGCTTAGATATTCCGTGGTATATTAGTCGTATAGTGGTGTTGTGCTTATATATTGTAAACTATGTAGCTTATTATCCCACGGACACACGAAACGTATCAATCGGCATATAAGATGCTTCACAGTACAGAAACAGCTCTATTGCATGTTCAGCATGACACTGCTAGTGTACTCGACAAGAATCGTGCAATGCTGTTTGTCATGCTGGACTTATCAAGTGCATTTGACACGATTGACCATGAACATTTGCTGACACTATTGCGTCGTACAATCCCGCTACATCAGGCGACCAAGTGAAAACTGCGAGGCGACTCACAAACTGTATTGGGGAAGCCAGACGATGCGCTGCGCATGCTGAAACTAAACGACGAAAAAACAAAGATGATGATCTTTACATCAAAACATCATCTCAGGATGTACGGAGGTTGCTCCTTGACAATCGGAGACGATACGGTTTCACCATCAGATCGCATAAGGAATTTGGGAGTTCACATGGATCAACATCTGACGATGACAGATCATGTGACTGCTGTGTGTGCCGCATGTAACTACCATCTGTACAGACTGTCATCAATACGGCACTATTTAACAACTGAAGCCGCGAAAAGTGCTGTCAACGCACTCGTCACCTCTCGCCTGGACTACTGTAACTCCCTCTTGCATAACATACCGTTATCACAGACAGCCCGGTTGCAACGTGTCCAGAACAATGCAGCCAGGCTAATAACACGCACCAGTATACACGACCACATCACACCAGTGTTGAAGGAGCTGCATTGGCTGCCGGTTGAGAGCCGAATCGCCTTCAAGATGTTGGTAATGACTTATAAATGCATCAATGGTTTGGCGCCGTCTTATCTTGCAGAACTTGTTCAACCACGAAAACGCGACGGACGCCTACGCCAGAACTATGCGCCAACACTGCGCCAAGGCATAACAAAGAAGTGTATTGGCGATTCGGCATTTGGCGCAGCAGCACCACGACTATGAAATGAATTACCTGTGAACATTCGTGCATCGGGGACACTTTCTATGTTTAGAAAGTGTTTAAAGACATATCTTTTTATTAGACATTTTAATTAATTCAAATAGTTTTGAAATGATGGACATTGCTTTATAATTTCTTTTTAGTGTTATATACATTATAATTAGTGTTTAGTTTTTATATTAATTTATATAGTTTACATAACAACATTTTTAGTACAGTATTAGTTTAGTTTAGTTTATATAATTTACATACACATTTTTGGTACAGTATTTATTTATTTATTTTTATATTAGTTTACATAATTTACATAGTACTGTACGTCTTTAAACCAGTGTTTAATTTGTTTAAAATTAATTTATATAATTTAGCATTGTTTATATAGTTTAGCATTGTACGTCTTAAAACCAAAGTTTAATTTTATTTATATAAATTTATATAATTTACATTCCTCTTTTTAGTATTGTACGTCTTAAAACCAGTGTTCATAGATAGAAGTTACAGTTTATCTATTTATATTTATTAATATACATTTATTATATTTCTTGTACAACGCATCGATCCGCCATGCGGGAATTAGCGCTATAGAAAAATAGTATTATTATTATTATCACTATTACGCAATATGTTATATATACATATATATATATATATATATATATATATATATATATAATTATAGCCTATATTTTTGCATTCATCGTAAGGCAACATATAAATTGTTTCGCCATTGGGCGACGCACGCACACAAGCACGCACGCACGCACACACACACACACACACACACACACACACACACACACACACACACACACACACACACACACACACACACACACACACACACACACACACACACACACACACACACACACACACACACACACACACACACACACACACACACACACACACACACACACACACACACACACACACACACACACACACACACACACACACACACACACACACACATATTTACACTGACCTTTGGGCGACATATACTCTGTGTCGCCTAACGGCTGATTTTTTTCATGAACCTGTTGAACTTTACCTTAGGGCGACACACTTTGGGCGACACCAAATGTATATCTTTGTATTGTAAGTAACATTTTAAAAACGATCTCTAATATATTAGTTTGGACAAACATATACCATATAGCAAAATGTTTTTTTTAAAACTTGCTTAATTAAAGATATACAAAGTGTCGCCCAAAGGTGGCAATTTATTTGGTGTCGCCCTACCCTGGGATTTGTACATATATATATATATATATATATATATATATATATATATATATATATATATATATATATATATATATATATATATATATATATATATATATATATATATATATATAAATGATTTCTCACAAGCCAGCAACATGTTTAACTTTATAATATATGCAGTTGATACCACTTTATTTAGCACTATTGAAACTTTCAGTGATAGTGTCCAAAATAAAAGTGCAGAATCTGTAATAAATGAAGAACTCGAAATAGTTGAGTAGCTTAATATTAATAAGCTGTCACTAAATAAAAGTAAATCTAAACACATGACCTTAGATAATACAAAATATAGTAATTTGAGAAAGTGCAAGAATTTAACTTCTTAGGCTTAACTATAGATACTAACTTAAATTGGAAAAAAACACAGAAAAAATCTCAAATAAGTGTTCCAAAACTATAGGAATACTAAACAGATTAAAACGTGCTACATTTAGAAATTTTTATTATTTTATATAATGCATTGATATTACCTCATATTAATTACTGTATTAGACTTGGCGATATCAAGGAAATAGATTAATGAAAATACAAAAGAAAGCAGTACGAATTATAACATTAAGTAAATACAATTCACGTACAGAATCACTTTTTAAAACACAACACATTAAAGTAGAAGACTTACTTAAATTACAAGAACTTAAATTTTATTACAAATATAGACATCAAAATCTACCTGTCTACTTATTAAGTTGGCAGATAACCCCAAATGTCAGCATACACAACTATAACACTCGGAGAACAACTGATCTATATACTTCTAGAACTAAACATGAATTTACCAAAAATTTCTTAAAAACAACTTGTCACATGTTATAAACAATATCCCTGATTTAGTTATAGACAAGATAGTGACTCATAGTTTGAGAGGCTTCTCAAATTATGCCAAACACTACATGCTACAAAAATATATAACATCACATGCACTATACTAAATTGCTATATACGCCAACTAAATTAAGTAAATTACGAATGAGTGTAACACAGTTCATGCAAGTACAATTCAACTTTTCAATTTGTATACTTGCACGCATGCTTACACGCACGCTTACACGCGTACAGACGAACACAACACACAAAACACGTCAACACAACACATCATCACACACTTAAATTGATTATACATAAGAGACAGACAACAACAACAAAACGGACATTTGACATAATCATTTTTGTGTGTTATATAAAATGTAGGAATAGATGTATAAGGAATACCTGTTATTCTTAATTTGGGTGGCTCCTACGATAGTGACCAGTTTTGGTCTTAGTAGGAGTCTCCCGTCCCACAGCCATTTTGTTGTTGCATAATGTATTACTTTGTTGATTATTTATTAATTGTTATTGTATATTGTACAGTTCAATATTTGTATGTAACATGTATATCTGTATAATTTATATTGCCTCTCAATGCAATTAATCTGTTTTTCTGCTGTTGGGACAAATTAAATTATCCTTATCCTCACTGAGCAGGCTCATTGTATGTATTCACGTAGGCTCAGTAGTAACCTTAGCGGGATTTCAAAAAGTACTGAAAACACTTATTTCGCCATCACTACCTGGCTTCATATAAACACTTCTTTCCTCATATAAGCCACATTACATTCTATTATGCAATCTTGCCAGAGTTCACTCAACTGTGAATTAGTACCTGGCTACAGATAGTGGTGTATATGTGAACAAATAGTTTTCGCACAATAATTGCAGTGTGGCTGAATGCTTCCCAGAGAAGTCGGGATGGCGTTGGAATGAACAGATCTGCCAGGGGTGAAGTGTAAAACTCTTTGAATAGTCCCAAGGACTGGATACCAGGCTATATAAGAACATAGCTTTACCTTTTTTATTATTTATTTATTTAAACTGTATTTTAACATTTTACATATTTTATCCATTAGTTTTGTTGAATATATAAATCAACTGTTCTATATTTATTTTTATTATTAGCTCAACTTAGTGTGAAGCACTTTGAGTTGTATTTATTTTATTTAAAATTATTATGGTTGTAGGTGCTGGTGTCTCTACGGATCCTGCTCATGATGGAGCCAACCGTCATCCACGGTGTGAGTCGACAGGTTGCTTTTGGCCTGCACGAGCTGCTCAAGACAACTGGAGGTCATCAGGGAGGGCACTAACCCCCCGCCACTCATGCAGGTTGATGTTGGGGTCAATGTCTCGGAGAGCATCGCTGACGCAGGTGTGTAGTGGTGCCATCTGGTGGCAGGGTGGGTTTTGTAGCAGATCCATTGTTGCCATTGTGCACATATGTTGTTGTTGCTATTGTGCACATACAGTATATGTTGTTGCCATTGTGCACATATGTTGTTGCTATTTAGTGTGTCTGGGATGGGTTATTGATGGGGACACAAATATGCAGCATACATAACAACTTGTGTTTCTGCTACCAAAACTTGAATTGCAGTTAAAATGTGTATTTAAAATGGCCAAGAATTCCTTTGTAAAGAACTTTAGAGATATTTGACATCAATGTATATCTTGCCTTCCACAGTAGTACACACTGCCATGGTTATATAATTATTTCTCATAAGTAAGTCACACTAGACCCTTATAGTTTGGAACTGAGACAACTTGAAAATCAAAATCTCTACAAACATTGGCTGAGTGGAACACGAGGTCGTGCAGTAGTGTTGTAGGTGGTAATGTTGAACATTTGTCAAAGGACGTGCCTATGACGAATACTAAAGATACATTGGCCAATAAAAGTGTCAAAGTAAGAGCTATACAAATGCGCCTGTTACCACCAGTAACAACAGTGATTAGAATGAGGAGATGGATGAACCACACACTGAGGAGAGACGGGGAAGCAACACACCAGTAACATTCACCTGGAGATGGATTCTTGGAGGACGGCACAGAACACAGCCAGAGATCATTATGAAATGTCAGACGTTACTAAGTGGCCTCATGCACCAACTAGGTACAAAGAGGATAAGCAACTAAGTGTTGAATGCATGAAATGTTGCCACTGACAGTTGTGATGTTTGGATGCAGGAACACAGAGTGACAGTGAGGTGGTGAGTTGGCAGCCAGGGAATGGCAGTCCTGGTGTGACTGAGATGACAGCCTCAGAGCGCGGCTACATGTCTGACAGTGAGCTCTATGAGAACCTCAGTAGACACAGCAAGAACTTGGTCGAGATGGACATCAAATCCACAAAACACGGCAGCTGGCTACTGGTGAGTTTATAGATCACATGCAAGCAGTACTGAAGTATTGACGTAGCGATTACCTCTCAACAAACGTTTGGTGTTTGTTCTGAATATTTCAGCGGACTCTCGGCCTTCGTTGACGGACTGGCGTCGCTATGGGCGTATCACATGACCAAAGTCATGTGACACGAGCTGGAGAAGGACTGATGGGAGTTCCTGGCTGACGTCTCAGTTCAGGGCAGGTTTTGTTCTATGAATGTTTATTGCTTCCTAGATTTTTCTCCTAAGCCAGTTCTCGCAGTCTAATTCACATTTATTCGTGTATGTAGATGGAAAACAGATGGTAATTTATTTTTAAGCACAACTTTAGATGGTAAAATTACTTCCCACACCATTTTACATACATACATCGCAATGGTTCAATGAGTGCGTGTTAGGTCAGATGCTGTAAACTGTTCACTGTGACAACACTGACCAAATCATGTGACCTGTCAGGTGTACAGTCACCATGACGACACGGAGAACACAACAAAGAGACAGATTCCCATCAATCAGTACAACATTGTGTTGAACGAGGAGCTTTGTTATCACGACACCAAGTCTCTCATCAAGTGCTGCGAGACTCTAGCATTCCTGGTACGAGACGCTGCTCACATCACACCACACAACTTTGAGAGCTGCGTACATGCCATCCACACGTTTGTCGAGGTCAATGGAGGTGAGACCAGATAAAAGAGAAAAGTAGTTTGTGGAAACAAGTTGGAATAATTTACTATAGATTGTCTTTTAATCACAACTATAAAGTTTCTCTCACTACTACAACATTCTTCTTCTGCTCGCCATGCCATCTGGTGAGCAGAAGAAGAACTAAGTCGTCACGGATTTCAGTTCCTGGAGAAGGCAGTTGTTACAAAAACGTTGTTGTAAATGTTTTTAGTTGTGATTTAAATAAAATTTATATTATGAAACAAAGTATACAATAGATGTTGACTCTGTGCTGAGATTTATGGTGAACACATGTGTAGACATCTATTACTTGACATGTTATCAGTGATCCTGTGATGTTGGGATTTCATCACATGTTAAGGTGAATCAAACACTGCAATTTATGCCACAGTTATCCAGTCACACAACTAATGTAATGATAGATATGCAATGATATGTGATGATAATTTTTAAAAAGTGGATTTGTTTGATAATAATTATGACAGATCAATAGAATAATAAAAAACATGTTGTATTAATAACACTTCTACAGTCAAGCCTTGTTATAACGCAGTGGTCGGGGTCCACGATTTCGGATCACACTGTACATGAGGCACATTAGGTGTTCCCATATCTGCCACCAGGGTGCTAGTAAACAACAACGATAGCTGCCCGCTGCACCAAGTCCAAGAACGCTCTTATTTGTCAATACGAAGTTTATAGAGCTTATTAAACGAGTCAACTAGCATCAACGTGTATTATTTTAAAATGTCACACCTTGTTGAATCTTGAACTGAACAAAATACATGTATGTAAACTGTTATGGAATAGATCTGCAACGATGATGAAGTACTGGATCAACAGGCCTACGAATCGAAAATAATAACCAGGATCTTAGCAGCCGAAAACGTATCTGGTTTGACACATCTAGTATGTAAGCTGATTAAACATAGAAAATGACAATAGGTAGAATTAACAATTGCTTCACTTCATATTTCAACCAATCTCGACTGAAGCATAACTTTATGACGCACCACATAACATCGATTCATTGTTTCCTATGCGGATGAGGAATTCGTATTTTCACGCACTGGGTTAGCATTTGTTGGTTTCGCGTCGCGAAAACTATCAGATTTACGAAGCAATGGAAGCATGCCATTTCACCCCAGTGTTATATTGGTATTGCATACTAAATTACATTTAAGACTGTATATCTGATTCTTAACGGGAGACTCGGGTCGGATTTGACGGATTTTTGACAATAAAATGAATTTCGAGTTGTTGCTATTTCCGTGTATAAATATTATTCAACTTGCCATTCATGTAAGTTGCACTGTCGAAATACACACGTTTCTGTCATAAAACGTGTCTTTTGTATGATGCCTATCATTGCTAAGTCTTTGTTTATGTCAAATGAACCGAGACTAATGGGACATTAGGTGATTTTCCGCGAGCCATTGCATGCCGGAAAACGCTGCCATTCCAACATGGCGCATATCACGGGAAAGCCCCATTTTCGCTCTGTATGATGGTACAAAGAGTTTTAAAATGTGCCCGGAAGTATCCGAGTAATTCCGACTATAAATGACCGCCTCTGAACCATCTCAGTGACAAAGGAATGGGGAATGCCACGACGATTCGCCGGACATCACCACGTGATGTCGGATTCCCTCAAATCAAGCGCTCTAATTGGTTGTAATACTAATTTCCATCCTCTGACGTCAGCTTGAAATACCAGCTACGTTCGATTCGATCGACTTTTTTATCCCATGAGTTTCGTTCATTTATATCGCTTTGTAAAACGACATTATGCCGTTTGGTCGAAAGCAAGTGGGCGGTTACGGTACTGGGAGGCAGCGAAAGTTTGCATCGTTGCAGTTAGCGCGCGATGCGAAGGCATCGAGGGTTGAATTCGCCAATGAACCTGCGGCGACAACTTCGTCTTCTTCGACCATCACCGTCCATGGTGCCAGCGAGAATGGCACGCAGTGTAAGTTTAATTCTGATATTTCATATGTTCACTTGTGTTTTATCCAAACATCGCCTTTGTGGCATAACTATTACTGTATAAACGATTTGACGCTGATCTAGTTCATGCTGTTGATGTTTGTGGTTGTGTTGACATTCAGGCCCAGGGGCCATCCAGGCACATCAGAAGCAGAGTTGTAACTATGGTTTATTATATTACTACAATTTGCCCTGGTAATTATCGTATACATAGCCTATATACACACACGCGCGCGGGTGTGTGTGTATAATATGGCAATGCCAATAAAATAAATTGCATTCAATGCCATACCCCTGCATACGTAGTAAGGGGGGGGGCTTTTGTTGTTGAACATGTCTTGGATACTTTTTGTTCATGAAATACATTTATATTGTGTATTTTTTCCAGGCATCAAGGCGGTCATCAACAGTACCAGCTGATCCGTCTCGGAGACTGTCTGTCACTGAACGGAAGTTTGGTTATGCAGATCTTCTGGAGGAGATAGGTGTCCCGCGATTCCTGGTTGAGGATGAAACAGATGCTGATGGCGATCTTTCAACAGTACTTGTACGCTGTGCCGTGTTGCCATCACTTGTTGCGAACCTGCTATGCACGTTGTGTAGGAAGCATACACTCTCCACCCCAGCTGTCGACCGCACCGCACCCTCGGCATGGTGTGTGGCCTCGAGACTTTCTGCACCAGTTGCGACAAGGTCATCAATGCAACTCTGTCATCAGATTGTATCGATGGGACTCAGGCGACGAATGTCCCATTTGTCGTGGTGAGATCAGCTGTGTCGGCAACGATGGACATGGGTGTCGGGTACTCGGGACTTGTGTGAAATTTATTTTACAATGCCAATGACTCTTAACTTTGACTTTTGATAGATTATACATTCAGTAATATGTATGCAAAGTTTCAATCTTCTAGGTTGCTTTTCAGATGTTGAAATGTATGTGCCAATGTACATAAACTTTGAACACGATTTTCTCAAAAACATGTTTTCCCTCACACCTACTGCCTCCCGTGTCACTTATCTCTGCTATTGTTTGACAGAATTACTTGAAACTTTCTACAGTGTTTCTTGATAGAATGCTCTTGAAAACTGTAGTAACTTTTTAGAAAACATTATTTATATTTTATATAATGAACCATCAATGTAAAATTTCATGATGAAAAAATACATTCAGATGTAAAAAAATCATGAAAACAAAAGTTTTTTGAAAACTTGGAAAGTCAACTGACTGTTTTCATTGGGATTATGTGGAGTAACTACACACCAAATTTGAGTCTTCTAAATCCAATGGTTACTGATATAAGTCACACGCAACATTCAATCCAAGATGGCTGCATACCGTGGGAAAATATGTATGAAACTTTCTGAAAAATATTCACAGCATTACTCTTACCTGAACTTGCAATCTATGAAAGTTTCAGCTCTGTAGGTTCAGTGATAATGAAATAAGAAAATAAAATGTGTTTAGACCCAAGCGACGCCTTAAGCGAGGCGTATTTGTGAATCTCAGTTGCAATTTACAAACCGCCAAAGTGAAGCCAGCCACAGTGGTTGATGCCGGCGGCAGCCCAAAACAAACAACTTGTCGACACTCGTTCATTGACATTGTTCACCTAATGTTTCTTGAGAATTGTCAAAGCAATTCTAAGTAGGTTTAAGCAGGTCCATTTGGCATTCCCCCTAGTGGCAGAAAATCGGGATCCATGACCGACCGCGTTATATCCGAATCCGCGTAATAACAAGGCACATCTGTATATCACCTGAATCCTCGGGAACCCGAGCTCAGAAGTGTCACAAACCAGATTCATTAAGCATGAGATCATGAACTAGGATGCACAAAAGTCACCATCAGAGCGAGTATTTAAGTTGGAAATACATTTTCAAAAAAATTTGTTTTTTGGTGGAAGGTGGTTATTGTTTCAGTTGATTTTATGATGATGGCGAGTTGGTTCCAGATCTTGGGTGCCGCCACAGAGAAAGCAGCTGCCCAGGTCAGATCTAGGAAGAAAAAGATAGATGATCTGTGTGGGTTATGTTTGAGATAGATGATCTGTGTGGGTTAAGTTTGAGATAGATGATCTGTGCGTGTTAGGTTCTGTGGTGAATTTAACAGTTTGTTGCAGGAATCGCACGCCTGTGTTGTGACATGCGCAGACACGTGTGCAGTCAAGCATTGACATACCTGCAACGTGCCCTGCTTGTGCACAACCTGCAGACGCTGTTGGCAGTCGAGTGGGAGAGCTGCTTCAACAAAGTTAGTGGGCTCTTTCACAACTCTCAACTTGCAAAGCATTTGATTTACACCACGCCCCTCCAACAATCCCTGCCTTACACTTTGTCCCAGGCAGAACTGTTCATGCAAATACCAATTAAACTTCTCACGGAAGCATCCAGCCACTCTGCAGTTACTGCACAGAAGCTGTTTGTTCTTATAATTCTATCGCTGGAATCCCAGTACTGCACATAGTGAGGTACTCACTTATACAGCTGAGGGTGTTCTTTTTGTGTTGCTATGCTTTTCCCTACCTCTGTAGAACACAAGCTCTGGCACAGGAGTTGTAGACTGCCACGTTGTCTGGTCTGCAAGGCTCTGGTAGGAGAGGGCATTCTAGTAGATGTTGCATCGTTTGAGTCACATTTGGTATGGCCATCTTGGATGTAACCCCACTTCTGTATCAGGTCTCTGGTAGGAGAGGGCATTCTAGTAGATGTTGCATCGTTTGAGTTACATTTGGTACGGCCGTCTTGGATGTAACCCCACTTCTGTATCAGGTCTCTGGTAGGAGAGGGCATTCTAGTAGATGTTGCATCATTTGAGTTACATTTGGTATGGCCATCTTGGTTGTATCCCCACTTCTGTATCAGGTCTCTGGTAGGAGAGGGCATTCTAGTAGATGTTGCATCGTTTGAGTCACATTTGGTATGGCCGTCTTGGTTGTATCCCCACTTCTGTATCAGGTCTCTGGTAGGAGAGAGCATTCTAGTAGATGTTGCATCGTTTCAGTCACATTTGGTATGGCCATCTTGGTTGTATCCCCACTTCTGTGTCAGGTCTCTGGTAGGAGAGGGCATTCTAGTAGATGTTGCATCATTTGAGTTACATTTGGTATGGCCATCTTGGTTGTATCCCCACTTCTGTATCAGGTCTCTGGTAGGAGAGGGCATTCTAGTAGATGTTGCATCGTTTGAGTTACATTCGATATGGCCGTCTTGGTTGTATCCCCACTTCTGTGTCAGGTCTCTGGTAGGAGAGGGCATTCTAGTAGATGTTGCATCATTTGAGTTACATTCGGTATGGCCGTATTGGTTGTATCCCCAGTTCTGTGTCAGGTCTCTGGTAGGAGAGTACATTCTAGTAGATGTTGCATCGTTTGAGTTACATTCGGTACGGCCATCTTGGTTGTATCCCCACTCCTGTATCAGGTCTCTGGTAGGAGAGGGCATTCTAGTAGATGTTGCATCGTTTGAGTCACATTAAGTATGGCCATCTTGGTTGTATCCCCACTTCTGTATCAGGTCTCTGGTAGGAGAGGGCATTTGAGTAGATGTTGCATCGTTTCAGTCACATTTGGTATGGTCATCTTGGTTGTATCCCCACTTCTGTATCAGGTCTGCAGCGCCCAACACCAGAGACTCCTCAGGGTGAAGTGACAGCTTGTAAGGTCTTGATTGCAGGTGCGTTGACTAATCGTCTATTCTGCAGCTGTGTGGTTTACCATCCAGAGACTTAACAGCTGTGTGGTTTACCATCCAGGGACTTAACAGCTGTGTGGTTTACCATCCAGGGGCTTAACAGCATGAAGGAATGAAGGAAGCTATTCGTGGACTTCAACCTCTTGGGTGCTGGCTCATGTCGGAATACAGGGTGGCGAGAGTCACTTTCCCGCTTACCGGTAGTTCTCTGTATTTGTGAAAAAGGATGCCTTGCTGATCAATGGTGGAACAATACCACATAGCAAATAAAGGTCATCCATTCATGTTGGTTTGAGGCAACCAGTAATGGCTCTGCATGCCGTGTTGAGGACTGTTTACATCTTCTTGGCTTGTGTAAAACAGCCCCAAACAGGACAAACTGAGGTAATCTGGACTGAAAGAAACTGTCCAAGATTTGAACTTGGGAAGTGGATTAAAAACCTGGTCTTCTCAGTTGACAGTCTAACATTGTAACCACTGAGCCAGTGCGTCACCAATCTCATTGGTTGTTGAGTGAACAGCTGTAGTCATAACTATCTCACCTACAGTTGATGAGATGATGTGGGGTGTGGTAGCGTGGAGGTAGGGCGCGAGACTGTTAGTCACGAGGACCACGGTTCAAACCCACCTGGTTTTGTGCACCCCACTTTGCCTCAGTTCACTCAGCTGTTTAAATGAGTACCTGGCTGTAGACAGTGATGGGATTATGAGAACGGACAGCTTTCACACAGTGTGGCTGGAGACTTCAACAAGCTGTAATGGTGTTTGGTGAACAGGTCTGTCGGGGGCAAAGTGTAAAGACCTCGGAGCAACAAATCGTGGATGAAATGAACACTTTTGCCAGGTTCTCTTCCCACTGCTGTCTAAACTCCTGGACAACATCAACCCGCAGGATCCCACAGGGATAGAAGAGACACGCATGAGAGCCTCCACACTGCTCTGTAAGGTATGTGGGGGGAGGGGTATATAGGGTGGGGTGTAGTGGGGAGGAGGGGATGTATAGGGTGGGGTGTTGTGGGGAGGGAGGTTGTGTGGGGAGGAGGGGTATGTAGGATGGGGTGTAGTGGGGAGGAGGGGGTGTATAGGGTGGGGTGTTGTGGGGAGGGAGGTTGTATAGGGTGCATGGGGTGGTGTGGGGAGGAGGGGTATGTAGGATGGGGTGTAGTGGGGAGGAGGGGGTGAATAGGGTGGGGTGTTGTGGGGAGGGAGGTTGTATAGGGTGCATGGGGTGGTGTGGGGAGGAGGGGTATGTAGGATGGGGTGTAGTGGGGAGGAGGGGGTGAATAGGGTGGGGTGTTGTGGGGAGGGAGGTTGTATAGGATGCATGGGGTGGTGTGGGGAAGAGGGGTGTATAGGGTAGGGTGTTGTAGAGAGGGAGGTTGTATAGGATAGGGTGTTGTGGGGAGGGAGGTTGTATAGGGTGGGGTGTTGTGGGGAAGGAGGTTGTATAGGGTGGGGTGTTGTGGGGAGGGAGGGCTGTGTAGGGTGCGGTGTTGTGAGGAGGGAGGAATGTATGAGGTTGGGTGTTATGGGGGAGGAGTGTTGAGGGTGGGATGTTGAGAGGAGGAAGGAATGTATAGGATGGGGTGTTATGGGGAGGGAAGGATGTATGAGGTTGGGTGTTGTGAGGAGGGAAGGATGTATGAGGTTGGTTGTTATGGGGAGGGAAGGATGTATGAGGTTGGGTGTATGAGGTTCGGTGTTGTGGGGTGGGAATTTCAAACATCACATAAAAACTAATTTTTTTACCATATTTTAGTATCTCTTGCAGACGAACATAGTACTTGCTCTACTCATTGTAGTAGTTGCTCTACTCTTTGTAGTAGTTGCTCTACTCATTGTAGTAGTTGCTCATACATACTCTTAATCTTATTGACATTGATTAGCAATATTTTTAGAGCTTTATTTGACGAATCTGTTATTATGTAATACATAATTTTTTATTATTTTTTATTATTTATGTATATTTATCTATTTATTTATCAGTTATTATTTTACTTGTATTATATTGCTATACTGTGCTGTATTTATTTTATATAAATACTAATAGTGGTAATATTTTAATCAGTTTTCTTGTTTATTTAGCAATTCATTAATTTTTAATATGCTGTGAAGTGCCGTGAACAATTTTCGATCTGGCATTATATCAAATAAAATATATTGTTTTTATTACTAGCAAAAATACCAATCCTCCAGACAGGATAACTTGGTAGTTTGTACAAGGTAATTTGTAGTTATTACATACAATTGTTCGCAATGCTATGCATGTTTTCTATAATTGTTCCAAGTTATGTAAACTGTTCACTGATCAGTTCGATATTATGTGCCAGAGAGCACTATATCACAAAAACAGCAGGGGACGGTTTATGTAACTTGGAACAATCGTCGATAAAATAGGTATTCCTGCAACATCTCAGTCCTCTGCTGTCCCTGTCCACCTTCACTGCCCTCTGGCTCACCATCCTTGAGTTCATGGACAAGAGTGACCTCCTCGTAAGTACACAATGACGTCTTCAAGCCGCATGAAATTGGTATGTTGACTAATTTTCCCAAATTATTTGTACAGCTGTATAATGTATGATGCTAATTAGCATCCCTCATCAGTTGATTTACCCCATCGCGAATCAGGTTTATCGATGTTTAAATCTGTAGTGTGTGAATAGTTTAAGTGGGTTTTAAGGCGTCGCTTGGGTCTAAACGCATTTTATTTTCTTATTTCATTATCACTGAACCTACAGAGCTGAAACTTTCATAGATTGCAAGTCCAGGTAAGAGTAATGCTGTGAATTTTTTTCAGAAAGTTTCATACATATTTTCCCACGGTATGCAGCCATCTTGGATTGAATGTTGCGTGTGACTTATATCGGTAACCATTGGATTTAGAGGTCTCAAATTTGGTGTGTAGTTACTCCACATAATCCCAATGAAAACAGTCAGTTGACTTTCCAAGTTTTCAAAAAACTTGTTTTCATGATTTTTTTACATCTGAATGTATTTTTTCATCATGAAATTTTACATTGATGGTTCATTATATAAAATATAAATAATGTTTTCTAAAAAGTTACTACATAGTTTTCAAGAGCATACTATCAAGAAACACTGTAGAAAGTTTCAAGTAATTCTGTCAAACAATAGCAGAGATAAGTGACACGGGAGGCAGTAGGTGTGAGGGAAAACATGTTTTTGAGAAAATCGTGTTCAAAGTTTATGTACATTGGCACATACATTTCAACATCTGAAAAGCAACCTAGATGATTGAAACTTTGCATACATATTACTGAATGTATAATCTATCAAAAGGCAAAGTTAAGAGTCATTGGCATTGTAAAATAAATTTCACACAAGTCCCGAGTACCCGACACCCATGTCCATCGTTGCCGACACAGCTGATCTCACCACGACAAATGGGACATTCGTCGCATGAGTCCCATCGATACAGTCTGATGACAGAGTTGCATTGATGACCTTGTCGCAACTGGTGCAGAAAGTCTCGAGGCCACACACCATGCCGAGGGTGCGGTGCGGTCGACAGCTGGGGTGGAGAGTGTATGCTTCCTACACAACGTGCATAGCAGGTTCGCAACAAGTGATGGCAACACGGCACAGCGTACAAGTACTGTTGAAAGATCTCCATCAGCATCTGTCTCATCCTCAACCAGGAATCGCGGGACACCTATCTCCTCCAGAAGATCTGCATAACCAAACTTCCGTTCAGTGGCAGACAGTCTCCGAGACGGATAAGCTGGTACTGTTGATGACCGCCTTGATGCCTGGAAAAAATACACAATATAAATGTATTTCATGAACAAAAAGTATCCAAGACATGTTCAACAACAAAAGCCCCCCCCCCCTTACTACGTATGCAGGGGTATGGCATTGAATGCAATTTATTTTATTGGCATTGCCATATTATACACACACATCCGCGCGCGTGTGTGTGTATATAGGCTATGTATACGATAATTACCAGGGCAAATTGTAGTAATATAATAAACCATAGTTACAACTCTGCTTCTGATGTGCCTGGATGGCCCCTGGGCCTGAATGTCAACACAACCACGAACATCAACAGCATGAACTAGATCAGCATCAAATCGTTTATACAGTAATAGTTATGCCACAAAGGCGATGTTTGGATAAAACACAAGTGAACATATGAAATATCAGAATTAAACTTACACTGCGTGCCATTCTCGCTGGCACCATGGACGGTGATGGTCGAAGAAGACGAAGTTGTCGCCGCAGGTTCATTGGCTAATTCAACCCTCGATGCCTTCGCATCGCGCGCTAACTGCAACGATGCAAACTTTCGCTGCCTCCCAGTACCGTAACCGCCCACTCGCTTTCGACCAAACGGCATAATGCCGTTTTACAAAGCGATATAAATGAACGAAACTCATGGGATAAAAAAGTCGATCGAATCGAACGTAGCTGGTATTTCAAGCTGACGTCAGAGGATGGAAATTAGTATTACAACCAATTAGAGCGCTTGATTTGAGGGAATCCGACATCACGTGGTGATGTCCGGCGAATCGTCGTGGCATTCCCCATTCCTTTGTCACCGAGATGGTTCAGAGGCGGTCATTTATAGTCGGAATTACTCGGATACCTCCGGGCACATTTTAAAACTCTTTGTACCATCATACAGAGCGAAAATGGGGCTTTCCCGTGATATGCGCCATGTTGGAATGGCAGCGTTTTCCGGCATGCAATGGCTCGCGGAAAATCACCTAATGTCCCATTAGTCTCGGTTCATTTGACATAAACAAAGACTTAGCAATGATAGGCATCATACAAAAGACACGTTTTATGACAGAAACGTGTTTATTTCGACAGTGCAACTTACATGAATGGCAAGTTGAATAATATTTATACACGGAAATAGCAACAACTCGAAATTCATTTTATTGTCAAAACTCCGTCAAATCCGACCCGAGTCTCCCGTTAAGGTTTCATAAAAGACTGCGTACTTTTGCTAAAATCGTTTGAAAAATTTTGTTTGATCGTTACATCATGTAATTTTCAAAAGTTTAAATAACCTTGTGTTATAATATATTGAGCCGAACAACTTTTAAAAATTTCGACTAGAACTGGTCAAAAATAATTTAATAGTTTGTCCGATGATTCCACCAAAACTAAATAACAAATGTGTATGAGTGAGTTAGCACAGTATAGTGGATATTAAGTAGGTTTGATTTTTGTGTGAAATAAGTCTGAAATAAAGGAGGGACCTTTAACAGTATCCCGTAGAATCAGTTAGCAATAAAGGAGGGACCTTTAAGAGTATCCCATAGTATCAGTTAGCAATAAAGGAGGGACCTTTAACAGTATTCCATAATATCAGTTAGCAATAAAGGAGGGACCTTTAACAGTATCCCATAGTATCAATTAGCAATAAAGGAGGGATCTTTAAGTGTATCCCATAGTATTAGTTAGCAATAAAAGAGGGACCTTTAACAGTATCCCATAGTATCTGTTAGCAATAAAGGAGGGACCTTTAAGAGTATCCCATAGTATTAGTTAGCAATAAAAGAGGGACCTTTAACAGTATCCCATAGTATCAGTTAGCAATAAATGAGGGACCTTTAACAGTATTAGTTAATATGATGTGCTATATGTTCATCTAAATGTAATTCTGTGGGGATTAATTGTTTTTGTAATGATATGATGACTAATTAAACTTAGTTCACTATTGTAAAATGTGTGATTTGAGATTGCAATTATTACATGAACACCTCACTTGTATCACAGACCAGTGACTGTTGGTTTCCATGACAACAAAAGATAACGTTACATTGGATACAGCAAATAAGACAACACAGCCTTCAGCTGTAGAGCCGTCTGGACTGCAACAATCGGTAGCACATCGGTCGCCACAGCTGGGAAACTCTGACCATAGAGGCAGTGGTATGTATTACACATTCAGTAAACTCTGACCATAGAGGCAGTGGTGTGTATTACACATTCAGTAAACTCTGAACATAGAGACAGTGGTATGTATTACACATTCAGTAAACTCTGACCATAGAGGCAGTGGTATGTATTACACATTCAGTAAACTCTGACCATAGAGGCAGTGGTATGTATTACACATTCAGTAAACTCTGAACATAGAGACAGTGGTATGTATTACACATTCAGTAAACTCTGACCATAGAGACAGTGGTATGTGTTACACATTCAGTAAACTCTGACCATATAGGCAGTGGTATGTATTACACATTCAGTAAACTCTGACCATAGAGGCAGTGGTATGTATTACATATTCAGTAAACTCTGACCATAGAGGCAGTGGTGTGTATTACACATTCAGTAAACTCTGAACATAGAGGCAGTGGTATGTATTACACATTCAGTAAACTCTGACCATAGAGACAGTGGTATGTATTACACATTCAGTAAACTCTGACCATAGAGACAGTGGTATGTATTACACATTCAGTAAACTCTGAACATAGAGGCAGTGGTATGTATTACACATTCAGTAAACTCTGACCATAGAGGAAGTGGTATGTATTACACATTCAGTAAACTCTGACCATAGAGACAGTGGTATGTATTACACATTCAATAAACTCTGAACATAGAGGCAGTGGTATGTATTACACATTCAGTAAACTCTGACCATAGAGGCAGTGGTATGTATTACACATTCAGTAAACTCTGACCATAGAGGCAGTGGTATGTATTACACATTCAGTAAACTCTGACCATAGAGGCAGTGGTATGTATTACACATTCAGTAAACTCTGACCATAGAGGCAGTGGTATGTATTACGCATTAGTAAACTCTGACCATAGAGGCAGTGGTATGTATTACACATTCAGTAAACTCTGACCATAGAGGCAGTGGTGTGTATTACACATTCAGTAAACTCTGACCATAGAGACAGTGGTGTGTATTACACATTCAGTAAACTCTGACCATAGAGGCAGTGGTATGTATTACACATTCAGTAAACTGTGACCATAGAGGCAGTGGTATGTATTACACATTCAGTAAACTCTGACCATAGAGGCAGTGGTATGTATTACACATTCAGTAAACTCTGACCATAGAGGCAGTGGTGTGTATTACACATTCAGTAAACTCTGAACATAGAGGCAGTGGTATGTATTACACATTCAGTAAACTCTGACCATAGAGGCAGTGGTATGTATTACACATTCAGTAAACTCTGACCATAGAGACAGTGGTATGTATTACACATTCAGTAAACTCTGACCATAGAGACAGTGGTATGTATTACACATTCAGTAAACTCTGAACATAGAGGCAGTGGTATGTATTACACATTCAGTAAACTCTGACCATAGAGGAAGTGGTATGTATTACACATTCAGTAAACTCTGACCATAGAGACAGTGGTATGTATTACACATTCAATAAACTCTGACCATAGAGGCAGTGGTATGTAGTACACATTCAGTAAACTCTGAACATAGAGGCAGTGGTATGTATTACACATTCAGTAAACTCTGACCATAGAGGCAGTGGTATGTATTACACATTCAGTAAACTCTGACCATAGAGGCAGTGGTATGTATTACACATTCAGTAAACTCTGACCATAGAGACAGTGGTATGTATTACACATTCAGTAAACTCTGAACATAGAGGCAGTGGTATGTATTACACATTCAGTAAACTCTACCATAGAGGAAGTGGTATGTATTACACATTCAGTAAACTCTGACCATAGAGGCAGTGGTATGTATTACACATTCAGTAAACTCTGACCATAGAGGCAGTTGTATGTATTACACATTCAGTAAACTCTGACCATAGAGGCAGTGGTATGTATTACACATTCATTAAACTCTGACCATAGAGGCAGTGGTATGTATTACACATTCAGTAAACTCTGACCATAGAGGCAGTGGTATGTATTACACATTCAATAAACTCTGACCATAGAGGCAGTGGTATGTATTACACATTCATTAAACTCTGACCATAGAGGCAGTGGTATGTATTACACATTCAGTAAACTCTGACCATAGAGGCAGTGGTATGTATTACACATTCAGTAAACTCTGACCATAGAGGCAGTGGTATGTATTACACATTCAATAAACTCTGACCATAGAGGCAGTGGTATGTATTACACATTCAGTAAAGGCCAGTTTACACAAGTGATAGTCAGCCGACACAGTGTCGCACAATATTGTGGTGCACTCATCATGATCTTTCATCTAAGCTTAGATCGGGAGAGGCACAAGTCAAGATCTCGATGGCAGTGTCTAGACATGTCGCTTGTCGCACAAATGTCGCACAAATCACTCTCAGTGCAAATGATCTAGTCATTTCTTTTTATCCCAGTTAGTGAGATGGATGTGCTATTTCTATATGATCCTACGGGTCCATATTCTCGACAGACTTACAAATTCGTTTTCTGTAAATATGGCAGTAAAACTGTCCCATGGATCCACTCATGGGATGTCTGGGTAAATATTTTCTATATGTTCTAAATACTGAATAAGCCTACTGAAGTATTACATATTCCAAGTGGAATTTCAGCCAAGACTGACAGGCTTAAATTCGGCATGTTATTTTGGTATAAGATATTACGTGAGTGACCCCTGGGGGCACCCTTGCCCCCATATTTACAGAAAACTTGAGTTGCGAATTCGTAACTCTTATTAGAGTACAGCCACAAGAGATTCACAATTCACATTCTGAGCCACTGTTTGTATTCTCCAAAAAATTCTGTCACTATCCTATTTTTTTACTATGTTATTAATCAGGTATACCATGTCATGTTTGGGTAAGTAGCTCACATCTTACAGGTTTTCATTTACCCAGTATGATTATTGAAAACTGTTGCTAAGATTTAGTCAGTTACATGGGTCAGACTCAGAAATGAAGACAAAACTGATTCCTTTGTGATTACACTTTGAAGTTATTTATAGTTACAACTTATAGTATCAAGAAATGTGACTTATGTGATCTGACAGATTCACTGCAGAATCAATGTAAGAATACTGGAGACAGTGGATCTATTCTATTTGTCTGTCCTCAGAGAAGGGGTCGTGGAGAATCAGGAGTGGTGTGAAGACCCCTGAATTATACTAGGCAATTTTTGTGTGTCATACAAACATGATGTAAACATTTGTAATGTAATTCATGTTGTGTAATTGTAAGTGAAAACAACTAATTTTAGGTCTGGTGAGAGAATGGACAACTAGTTTGTTGTATTTTTGGTCACGTAAGATTCTGTCCGCCAGTGACATGCCCTGCAGGCGTAGAAACCGAAACTACCTGGAGAACCTCTCTGAGGTGTTCTATTTGTCCCAGAGAGGTCTCTGCCACTCTCCGCGACAAAATAGAATGCCACTTTCTCTCTGTGGAGAAGACAAATAGAATAGACCGTATCTCTGATGGTGTCTGGTGTTTGTCTTGCTTCAGACTCGTTCAACCATGACAGTGCCGGCTCACCGACTGTTCCATCAGCTCCCACGCAGCCCAAGCGCCTCTCCAACAGCCCGCTGACTGTTCCAGTCCCATCGATGACTGCTGGCCAGTACATTCTGCACCCGCCGCTGCCCAACATCACAAGCCCGCCCAAGATGGTGGCGGGCACCCATCAACCCCTCGCCTCCGTGCCCATCTTACTTAACCCCGACCTCATGCACGGCACCCCCATTCCCATCATCTCTTCCCAGGTGAGTCGAGGGTTGTGCTACATATCCACGTCCTAGTCTTCCCACTTAGTCCACATTAGATATCAAGCGTGTCTCTCAGTGTTTAAGTGAAGCGTACCTAGACTATATTTAGCACTAGCAGATTTGACATTTTATATAGTTCACTAAATATCCACTAAATTGGTAGACGTGACAAATGACAACTCTAACAGAATTTTTATACACATACTTGGGTAGTTGAAATGTCTCACTTGAATAGCGACTGACTAAGATGTGCTCATCCTATTTAATCAACTTAAAATTGTTTTATTTATGTGCTTACATCAAACATCCTTAATATAAAATTCTCACATGGGGTGAAGATTCTAGCGAGTTGATTTCCATATCACACAGCAGCAAGATGTAACAAATTAGGTTTTGTAGGTGTATTTGGAGTCTGCTCTAACAATGTACAAATAGGGCATTTGAATAAATACAAAACGAACATACTAGTGAGAAGGCAAAGCTACCAAGAATACGCAGCACATCTTTCTACGAGTGCTTGTTATTTCAAGTGGGTCATGGTAGCTCGACGGTTAAAGCGCCGGACTCAATCGAGAGATCCAGGGCTTGAATCCACCTACTGCCATTTTAAAACTTAAGCAATTTCGTTCACCTAACTTTGTCCGTCTTTCTGAAGAGACACTAACCACCCTATTACCTGGCATCTATTCCCAGGGAAAGTAAGAGGTAAATGGAACAAACCTGTCCTGCATTCACAGAGCCAATGGTTTCGATGTACACAAACCCATACAGGCGTTATACTTTAGCTACTGCCAACAACATTAATAGAGCAAGTTCCACGAGCACCCTGTCTAGGCAGATATTTACAGGCACTCTATAAGACATTATTATTATATTTTCCTGCTATTTCAAGTCTGGTTTCTTGGCAGGGAACTCACGATGGCAAGTCTCAGTGACAACCAAGTGGCTCAACCAGGCAGACTGCCCCTGCACTCAGCTCCATGTCTAACAGTTGGCTGTGCCAGAGCAAGTCTACAACAACAAGGAAGTGTGAAGATTTCTACTGATGTCAGGTTCAAGGCTAATCATTACGTCAGATGTCTGTATTGTCGTTTCATGTATTTCTGATGTCTGGTGTGGGGCATTTGGATTCAACTAGAATACTGAGGAACTGACTGTCGCATGTTCCAGTTTCTTGGCGTGTACATAAAGTATATCTAGACTAATTTTAGATTATCTATATATCAATCACTAGCTTCTTGGTGAAGTCAGGACTGCGCTACTTGCTGGAGGATCCCTGACCCACTAACAGGGAAACTACTGGAGGATCCCTGACCCACTAACAGGGAAACTACTGGAGGATCCCTGACCCACTAACAGGGAAACTACTGGAGGATCCCTGACCCACTAACAGGGAAACTACTGGAGGATCCCTGACCCACTAACAGGGAAACCGGGAACATTAGGGAGATTTGCCTTGATATTACTCCTCACAAGGCAAGGTAGTTCCGAGAGGCAATAAGTCATGTAACTGTACATACATTGAATACATATCGTTATTGGTTGTTGTCAGCACATTGTTGGGTTGTTGTCAGCACATTGTTGGGTTGTTGCTGCTTATTTCTCTCGTCATGCTAAGTTACACCAAGGAAGGGCACCTGGGCGTGTTTGGTCAGAGGTTGCACCCTGGGGCACATCAGGCACTTGTGATAAGGTCATTTAAAAATGTATTGATTTTAAAGCATGCTGGATGAATCAGCCCCCTTTTAGTGGGTTCAGCAGCCATAATAAAGTTGTAAATTTTATCATAGATATACAGTTGTACAGGTGGTTCATTTCTGTTTAGTTTTCTGTACAGGTGGTGTGTACATGTACCGTACATGTTGATGTTTGTTGTAGGAGTGGCATTTCTGTAGAATGTTCCCCACCGGAGTGGCAATTTTCTTGAATGTCTGTTGCAGGAGTAGCATTTCAATGGAATGTTGCTGTAGGAGTGGCATTTATGTGAAATATTTAGTACTGTAGTGGTGGCATCTGTGTAGCATACTCTACAGAACTGACATTTGGGTGGAATGTTCTGTACACAGGGGTGGCATTTGCAAAGTATGTTCCATACAGGAGTGGCATCGTGTATAATGTTCCATGCAGGAATACAGGAATAATTGCCACTTTGAAGGTGTGCTCATAGACATGGATACATCTGAGTTGCTGGATAGAACTGATTCCACGGTTTTTCATCAAGATGTCTTCTAATATTGTTTTAATAGACTGTAAATTGTTGTACATTATATATAGTAAACAAATTATTGTACATTATACAGTAAACAAATTGTTGTACATTATACAGTGCTCCAAATTGACTGAGCAATGGGACATGTCAAGAGGTTACATGAAAGCAACAAGAGCTGATTGACAGCATTATTCTACATAAGACTAGATGCCAGCGTGATTAGTTCACTGTTGTACAACTGATTGACAGCATTATTCCACATAAGACTAGATGCCAGCGTGATTAGTTCACTGTTGTACAACTGATTGACAGCATTATTCCACATAAGACTAGATGCCAGCGTGATTAGTTCACTGTTGTACAACTGATTGACAGCATTATTCCACATAAGACTAGATGCCAGCGTGATTAGTTCACTGTTGTACAACTGATTGACAGCATTATTCCACATAAGACTAGATGCCAGCGTGATTAGTTCACTGTTGTACAACTGATTGACAGCATTATTCCACATAAGACTAGATGCCAGCGTGATTAGTTCACTGTTGTACAACTGATTGACAGCATTATTCCACATAAGACTAGATGCCAGCGTGATTAGTTCACTGTTGTACAACTGATTGACAGCATTATTCCACATAAGACTAGATGCCAGCGTGATTAGTTCACTGTTGTACAACTGATTGACAGCATTATTCCACATAAGACTAGATGCCAGCGTGATTAGTTCACTGTTGTACAACTGATTGACAGCATTATTCCACATAAGACTAGATGCCAGCGTGATTAGTTCACTGTTGTACAACTGATTGACAGCATTATTCCACATAAGACTAGATGCCAGCGTGATTAGTTCAGTGTTGTACAACTGATTGACAACATTATTCCACATAAGACTAGATGCCAGCGTGATTAGTTCACTGTTGTACAACTGATTGACAGCATTATTCCACATAAGACTAGATGCCAGCGTGATTAGTTCACTGTTGTACAACTGATTGACAGCATTATTCCACATAAGACTAGATGCCAGCGTGATTAGTTCACTGTTGTACAACTGATTGACAGCATTATTCCACATAAGACTAGATGCCAGCGTGATTAGTTCACTGTTGTACAACTGATTGACAGCATTATTCAACATATGACTAGATGCCAGCGTGATTAGTTCACTGTTGTACAACTGATTGACAACATTATTCAACATAAGACTAGATGCCAGCGTGATTAGTTCAGTGTTGTACAACTGATTGACAACATTATTCAACATAAGACTAGATGCCAGCGTGATTAGTTCACTGTTGTACAACTGATTGACAACATTATTCAACATAAGACTAGATGCCAGCGTGATTAGTTCACTGTTGTACAACTGATTGACAACATTATTCAACATAAGACTAGATGCCAGCGTGATTAGTTCACTGTTGTACAACTGATTGACAACATTATTCCACATAAGACTAGATGCCAGCGTGATTAGTTCACTGTTGTACAACTGATTGACAACATTATTCAACATATGACTAGATGCCAGCGTGATTATTTCACTGTTGTACAACTGATTGACAACATTATTCAACATAAGGCTGCACCAGGCTGTCTCCTGTTGCAGCCCGTCAGTGGCTGGTTCCATTCACCAACCGTATTCAAACAGGAATGCTTGAATTAAAGAACAGACTTGTCACACCATACGAATTTCCTGTATGCAATATGGATTTTTTTAAGGTATTTAGCCATATCCCGTTTTTATATAGATTTGTATGGAGAAATCGTGATAAAGTACATATTTTCTTGTGTTTATCTCACAAATATAAAATCGAATGAAAAACTAATGGCGGTCGAAGCTTAAATACAAGGCAGATTTCCAATGAAACCTTGGTATTCTAACGATACCACTTAATGAGCCATTCCAGAGGGCTGTATCAACATGACTACTATATAGATCTCTGGGTGTTCTCCTGACTGACACTCATAGTTGTGTGAACGTAATATTAATATAATTATTATTTGAGCAAATCAATATATATGTACATATATATTTATGTATATTATATATTGTGTATATATTAACAAATACAATTTGCAACTCAAGAATGGGAGATACCGAAGTGATATGTATCATTCGTAATACTGGAATTGTATTAATATGTTCAGTTGCTATGCCAACAGACTGTCAGTTGTCTTCTACTGTAGAGCTGTGCAAATTATACCAAGGCTCGCACTAGGAATTCTTCGAGCTTTTTTCTACCACCTTTTTTATGATGTTCAATGAAACCCACGTCACATATTTAGCCCAGTCTTGGTCCGAGCAGTCATCGTAATTGAGAAAGAGCCATTCAGTACATTTATAGTATTAATCAAGACAACAACCAGAAAATACGGAGAGTAACCAAGACAACAACCAGAAAACATGGAGAGTAACCAAGACAACAACCAGAAAACACGGAGAGTAACCAAGACAACAACCAGAAAACAGAAAACAATCATAAGCAAATGTCTCGGATATATTTTCTAAATTAAATGGCAAGACAAGAGCACAAACAAAAAGCTCATCAGAGGCGGATCTACGAATTGAACAACCGGGGGTGAGGGGGGGGGGGGGCAGCCACCCGTGCTAGGGAGGCCAGGGAATGTATTTAATGTTCTTGAAATGGTGTATTCCAGGCCATTACGTTGTGAACGTATGCTCAAGTGGATGGTTTGTGAACTATCGTGGATTACTTTATTATCATCATATTAATGGAATGAACAAAATAAAATCAGACGAAGGAACACGTAGAAACGTTTTATGTATTAGTGCATTGAACGCCTTGAGATCGAGATCACTGTCCCAGGAATGTCATTTTGTAGATCTCACTGTACTCCGCGTCTGCACGTTGCTTGATGTCTATAAAGATGTTCTTTACCAGAGTGACTTCTTCGTGGGCCCGGAAAACGTCCTGCGTAGAACCCTGAAGCAGCTTGCTGTGTCTACGGTGTACTCAAACATGCACTGATTCAGCACACCCTCCGAAAACCAACCACAAATGTCACGAGTCAGGCCCTTGACTGGAGGGCCACTCTCCAAAATTGTATGACAGTTCGTTTTGAACTTTCCCTCAAATACCAACTACACACATCGCTGGATTTGTTTCGACGAGTTCTTTCAGGAAATACATACTTTTCTATAGTCACGTGCCAACAAATGGCCCTAATTCCCGATAAATTAGATAAAAACAGCCAAAATAGGCTTGCTCAAAAAAAATTATGTTTCAAATACCTGTTATTTCTAATTAAATGTTAACATTTCGCTATTTGTAGTGTCTCATGCAATAGTTATGTTTCACATCTATGTCGTAAGCTAAAATATAGTCCCCAAGAACAATTTCTCCTATCCAAAACGTTTTCTTTGCTAATCGACCCATTTGTATTGTTACGCCCGGTACCAAACTTCATCACCACTGTGTCAATGCTACAAATTCATATTTTTTTCAAAATTAACTTTGTTATTAAAACAGTATATAATCTACTTTATGAATAATATATTCTTTCATAACAGTCTTTGTCCTAATGTCTTTAAAATTGATCTTCGTGCTGATTAAAAAATGCCAAAGGTTAACTGGTTACGCCCGGTACCAAGCTTTCTTAAGGATTGGGACATAACTAATTAACAATTATTACTTCAGAATGTATAAATACGTAAGTAACAGTCATTACTATAGGTTTGACTGTTTTCACGTTGAACCAAACACATTCAGGATAAAATAAAGTAGTTCATCAAAAATGTTACGCCCGGTACTAAGCTGTAGGCCTAGTTGTGTTTTACCTTGGCATTCTGTACGTGCCGTCGCAGTATCTCTACCGTTGTGCACGTTGAACTAGCTGTAGGCCTAGTTGTGTTTTACCTTGACATTCTGTACGTGCCGTCGCAGTATCTCTACCGTTGTGCATGTTGAACCAGCTGTAGGCCTAGTTGTGTTTTACCTTGGCATTCTGTACGTGCCGTCGCAGTATCTCTACCGTTGTGCACGTTGAACCAGCTGTAGGCCTAGTTGTGTTTTACCTTGGCATTATGTACGTGCCGTCGCAGTATCTCTACCGTTGTGCACGTTGAACCAACTGTAGGCCTAGTTGTGTTTTACCTTGGCATTCTGTACGTGCCGTCGCAGTATCTCTACCGTTGTGCATGTGGCACCCTTGGGTGGAAAGTGCTGGGCCGGTGGTTTTCCGTAAGATTGTAAGTAATATGTTTTTTTTTTTTTACTTTATGAGGCATATCAATAAATTAACGTTATGAACTATACAATATGGACCTAGGGAATCACAAGAAAGTACAACACATACAATAATTGCAGTTGACAATGATTAAGTTCCCGTTTTGTTGGCGATAATAGGTTTATTAATTAGCTTAGCTTTATTTGGTGAACAACATGACCTTGGTACCGGGCGTAACGATAGCTTCGTGCCGGGTGTAACGAAACTGAAAATATACTGTATTTCCCTTTATATGTTCGACCGCTGACGTGCAAGACAAGAGCAATATTATATTATATGCACTATTATATGCCAATATTTTGCCAATAGCAAAATGGTGAAACTCACCATATAACGGTGTGAATCATGGACTTAATTGGTGACATGATACTATTATTAATCAGTTGACAGGTCAAACAATACAAAATGGGCAACAGTATGTTGTGTTTTGTACACATCGTGTTAAGACACACGTTGTGTCTGTGGAGCAAGACGGTCCCTATGTCTTATCGCACACGCACATGATCAAACGTATCAAATGATCAATTATGTTTCACACATTCAATATAATATGAACATTGTATTATTTACGTTCTGCTGGCCTATAGGCAGTGATTATGATGGAATATTGCTAAACCAATATTATATTATGTATGGATTGCAGGGAATGTATTATATGTTAACACCCATTTAAATATAACAACCATAATGGCCTGATATATTACTACCATACAATTTGTACATCTACATTTTAATTTCAGGCAATAGTTCGTTCATATAAACGAAAACCACGGGGGGTTCCTATAAAGGGTAAAACTGAGAGGTCCCATCGATATGTGATTGAAATATATTTGTGAATTAATCTATATCATAGAACAATGCATATTTTAAACGTTCAATGGTGTATATTTCAATCCACTCAACTTTAAAAGGGTGTCTTTTTGACAGAAATCTAAAATATGTTTGCAGAGGTTCAGTTAGAGAAATTCTCAAGGATTGTATACTGGCAATGTGTTGCGTGCCCCTGGGTTCCTGTCACACCCCCTGGGTTCCTGTCACACCCCTGGGTTCCTGTCACACCCCCTCCATAATGAAACATGGGTTAGCTGATGAATATCCGTATAGACGAAAGGCGTGTCATACATTACATCAAGGCTAAAGCATCCGTAAATGAATGGGGAAACCAAATTAAATATATATTCTAATAACATCAACATCATGTCGTCACGCTGTGTAAGTTAACTTACTGCATTGGAGCATATCCGCACACGACTGGGGCATATCCGCACATGACTGGGGCATATCCGCACACGACTGGGGCATATCCGCACACGACTGGGGCATATCCACACACGCCTATGCGGATATGCCCCAATCAACTGGCGGAGGAAGACTGTCGATTCAAGTCTATAGCGGTAACGTTGATTTATGCAGCGACAACAATAATAACACACATTCCAAAAATGCACAAAGACACCGATATGCAAATATTATTGAGAGTGTGAGTTACGTATTAATACATGTATAACATTACATGAGATTCTGCAAAAATCAACATTTTAGTTTATAATTTCTTACCGACGCAAAGTTCAATTCGCTGGTTCAAATTCGCAGGGCACGCACGCACGCACGCACGCACGCACGCACGCACGCACGCACGCACGCGTGTGTTTGGTCGGGCATCTTTTGTGGTTATTGGTCTGCATCAAAGCTGCCACACCACTCGTCTTCCCGGTCACATCGACAGCACCGTCGTGTGTTTGGTCGGGCATCTTTTGTGGTTATTGGTCTGCATCAAAGCTGCCACACCACTCGTCTTCCCGGTCACATCGACAGCACCGTCGTGTGTTTGGTCGGGCATCTTTTGTGGTTATTGGTCTGCATCAAAGCTGCCACACCACTCGTCTTCCCGGTCACATCGACAGCACCGTCGTGTGTTTGGTCGGGCATCTTTTGTGGTTATTGGTCTGCATCAAAGCTGCCACACCACTCGTCTTCCCGGTCACATCGACAGCACCGTCGTGTGTTTGGTCGGGCATCTTTTGTGGTTATTGGTCTGCAACAAAGCTGCCACACCACTCGTCTTCCCGGTCACATCGACAGCACCGTCGTGTGCCTGGTCGGGCATCTCTCCGAAGTTCAAGCCGAGCTGCTCGACCGTTTCGACGATGGCTGAGCATCTACCTCCGGAGTAACACAAGAGAAACTTCACGAATTCCTCACCGATCTTCTGTTTGTATTATCTTTCAGTAGATAGTCCTTTGTTTGATATGTCACATACCTTGCCAGGGCTGATGGAATAAAAACAACCCTTTTGCGTTTGCTCTTCTGCTGGGTCTGTTTCTCGATTGCGGTAATACTTTCATTTAATGATGTCTTCGAGACTCACAGCTCTTGCCTGTCTTTGTTTGTTTAGTGAGTAGCCATAACTAGTAAACAATCATAAAACGATACAGAGTTTTCATTCAATGTCGTCTTCGAGGCACACAGCTCTTGTCTGTCTTTGTTTGTTTAGTGAGTAGCCCTAACTAGATTTAACCAGATTTAACAAGATTTGCCATCCAAGCCAAAGGCCCAGATGGCAAGTGGACAAGGAAGCCATTGGCTTATCGAGAGTCCAACAATGTTCATCTACTTATAACCCGCCCTCCTGAGATATGTGTCAACCTTGTTTTTAAACATATTCACGCTGCAATTTGTTCCATTCATTTATTGTCCTGTGTGAGAAAGAGTGCTTCCTGATGTCCAATCTACATTGATCCTTTACTAATTTTACCTCATGTCCTCTAGTTCTGCTATCCTTCTTGAGTGAGAAAAAACATATTTCTATCAATATTTTCATACCCATTCAATATCTTAAAAACTTCAATCTGATCTCCTCTTAACCTCCTTGTCTCTAGAGTTGTTAAACCACATTCTTTCAGGCGTTCTTCATAACTAAAGTCTCTCAGTTCTGGAATCATTTTAGTTGCTCTCCTTTGTATGCGTTCAAGCGTATCTATATCTTTCTTACGATATGGTCTCCATGCTTGTATACAGTACTCTAAATGAGGTACCCTATTGCTTTATAAAGAGGTATAATTAACTTTTTTCCCTTGTATGTTATGTTTCTTCTAATCAATCCAAGAATTTGATTACCCTTTGAAGCTGCAATACAACACTGCTCTGAAACTTTCATGTCAGCGCTTATTGTAACTCCTAAGTCCTTTTCTTTTACAGTAGTACCCAGAACAGTATCTCCCATTTTATAGTTTACATTCAAGTTCCCATGTCCTGTATGTAGGCATTTACATTTCCCAAAATTGAACAACATCTGCCATTTCTCAGACCATTTCACTAATCTATCTAGATCGTTTTGTAAATGTTGTTTATCACCATCAGTATTAACCTTTTTTAAACAGTTTTGTGTCATCCGCAAATTTCAGTACGTTACTTGTTATACTGTCGTCCAAGTCATTGATATATATTAAGAATAATATAGGTCCTAATACTGATCCTTGAGGTACCCCACTCAAAACCGATTTCCAATTTGAAACTTCTCCATCTACTACAACTCGTTGTCTTCTGTCAGTCAGTCATTGTTCTATCCAGTCAGTTATGCTATCCCCGATACCATGGGCTTTTAATTTAAGTAGTAATCTTTGATGTGGCACTTTGTCAAAAGCTTTCTGAAAATCTAAGTAGATAATATCTACTGGCGATCCCACGTCTATCCATTTAGTGATTTCTTCCAAAAAACATAACATATTTGTTAAGCATGACCTCGCTTTAAGGAATCCATGTTAAGATGAATTTAATAATTTATGCTTAACGAGGAAGTCCACCATATGGTCTTTAATTAACCTTTCTAATAATTTACAAATCACTGACGTTAAACTCACTGGTCTGTAATTCTCTGACTTATTTCTCGAACCCTTTTTAAATAATGGTATGATGTTTGCTTCTTTCCATTCAAACGGAACAACTCCCTCTTTTAATGACAAGTTGAATACTCTTGCAAGTGGTATACTGATTTGTTCTACTGTTTCCATTAGTAATTTTGGAGGAATCCCATCCACTCCCGGTGATTAGTTATCCTTCATTGCCTTTATTTTCTTAGCTACCAATTCTGGAGTTACAACTAACGGACCTAAATAGTCAGATTTAGCCTCCTGAAATTTAGCATCAGCAACTGGTAATGAACTAATATCTTCTTTGGTAAACACTGAACTGAAGTAACCATTTAGGTCTTCCGCCATTAAAAACCCCTGTGATATTATATTTCCAGCACTATCTTCTAGAGGTCCAACCTTGTCTTGTACGTTTTGTTTACTCCTGAAATATGCATAAAAACTCTTGCTGTCATTTTTTATGTTACATGCTAGTTTTTGCTCATAGCTTCTTTTAGATTGTCTGATTTCAGTTGTAGCTGCATTAAGTGCCTCTTTGTAATTTGCATAGTCTTCTTCCTTTCTGGTACGCCTATAAACCCTCCACATAGTTTGTTTTAATACTATTTTTCTAATAGCCTCTTTTGACAAGTGTTTCTTTCTACACCGTTTTCCTTGTTTTTGGAAGGGAACAAATTTATCGATGATACTCTCAATTTCATATTTTAGAATATTCCAACATTCAATTGCAGTCTTATTCATCAGCATGTTATTCCAATCTAGCTTTGCTAAGTATTTTCTCATAATGTTATCTTTGTAGTTACCTTTGTGGAAGTTTCTCTTGTACGTTTTCTTATTTTTACTTTCTGATTTTACATTGATGTCAAAATGTATTTGATTATGGTCACTGTTACCCAATGGTTCAAATATTTTTACATTGTCCACTAATTCTTTTTGTGATGACAAAACTATATCTAATACATTTTCTCCCCTGGTTGGTTCTAGCACGTGCTGAGTAAGAAAGCTATCCTGGATTAAAAATAGAAATTGTTGGTCCTCAATCCCTGTGCTCTCTAGAGAATTCCATTGTATGTGTCCATGGTTAAAATCTCCCATTATGATACATTCCCCTTTACTAACTTCCTTTATAGCGTTTTTATTTTTGTGTTGTCCTCTTCGTTTATGTTTGGACTTCGGTAAACTAATCCAATAGTTAATTTTGAATTTCCTGAAACAATTTTGCACCAAACAGCTTCATCACAATCTGCTTCCCTTTCTAGTTTTATTTCATAAGCCTGAATAGATTCTTTAACATATAAAATAACTCCCCCTCCCCTTCTTCCTATTCGATCTTTCCTAAACATTACGTATCCTGTCAGTCCTAATTCAGCATCTGTTATATCTATGTTGGCCCATGATTCAGTTATACCAATTATGTAAGGGTCAATATCTTCTACCATAATGTTTAATTCGTTTTTCTTATTTACTATGCTCCTTGCATTTAAACATCTATAACCTTTTTCAGAGATGTTTTTCGGACGATTTGATATTGGTTTATCTGTGCTAGTGGCCTCTTGTTCTGCTTGATACACCTCTAGGTAACCCCCTGCACTTCTAGTTTAAACAATGTTTACTTCCAAAAATATTTGTCATTGTACCCATGTCACTATCTACTGCTGCTGTAAGTTCGTCCGCGAATACTGCTGCCCCTTTCCACTTAGATGAAACCCATCCTTCATGTACATATCAGCCCTCCCAACAAAACTTCCCCATAAATCCACAAATCCAACTTCCTCTTCCCTACATAGCTTCTGGACTAACATGTTAATTGCCATCCCCCGACAATTTCGATATTTGTGACCCCTCCTGCCCATTACAGGTAAAATCCCTGACAGTATTACCTGCTCAACCCGCGTCTGTTTTAGTGTTCTGACCAACTGCCTATATTTCCTAACTATGGCAGTTGTACACTTCCTCTCTACGTTATTTGTCCCTACGTGTACTAAAACAGATCCACCATTACCCGAACCTACGATGTTTTTTACCCTCTCAGTTATCGCCTCTATTTTGGCTCCAGGCAAGCAGACCACCACATCATCTCCCTTGTTTAAGACTCTGTCGGTCTTCCTAACTATCGAATCCCCCACAAACACCTTCGCTCTCTTCCTTACCCTCTCTATCACTGCTGCAGAATAACTTTTCCGTTCGATCCCTTCCATCACATTCTGTCCTGACCCCTTCCCTCCTGTCTCCTTCGCTCCTGTCTCCCCCACGTCCCACTCCTTTGCTCTTGTCTCTCCCACTCCCCTCTCCTTCACTCCGGTTGTTTTCCCTCCCGTCTCCCCCACTCCCTTCTCCTTCCCTCCTGTCTCCCCTACTCCTCTCTCGTTCACTCCGGTTGTCTTCCCTCCCGTTCCTTTCCTTCCCGTCTCCTTACGTCCTGTCTCCCTACGACCTGTCACCTTCCCTCCTCTCAGCTTCCTCCCAGGTTGAGGTGAGCTCTCCCTAGCATCTCTCGTGTCTTTCCCCACTTTATCATCTACTGTTCCCCCACCGGAACTACTGGCACAACCCTCCTGTTCCCTTCCCACCATTGCCACAATGAGCAGCCTCAACTCTTCCAACTCCACCTCTAGTTCCTTTATCTTCGTACATCCCCTACACTCAAAACTAAAACTATCTGCCTGGACCTCAGCCCAGGACTTCTCGCACCCAGACTTGACGAAGTCCACCCAGTTACTGCAACTGCCACAAATTAAGTGCCTTGTGGCCTTTAACTGCCGTTTGCACGGCGCCATCATACAATTTAGTTTTAATTAGTTTGTTACATTAGCCTTGAATAAGGCTGTTTTTGTGATCAGAAGAACACTTTAGGCTAATATACTTGCTAACTATGTATTCTATTAAGGTCGCATGAGAAAAAACAACCTACCACCTAGCGAATACGGAGAACACTGTGTAACAAAACAACGAAATCAGTGTGTACTAATTTACGCTAAAATCCTGCTGTTGACCTTATGTATGTAATTTAAGTAAATATATCACTTTATCTTATGTATATATTAGCCAATGTAAACGATAGTTCGATGCACGAGTTGAATTCACGACCTGTAAACAAACTCCCTTTTATCACTCGTTGAGTTTGAATCCGGGAAAAAATACTACCTCTGTTAACAAAAACGGTTTCTTAATATATGTCTACAAGAAGTTTGTGAACAATATATGTATAATAGTAATACTTATTCTAACCAATATTCCAATGTTATTGACTATTCACTATGTTATCTCAATTTTCGAATGGTAAACAACCCTATTAACGCTCGCTGACTTCCCTGACAGAGTCCGAAACTAACTTACTCTAAAATACTCCCTCTGACTAATAATTAACAAAACCTGTTTCCTAATAATACAATACGTTTGTGTATAATATATATGCAATAGTAATACTTATTCAGTTTGATATACCGCGTTTTTCTGTAAATGATCTACACCAAATTCAAGTCGCTGCACTAAACTAGTAAACAATCATAAAACGATACAGAGTTTTCATTCAATGTCGTCTTCGAGGCACACAGCTCTTGTCTGTCTTTGTTTGTTTAGTGAGTAGCCCTAACTAGTAAACAATCATAAAACGATGCAGAGTTTTATTCAATGTCGTCTTCGAGGCACACAGCCCTTGTCTGTCTTTGTTTGTCTAGTGAGTAGCCCTAACTAGTAAACAATCATAAAACAATACAGTGTGTATCATTATATTAAATAAAGGTACACGTTGAAACGTTTAATGTATTAGTGTATTGTACGTAGGCATGTGTGGTTAGTGTGCGTCATTCAGTAGCAGTTCAATGGGCGTTCAGAGGATTATTGAAACGCATCCTTCTCGGCAGCTTCCATTTGTACTTGTCAATAATTGATTGGATGTCGAGTTTGATGTCCTTGTGTACACGAAGTAGCATCAATGCATTGAGGCGATCCTGGTGCTCCGCGTTACGCTTTGAATTAGCACGCTTTATTCCAGAACTTGTGACCGACATTAGCACCAGCAAGTGAACAATACGGCAAATATTTTGGGGACATGGACCTGATTGTTACACCCATTGTTTTCTGTAGATTGTGGGGCTTTGTTTCTTCTGACGGTCGAGCACAGCTTTCCGTGTGATCGCACCGAATCTCGTGTCCAATTCTTGGAGAAGGTGGTCTAGAAATGGTAGGAATACTAAGTGTCGCCAGTGTATTTCTGGGGTGTCTGCATCCACGTTGTTTCTCATGGGCTGCCTACCAATGTGCCTTGGACCGATACCACTTTCCCAGAAGAGTTGGCCATCTCTTCCGTCATCTTGTAGACATCGCTGTACTACGCACCTGCATTTTGTCTGCTGTTGATAACAATGTCCTTTACCAGGGAGACTTCTTCGTAGGCCCGGAGAACATCCTACATAGAGCCCTGGAGCAACTTGCTGAGGTCTACTGTGTACTCAAACATAGAGCCCTGGAGCAACTTGCTGAGGCCTTCTGTGTACTCAAACATAGAGCCCTGGAGCAACTTGCTGAGGCCTTCTGTGTACTCAAACATAGAGCCCTGGAGCAACTTGCTGAGGTCTACTGTGTACTCAGACATAGAACCCTGGGGCAGCTTGCTGAGGCCTACTGTGTACTCAGACATAGAACCCTGGGGCAGCTTGCTGAGGTCTACTGTGTACTCAGACATAGAACCCTGGGGCAGCTTGCTGAGGTCTACTGTGTACTCAGACATAGAGCCCTGGAGCAACTTGCTGAGGCCTTCTGTGTACTCAAACATAGAGCCCTGGAGCAACTTGCTGAGGCCTTCTGTGTACTCAAACATAGAGCCCTGGAGCAACTTGCTGAGTTCTACTGTGTACTCAGACATAGAGCCCTGGAGCAGCTTGCTGAGGCCTACTGTGTACACAGACATAGAGCCCTGGAGCAGCTTGCTGAGGCCTACTGTGTACTCAGACATAGAACCCTGGGGCAGCTTGCTGAGGTCTACTGTGTACTCAAACATAGAGCCCTTGAGCAGCTTGCTGAGGCCTTCTGTGTACTCAGACATAGAACCCTGGGGCAGCTTGCTGAGGCCTACTGTGTACTCAGACATACAGTGATTAATGCAAAGCTTGAGATCGTGCGGAGTGGGCCAAAAGCCAAAAAAGTCGGACATATCAGTCATTGCTTTTGAACTCCATTTGTTGCTCTCGAAATTGCAGTCAGGAAATCAAGGATGGCTTCATACATTTCACGAAACTCCTCCAGTTTAGTGAGTCGTTAGACGCATTTTGTAGTTTCATCTTTCCAACACCGACCCCCACCCTTCAAACCTTCCCGCCTCCTCCGAGTGTTGATCTTTTCTCTTAATTGCTCTTGTCGTCGTTGTCTCTTGGTCGATTATTTGAAGAATATAGCAATGGTCTGCGGGGTAGACACAACGTTCTGTACTTCAGGAACCTTGCAAGCCATGGATAGTGCAGATTCATGTTGTGGCTATGCACACTGGTAATGATGTGTTCTAAGCTCTTATACTTAAGTTAGTTATCAGATAAGAGTAAAAACGAAAAATATTGTTTTAAAGCAAAACGGGGGAGGTGCGCCCCCACGCCCCCTGGATCCGCGCCTGGCCTTTTGAATATCTTAAATCCGTTATGCCACTCTTTATCTTAAGCATTGCAACCCCTGCATGTATAGCTTGGTTGATTTTTTTGGTGGGGTGCGTTTTTAGAGAAAGTGGAACTTTTGGGTGATTCAGGGGAATTTTTTTATTTAGACCAGTTTTTATTCATTAAAACACAACCCCTAAAATGAAATCATATTAGCATAACTTAATGACTGAATCGAGTTCAAATCGCCGTGTATGCAATTTTGAAAATTATATTAACTATTTCGTCCAAGTCATGTTTACCGTTATGAGTTACAGGGGTTGGTAACAAGCGGTCTGGCCGGCGCCAAGTGCTGCTGACGGAGCAATTTGTTCCGTCCGCGGCGAGACTCTACATAATCCGGCCCGACCACCCTCCCTCGATGTGGGTACAGGTATATACAATAAATAAATAGATGTCACGTCTACGTTGTCGTAGACAATGCGTCACACACTGTGCTTCACCTACACTATTCACACGTGTTGTATAGTTGTCAAAACTACACCATTCACACGTGTTGTATAGTTGTAAAAACTACACCATTCACACGTGTTGTATAGTTGTCAAAAGGTGGAGTTGGAAGAGCTGAGGCTGCTCGTTGTGGCAATGGTGGGAAGGGAACAGGGGGGTTGTGCCAGTAGTTCCGGTGGGGGAACAGTAGATGATAAAGTGGGGAAAGACACAAGAGATGCTAGGGAGAGCTCACCGCAGCCTGGGAGGAAGCTGAGAGGAGGGAAGGTGACAGGTCGTAGGGAGACAGGACGTAAGGAGACGGGAAGGAAAGGAACGGGAGGGAAGACAACCGGAGCGAAGGAGAGGGGAGTAGGGGAGACAGGAGGGAAGGAGAAAGGAGTGGGGGAGACAGGAGGGAAGGAGAAGGGAGTGGGGGAGACGGGAGGGAAAACAACCGGAGTGAAGGAGAGGGAAGTGGGAGAGACAAGAGCAAAGGAGTGGGAAGTGGGGGAGACAGGAGCGAAGGAGACAGGAGGGAAGGGGTCAGGACAGAATGGGATGGAGGGGATCGAACGGAAGAGTTATTCTGCAGCAATGATAGAGGGGGTGAGGAAGAGAGCGAGGGTGTTTGTGGGGGATTCGATAGTTAGGAAGACCGACAGAGTCTTAAACAAGGGAGATGATGTGGTGGTCTGTTTCCTGGAGCCAAAATAGAGGCGATAACTGAGAGGGTAAAAAACATCGTAGGCTCGGGTAAGGGTGGATCTGTTTTAGTTCACGTAGGGACAAATAACGTAGAGAGGGAGGGTACAACTGCCATAGTTAGGAAATATAGGCAGTTGGTCAGAACACTAAAACAGACGCGGGTTGAGCAGGTAATACTGTCAGGGATTTTACCTGTAATGGGCAGGAGGGGTCACAAATATCGAAATTGTCGGGGGATGGCAATTAACATGTTAGTCCAGAAGTTATGTAGGGAAGAGGAAGTTGGATTTGTGGATTTATGGGGAAGTTTTGTTGGGAGGGCTGATATGTACATGAAGGATGGGCTTCATTTAAGTGGAAAGGGGGCGGCAGTATTCGCGGACAAACTTTCAGCAGCAGTAGATAGTGACTTGGGTACAATGACAAATATTTTTGGAAGTAAACATTCTTTAAACTAGAAGTGCAGGGGGGTTACCTAGAGGTGTCTCAAGCAGAACAAGAGGCCACTAGCACAGATAAACCAATATCAAATCATCCGAAAAACATCTCTGAGAAAGGTTATTTAACAAGATTTAACAAGATTTGCCATCCAAGCCAAAGGCCCAGATGGCAAGTGGACAAGGAAGCCATTGGCTTATCGAGAGTCCAACAATGTTCACCTACTTATAACCCGCCCTCCTGAGATATGTGTCAACCTTGTTTTTAAACATATTCACGCTGCTAGCAGTTACACAATCTGTAGACAATTTGTTCCATTCATTTATTGTCCTCTGTGAGAACGAGTGCTTCCTGATGTCCAATCTACATTGATCCTTTACTAATTTTACCTCATGTCCTCTAGTTCTGCTATCCTTCTTGAATGAGAAAAACATATTTCTATCAATAATTTCATACCCATTCAATATCTTAAAAACTTCAATCTGATCTCCTCTTAACCTCCTTGTCTCTAGAGTTGTTAAACCACATTCTTTCAGGCGTTCTTCATAACTAAGGTCTCTAAGTTCTGGAATCATTTTAGTTGCTCTCCTTTGTATGCGTTCAAGCGTATCTATATCCTTCTTACGATATGGTCTCCATGCTTGTATACAGTATTCTAAATGAGGTCTAACTATTGCTTTATAAAGAGGTATAATTAACTTTTTTCCCTTGTATGTTATGTTTCTTCTAATCAATCCAAGAATTTGATTACCCTTTGAAGCTGCAATACCACACTGCTCTGAAACTTTCATATCAGCGCTTATTGTAACTCCTAAGTCCTTTTCTTTTACAGTAGTACCCAGAACAGTATCTCCCATTTTATAGTTTACATTCAAGTTCCCATGTCCTGTATGTAGGCATTTACATTTCCCAAAATTGAACAGCATCTGCCATTTCTCAGACCATTTCACTAATCTGTCTAGATCGTTTTGTAAATGTTGTTTATCACCATCAGTATTAACCTTTCTAAACAGTTTTGTGTCATCCGCAAATTTCAGTACGTTACTTGTTATACTGTCGTCCAAGTCATTGATATAAATTAAGAATAATATAGGTCCTAGTACTGACCCTTGAGGTACCCCACTCAAAACCGATTTCCAATTTGAAACTTCTCCATCTACTACAACTCGTTGTCTTCTGTCAGTCAGCCATTGTTCTATCCAGTCAGTTATGCTATCCCCGATACCATGGGCTTTTAATTTAAGTAGCAATCTTTGATGTGGCACTTATAGATGCGTATGTTTAAATGCAAGGAGCATAGTAAATAAGAAAAACGAATTAAACATTATGGTAGAAGATATTGACCCTCACATAATTGGTATAACTGAATCATGGGCCAACATAGATATAACAGATGCTGAATTAGGACTGACAGGATATGTAATGTTTAGGAAAGATCGAATAGGAAGAAGGGGCGGGGGAGTTATTTTATATGTTAAAGAATCTATTCAGGCTTATGAAATAAAACTAGAAAGGGAAGCAGATTGCGATGAAGCTGTTTGGTGCAAAATTGTTTCAGGTAATTCAAAATTAACTTTTGGATTAGTTTACCGAAGTCCAAACATAAACGAAGAGGACAACACAAAAATAAAAAACGCTATAAAGGAAGTTAGTAAAGGGGAATGTATCATAATGGGAGATTTTAACCATGGACACATACAATGGAATTCTCTAGAGAGCACAGGGATTGAGGACCAACAATTTCTATTTTTAATCCAGGATAGCTTTCTTACTCAGCACGTACTAGAACCAACCAGGGGAGAAAATGTATTAGATATAGTTTTGTCATCACAAAAAGAATTAGTGGACAATGTAAAAATATTTGAACCATTGGGTAATAGTGACCATAATCAAATACATTTTGACATCAATGTAAAATCAGAAAGTAAAAATAAGAAAACGTACAAGAGAAACTTCCACAAAGGTAACTACAAAGATATGAGAAAATACTTAGCAAAGCTAGATTGGAATAACATGCTGATGAATAAGACCGCAATTGAATGTTGGAATATTCTAAAATATGAAATTGAGAGTATCATCGATAAATTTGTTCCCTTCCAAAAACAAGGAAAACGGTGTAGAAAGAAACACTTGTCAAAAGAGGCTATTAGAAAAATAATGCTAAAACAAACTATGTGGAGGGTTTATAGGCGAACCAGAAAGGACGAAGACTATGCAAAATACAAAGAGGCACTTAATGCAGCTACAACTGAAATCAGACAATCTAAAAGAAGCTATGAGCAAAAACTAGCATGTAACATAAAAAATGACAGCAAGAGTTTTTATGCATATGTCAGGAGTAAACAAAACGTACAAGACAAGGTTGGACCTCTAGAAGACAGTGCTGGAAATATAATATCACAGGGGTTTTTAATGGCGGAAGACCTAAATGGTTACTTCAGTTCAGTGTTTACAAAAGAAGATATTAGTTCATTACCAGTTGCTGATGCTAAATTTCAGGGGGCTAAATCTGACTATTTAGGTCCGTTAGTTGTAACTCCAGAATTGGTAGCTAAGAAAATAAAGGCAATGAAAGATAACAAATCACCGGGAGTGGATGGGATTCCTCCAAAATTACTAATGGAAACAGTAGAACAAATCAGTATACCACTTGCAAGAGTATTCAACTTGTCATTAAAAGAGGGAGTTGTTCCGTTTGAATGGAAAGAAGCAAACATCATACCATTATTTAAAAAGGGTTCGAGAAATAAGTCAGAGAATTACAGACCAGTGAGTTTAACGTCAGTGATTTGTAAATTATTAGAAAGGTTAATTAAAGACCATATGGAAGCATAAATTATTAAATTCATCTCAACATGGATTCCTTAAAGCGAGGTCATGCTTAACAAATATGTTATGTTTTTTGGAAGAAATCACTAAGTGGATAGACGTGGGATCGCCAGTAGATATTATCTACTTAGATTTTCAGAAAGCTTTTGACAAAGTGCCACATCAAAGATTACTACTTAAATTAAAAGCCCATGGTATCGGGGACAGCATAACTGACTGGATAGAACAATGGCTGACTGACAGAAGACAACGAGTTGTAGTAGATGGAGAAGTTTCAAATTGGAAATCGGTTTTGAGTGGGGTACCTCAAGGATCAGTATTAGGACCTATATTATTCTTAATTTATATCAATGACTTGGACGACAGTATAACAAGTAACGTACTGAAATTTGCGGATGACACAAAACTGTTTAGAAAGGTTAATACTGATGGTGATAAACAACATTTACAAAACGATCTAGACAGATTAGTGAAATGGTCTGAGAAATGGCAGATGTTGTTCAATTTTGGGAAATGTAAATGCCTACATACAGGACATAGGAACTTGAATGTAAACTATAAAATGGGAGATACTGTTCTGGGTACTACTGTAAAAGAAAAGGACTTAGGAGTTACAATAAGCGCTGATATGAAAGTTTCAGAGCAGTGTGGTATTGCAGCTTCAAAGGGTAATCAAATTCTTGGATTGATTAGAAGAAACATAACATACAAGGGAAAAAAGTTAATTATACCTCTTTATAAAGCAATAGTTAGACCTCATTTAGAATACTGTATACAAGCATGGAGACCATATCATAAGAAAGATATAGATACGCTTGAACGCATACAAAGGAGAGCAACTAAAATGATTCCAGAACTGAGAGACGTTAGTTATGAAGAACGCCTGAAAGAATGTGGTTTAACAACTCTAGAGACAAGGAGGTTAAGAGGAGATCAGATTGAAGTTTTTAAGATATTGAATGGGTATGAAAATATTGATAGAAATATGTTTTTCTCACTCAAGAAGGATAGCAGAACTAGAGGACATGAGGTAAAATTAGTAAAGGATCAATGTAGATTGGACATCAGGAAGCACTCGTTCTCACAGAGGACAATAAATGAATGGAACAAATTGTCTACAGATTGTGTAACTGCTAGCAGCGTGAATATGTTTAAAAACAAGGTTGACACATATCTCAGGAGGGCGGGTTATAAGTAGATGAACATTGTTGGACTCTCGATAAGCCAATGGCTTCCTTGTCCACTTGCCATCTGGGCCTTTGGCTTGGATGGCAAATCTTGTTAAATCTTGTTAAAACTACACCATTCACACGTGTTGTATAGTTGTCAAAACGGTCGGGTATTTTTCGATGGAAAAAGCGCGCAAACACTATTTGTGTGGACTTACACAAAGGTGCACAACATATTCATAAAGTGTAATGATAAAAAGGATGACCTAGATATATTCTCAAAATTAAATGACAAGATAGGATCATAAACACAGAAAGGTGCAAACAATTGAGTGCGTTGGAGACGCATCGTTTCGGCCCAATGCTCTGTCTTCAGGGCAAAGAGGATTAAATGGGTGAGTGAGTGAGTGAGTGAGTGAGTGAGTGGGTGGGTGGGTGGGTGAGCGAGCGAGTGAGTGAGTGGGTGGGTGGGTGGGTGGGTGGGTGGGTGGGTGGGTGAGTGAGTGAGTGAGTATAATGGAAAAAAAATTATACAATAACACACTCCATTATGGTTACTATGGAAATGTATTAACTTTCAACAAACACTGTGCTCTCGAGTGTATTACGTCACAGCAGCAGTCCTCGCTGCTTGCAGCACCTTGACGTCTGCATGTAGACCGAAAGGCGCTCATCGCTGTTCATTAAGACAGAGAGTAACGCACATGTTGTGCTCTGAGTCAACTCGTTCCGAACGTCTGCCTGTCTTCCTCGTCATACTGAATGCTCGTTCTTTGGCAACATTCAACATCAGTACATAGGTGCTAATTCTGAGGGTTGTACAACAGTGAGACTGGTAACATATATCCGTAAGACCGCAAATGAACCCGTGGCTTATCTACTTCCGCTTGTTTGTCCCTGTTCGGACATGACTGTTTTGAACTGATAATATTTTATTCGCATGCCATTTGGCAAATACGGGTCGTATCAAGTAATGCGAAAAAACCTTGTTCAAAACGCGCAATATCATAAGGAATGGCTCCTATGCCGGTAAAACCATCACATTTAAGAAAATAGTATGGGTAAACTGTAAGACTTGGTACCCATGCCAGTATGACGATGAGAGCCAGCATTATATTTGCTATGGTAACAAACATTTAACAAGATTTGCCATATAAGCAAGTGGCCAAGGAAGCCATTGGCTTATCGGGAGTCCAACAATTTTCATCTACGTGTAACCCGCCCTCCTGAGATATGTGTCAACCTTGTTTTTAAACATATTCACGCAGTTACACAATCCACAAACTTTGCCAAGCCACTGACATCATGAAGGCTGGCCAGCAACGCTTTATAAGCTCGTCTACTTGATCATCGTTATAGTGCGGGTGCAAGAGCCGTCGTGATGATCTGGATGGTCTCCGTACGCCTTGTCGAAATACAAGCGAACTTGTATAGAAGATATACCTATCATTTACTGATCCTTAAAACCACAAAGATCACAAACAAAGAACCAGGCCGAGACCACCCTCTAGGTGGACCAACCACGTTAAGGGCGACCATTGTTAATTAGTTATCCAATAATTAAAGTTCAACCATTTTAGATAACTTTTGAAATTTTCATTAATGTACACACAATTTCAAATTAAATTATCGGTGACAGTTTACACAATTTACAAGGGGAATTGATTTTCGCGACATTAATCTTATTTTAGTAATTTATTTCTTGTTCTGTGTGCACAAATAGTAGAAATGAGCTTAGCAGCTTTTATATGATATGTTACACACTGTGATCAGTCAGATCACTGCATAATTGTTAATCTTGTTCTATTAACTAATTATTAATTCATCTTGTTCTATTAAGATTTTGTTCTGTCTACCAAAATGATTTATATATTTATATTGGTTGCTTAACTCCTTACCTTCCATTTGATGCACTACACACTATGATCACAGTAAAATAGTTCATCTTGTTTAATTAATTAATTAATTAATTAATTAAAATGGTTCTATTAATTAATTATTTCTTGTTCTGCCTACAACATTGAAACTGCTTTCACATTTAAATGTCTCACGGTTGCAGCCATATCATAACAAATATTAAATAAAATAGATCTGCAATTTGAAAAAAAAATTAATTGACATCCCTGCGGTAATAATTAACATGCCTTTTATTCAATAGAATTATAATAGCTAATTAATATTGTCTGCACATTTCTTCACATTTGCTCTATTACAATATGTAGCATTATATAAGTTCAACAATAAAATAAAATAGTTCACCAGCAGTTACTATTTTATATAACAATTAATTTGAATATTAATTTAAATTATTCACACCACATTCTCACCAGTTGGAGTCTATACTGCACATATAACCAATTTGCAACACTATACAGACCAAAGGTACGTGTATAAAGAAATATTGTGGGAGGTCCGTCGAGTGTGACGTCACATCAGGAACTTGTTTCAGTCACTCAGGACATTCGTCGCAATGTGCGTGAGAGTGGCCTCTTGTGAGAAAAGTTTTTCGAAACTGAATCTCATCAGGACGTACCTTTGCTCCCGTATGGAACAAGAGCGATCGAGTAGTATGGCGCTACTGCCGATCTAGTGAGAGCTTACCAAATGTCATTGAGATCGACTCCGTGATCGAAGATTTCGTGATATTCAAAACCCGAAAGACCAAAATAAAGAGAAAATTAGCTTCCGCGATCGGGACCGATCTTATTGGTTTATCGTCGGTGTTTTGATTGTCTTGGCAGTCGGGTGACGAGTTCGTGGTGAATATTGAAGTAATGTTATGTTGAAATGTATTATTTTTTACCACTATCTATTCAGTATTCGGTTGGCTGGTCGCAGTTGGGGTTTTTATTCTTGGTTTTGTTGGAGGTGTTGTGAATGTCGGGTTGAGGTGTGGCTGCGCTGAATCATTGTCAATAATGTGGTAGCTGATTGCTACTGTGATGTTGGAGCGATGACCTAGGTATAAAAGGTAAAGGTATGTTCTTATATAGCGCGGTATCCGGTCCATAGGACTGCTCAAAGCGCTTTACACTTCACCCCTTGGCAGACCTGTTCATTCCAAAGCCATCTCAACTTCTTTGGGAAGTATTCAGCCACGCTGCAATTGCTGCGCGAAGGCTGTTCGTTCACATATTCCATTATCGCGCTCTTTCTTTCGGGTCGGCATTTTTTACTCTTGCCCCAAGCGGCACTTTACCTCGTTACGCCACTGAATGTAGGGGAGACCGGGGCTGGTTGTTACAATGTTCAGCTAAAGTAACTTTTTGTGTGAAAATTATGTTAGATGCATCATTTCTGTCAATGTACTATGTATACATTAAATGTATTATTCGTATTCATAAAATGTACGACAACAATGATATTCCATATTATAGTTAGGTAGATAAGTGAAGTTTCTCAGGCGCGATCGACCGTAACAACTCGCAGTGTTACATCACACGGGGCACGTTGTTACAGCAAAGAACGCGTGGATCGCAAAGCAAGTGTCACTTGTACACGTAACTCTTATTACATTAATTGGATTATACACACTTGTACATATTGTACACAGTGTACATAACAAGTGTCACTCGTACACGTTACTCTTAGTTCATTAATTGGATTATACACACTTGTACATATTGTGTACAGTGTACATAACAAGTGTCACTCGTACACGTTACTCTTAGTTCATTAATTGGAATGTAAACACTTGTACATATTGTATACAGTGTACATAACAAGTGTCACTCGTACACGTTACTCTTATTACATTAATTGGATTGTACACACTTGTACATATTATATACAGTGTACATAACAAGTGTCACTCGTACACGTTACTCTTAGTTCATTAATTGGATTGTACACACTTATACATATTATATACAGTGTACATAATAAGTGTCACTCGTACACGTTACTCTTATTACATTAATTGGATTGTACACACTTGTACATATTATATACAGTGTACATAACAAGTATCACTCATACACGTTACTCTTATTACATTAACTGGATTGTACACACTTGTACATATTATATACAGTGTACATAACAAGTGTCACTCGTACACGTTACTCTTATTACATTAATTGGATTGTACACACTTGTACATATTGTATACAGTGTACATAACAAGTGTCACTCGTACACGTTACTCTTATTACATTAATTGGATTGTACACACTTGTACATATTATATACAGTGTACATAACAAGTGTCACCCGTACACGTTACTCTTATTACATTAATTGGATTGTACACACTTGTACATATTATATACAGTGTACATAACAAGTGTCACTCGTACACGTTACTCTTATTACATTAATTGGATTGTACACACTTGTACATATTATACACAATGTACATAACAATGTTGTTATTCACAACTTCATATATTAAACTTTCCATTGTTAGTTACCAAAGGAGACACTTTCCCCGGATACTTACGTAACAAACAGTTGTGAATGGAATATAAATTATTGAATGGAGAACGAAAGAGTGAATGGCAATATATGTGTACTGCGACTTCTACTTGATAGAATGATACACACGTGTACGCCCTCATGCACTCGCATTTCAATGAGTCGTGCAATATTTATTAATTGCTCGAATAGGGCTGTGCCACAAAGATTTAACAAGATTGAACAAGATTGTCGCCCAAGGTAAAACACCCAGATGATAAGTGGACAAGGAAGCCATTGGCTTATCGAGAGTCCAACCATTTTTCATAGATGCGTAACCCGCACTTCTGCTGAGATATTTGTAAAAAAAATTTAAAACACAATCACGCTGCTAGCATTTACAGTACTGGTTATAAACCAGTACTGTAGGCTTCACATATGAAACAAGGCGTTCACACGTCGTGGTTAGATAACTGTAGTTCTCTCAGTCATTGTCAGCACACAACTCATCAGTATGAGCCGCCCGAGCATTCAACACTTGTAACAACTTGCCCCAAACACAATGCTTGCAGTTGAACGCACGTGGACGATACTAAATCATGAATTTCAGTTTAACTTCTACTTGCCATAACCTCATATATAATATATATGTTTGCGTAAGTTCGTCAGTAACTCTAACGTACCGTCAGTTGTGTTACTGGGCGCAGAGTTCGTTGCGTCGAAGAATTCTCCGGGAAGCCGCAAAGTCGACTACGTTATCCTTTCCGGGTACGTACCGAAAGTCCGTTGTGAACTCGGCAATGAACGATAGATTCTCTCGCGGTGATCGTTCGACGTGACCACTGAATGCAGGTGTAAACGTGGAAAACGTGTCCTTCAAGGAAATAGCGGAAATGACGTGTGACTTGGCAAGCAGCCAACAGTTCACGATGGAATGCACGAATGCGGGTTTGGGCAGGTTTAAACTTTTTAGAGTAACGTTGCTGCAGTCAGAGCATTTTTCGATTACCGGAATGCAGATTTCATAGCCGATGTCCACGATAGTTTCTTGGGTCCATTAAACGATTCACGCAGAGGCAACAACAGTTCTGCAGCGGGTGATACGAATCAGGGGTAGAAATTGGACATTCCCAAGAATTTCTGCAATCCTTTCACATCGGTAGGCATAGGAAAACGTTCGATAGCTTCGATAGGTTCTTTGAGGGGGCGATGCCAGCGCCTGTCACGTGATGTCAGAGAAAGTCAACTTCGTCCACGCCGAAAATGCACTTACCGACGTTGACCACTAATCCGTGGTGTGACAAGAGTTTGAATGGCAGTCGTAGATTTCTTCGGTGGTCCGCGGGCATAGTACTGGCGATTAATATATCGTCAAGGCATACGAATGTGAAGTATGTACGAATGTGAAGTATGTTTGTACCTGAAGACGGCCACCGACGGCCTCCCGGACCCGCACCAGTTTGTATATCAGGCAAACAGATCAGTAGACGACGCGGTCGCTTTAGGTCTGCCCCTCATCCTGAAGCACCTGGAGCAGCCAGGAACCTTCAGCTCAGTATTCAACGCCATCATCTCCGATAAGCTGTTTGATAAACTTTCCTTGTTGAATTTACATCCTGCCATCTGTCACTGGGTTTTTAACTTTCTTCTTCATAGGCCTCAATCTGTCAAAGTCAACAATTCTCTCTCCAAACCTCTCATCCCGAATACTGGTGCCCCACAGGGCTGTGTGCTATCCCCCTTTCAGTTCACTCTCTTCACAAATGACTGTGTCTCCGTCGACTAATCTCTCCTTGTGACTAAGTTTTCAGATGACACCACGGTGGAGGGCTGCATTGAGAATGCGGACGAGACGGCATACAGGGGTGAGGTTCAGAGAATTGTTGGCTGGTGTGCAGATAACAACCTCGGATTGAACGTGTCAAAGACAAAATAAATAATTGTTGATTTTCGCAGGAAGAAGACTCCCATCCGCCCTCTTTCGTTAAATGGCGTGGAAGTCGAACAAGTTGAATCTTTCAGATTCATTGGGACAACAATCTGAAGCGATCTCAGTTGGGATAAGATCACACTGTGCATCACAAAAAAGGCACAACAACGCCTGTACTTCCTGAAGCAGCTCAGGGGATTCAGCATTGCACAGGAGATCATTGCACAGCAGATCAGGAGATCATGATACGTTTCTACCGCGCAATCATTGAAAGCATCCTCACGTTTTCGATCGTAGTGTGGTTTGGCCGCACCGGTCAGGAGGAGAAACAGCAGCCAGAAGCCTCTGTAGAGGGCGCATCCAGATTCATTTGGAGCGAATTGTCATCCATAGAGTCTATTTACCATGCTCGCTGTGCGCATAAATCCAGGAGCATTGCACGGGATACAACCCACCCAGCCAACCATCTCTTTGAGCTTCTTTCCTCTGGTAAACGACGTCTTCCTCGTGCCATAACTCTGTCTTCTGCCAGTTCTGTTCTTATGTTCCCATGTCGTCATGCCCATTTTACTCATCTAACTACATGTATGTATTTTAATGATTTATTGTTTCTTAATGTTCAGACGGTTGCAATGGTGCATTCATGAACATTACTATTATTATATTATTATACCAAGTTAGTACTTTTATGCCTGGAGACAGGTGAATTTCTTTAAAATTTGTTGGCAGTTGGCTTTGTTATTAATTTATAGAGTTTTTAGCCCTTTCGTAATGTTTCTGATTTACATGTACATTTTCACATAGGCGAGAGTGAGAGGTGTGTGTGTGTGTCGATGTGTGTAATTGGATGGCTGCGTCTGGTGTTCTTACATCACATCGCTATAAATTCCTTGTTCATTTTTTTAAATGTTACTTAGCAATAAACCGTTTGAATCTGAATCTGAATACCTTGCAATACGTTATGCAATACATTAACCCCAGGAACGATTGCGCGGCGTTACGTAAACCGAAAGGCATTCGCACGAATTCATAAAAGTCCAAACTGGTTATTATGCAAATGTCTTCAGCTGCTACCGGTATGTGATGATATCCGTTTGCAAGGTATTTTTTTGAGAAAATGACCTTGCCGTTCAGCTGCGCAGCGAAGTCCTGGACGGTTACGTCGTTCAAACGCCGGTAGTCGCCGCAAGGACGCTCGTCGCCGGATTTCGTCGTTACCTTGTGGAGAGGCGATGCCCAGGGACTCGACGATTGTGGAACCGGGTTTCTCCATATTGAAATCTTTCCGGACAATCGCTAGATCATCCGGGGCTAGTCGTCCGGAACGTGCGTCGACTGGTAGCTCCTCCGTCACAATACAATGTTCAACTCGGTGTTTTATTTCGGCGGCAGAACATCCAGTTTCGTAACAACGGGATATTCATCGAGAATTCGTGCATATTCACTACGTTGCGAATTAAGCGAATGCAATTTCAGCGCGATAACATTAGTTCGGCGGATACGTGTGCTTTGGAATGTGTCAACCTCGAATATCCGCCTGCCGTGGACGTCGATAGCGATTCGTTGATTTCAAAAGAAATCTGCGCCGAGAATCGGTTGCGAGACGTTTGCCAGGATGAACTGCCACGTTATTCTTCAGAAACCCAGGTTTATGCAGATGTTGCGATAGTGCTGCCGTTGGCGGCGACGAGAGATTCGCCGCGGTTCTTTATGCGTCGGTCGTATTATTCTGCAGGAAAAAACTGATCTCTTCTCCGGTGTCTACCAGGAAACAGAATCCGGCGCCGCGATCCCACACATAGAGCAGATAGACGTGGAAAACGTGCCCTTCAAGGAAATACCGGAAATGACGTATGACTTGGTATGCGGCCACCAATTCACCGTCGAATGCACTGTAGTATCTGGCGTTGACGCTTCCCGACGGCCGGAACGAGCAGGACTTCCTACAGGTTTTTGTCTTTGAGCCGAAACGTCGATGGTACCAGCAGAGCGTTTCGTCGGGAGATGAAACTGGCGTCGGTGTATCTTCTTTGTTTAGCTTCACAGATAGATGTCTGGCGCGGTTGCCCCCTGACACCTAGTGGCGATGATGCGATCGGCTCTTTTCGCCAATGTTGTCAATGTCGTCGTAGTCTTCGAAAGCGGCCTTCCTTACCGTCGACGACAGCTGACGCAGACAACGCTCACGGAACAGACGCTTCCGCCTGACTACAGTTCAGCTCTCTCGCACGTCTCCGAGGCTGTCAAGTTCTTCCAGCTGGGCGGCTTTCTCCGCTTCGGTTGGTTCGACACATTCCATTAACGTAGCCTTCAACACATCGTAACTGTTGTCGGCTGGCGGCGGATATCATAGAACGTGCTGGATTTTCCGCGTGGTCGTTTGGTGCGGCGCGCGACTACGTGGTGCTAGCGTCTGCAGTCAGTCGTGATTCGTGCGTTCGCGAACGCCGGCTGTTTCACGCCGTCAGTTTCACGGTGACGGTGCAGACTTCGCGTCGCCCTGTAGCATCCATCCTCAGGGTCACCAATTGTGGAAACGTAACAACCAACGTCAGTTGAATAATTTTAATACATTCGATGTGCGAGAGAGCCACAACGTCTGTGCTCGCCACATTATGCGAGAGGCTACAGCGTAATGGACTACAGAGTAGGGAGTTGGTGTGATGGATTATTGAGGAGGGAGTTGGTGTGATAGAGTAGAGGAGGGAGTTGGTGTGATGGATTATTGAGGAGGGAGTTGGTGTGATAGAGTAGAGGAGGGAGTTGGTGTGATGGATTATTGAGGAGGGAGTTGGTGTGATAGAGTAGAGGAGGAAGTTGGTGTGATAGAGTAGAGGAGGGAGTTGGTGTGATAGAGTAGAGGAGGGAGTTGGCGAGATAGAGTGTAGAGGGGTGAGTTGGCGTGACAGATTATAGAGGAGGGAGTTTGCGTGATAGAGTAGAGGAGGGAGTGATAGATTATAGAGGAGGGAGTTGGTGGGATATAGTGTAATTATAGAGGAGGGAGTTGGTGTGATAGATTACAGAGGAGGGAGTTGGTGTGATAGATTGTAGAGGAGGGATTTGGCGTGATAGAGTAGAAGAGGGAGTTGGCGTGATAGATTATAGAGGAGGGAGTTGGCGTGGTACATTACAGAGGATGGAGTTGGTGTGATAGAGTAGAGGAGGGAGTTGGCCTGCTAGATTATACAGGAGGGCGTTGGTGTGATAGAGTATACAGGAGGGAGTTGGCGTGATAGATTATAGAGGAGGGAGTTGGTGTGATAGATTATAGAGGAGGGAGTTGGTGTGATAGATTATAGAGGAGGGAGTTGGCGTGATAGAGTAGACGAGGGAGTTGGCCTGCTAGATTATACAGGAGGGCGTTGGTGTGATAGAGTGTAAAGGAGGGAGTTGGAGTGATATATTATAGAGGAGGGAGTTGGCCTGCTAGATTATACAGGAGGGCGTTGGTGTGATAGAGTGTAAAGGAGGGAGTTGGAGTGATATATTATAGAGGAGGGAGTTGGTGTGATAGATTATAGAGGAGGGAGTTGGTGTGATAGAGTAGAGGAGGGAGTTGGTGTGATAGAGTGTAGAGGAAGGAAGGAGATGGCGTGGTAGACTATAGAGGAAGGAGTTGGCGTGATAGATTATAGAGGAGGGAGTTGGTGTGATAGAGTATAGAGGAGGGAGTTGGTGTGATAGTTTATAGAAGAGGGAGTTGGAGTGATAGAGTGTACAGGAGGGAGTTATCGTGAAAGATTATAGAGGAGGGAGTTGGTGTGATAGATTATAAAGGAAGGAATTGGCGTGAAAGATTATAGAGGAAGGAGTTGGCGTGATAGAGTATAGAGGAAGGAGTTGGCGTGATAGATTATAGAGGAGGGAGTTGGCGTGATAGAGTATAGAGGAAGGAGTTGGCGTTAAAGATTATAGAGGAAGGAGTTGGCGTGATAGACTGTAGAGGAAGGAGTTGGCGTGATCGATTATAGAGGAGGGAGTTGGCGTGATATAGTATAGAGGAAGGAGTTGGCGTGATAGATTATAGAGGATGGAGTTGGCGCGATCGATTATAGAGGAGGGAGTTGGCGTGATATAGTATAGAGGAAGGAGTTGGCGTGATAGATTATAGAGGATGGAGTTGGCGTGATCGATTATAGAGGAAGGAGTTGGTGTGATAGATTATAGAGGAGGGAGTTGGCGTGATAGAGTATAGAGGAAGGAGTTGGCGTGAAAGATTATAGAGGAAGGAGTTGGCGTGATAGAGTATATGGGAAGGAGTTGGCGTGAAATATTATAGAGGAAGGAGTTGGTGTGATAGAGTAGAGGAGGGAGTTGGCCTGCTAGATTATACAAGAGGGCGTTGGTGTGATAGAGTGTAAAGGAGGGAGTTGGAGTGATAGATTATAGAGGAGGGAGTTGGTGTGATAGATTATAGAGGAGGGAGTTGGTGTGATAGAGTAGAGGAGGGAGTTGGCGTGATAGAGTGTAGAGGAGTGAGTTGGCGTGATAGATTATAGAGGAAGGAGTTGGTGTGATAGATTGTAAAAGAGGGAGTTTGCGTAATAGAGTAGAGGAGGGAGTTGGTGTTATAGAATAGAGGAGGGAGTTGGTGTGATAGAGTGTAGAGGAAGGAAGGAGATGGCGTGGTAGAATATAGAGGAAGGAGTTAGCGTGATAGATTATAGAGGAGGGAGTTGGTGTGATAGAGTATAGAGGAGGGAGTTGGTGTGATAGATTATAGAAGAGGGAGATGGTGTGATAGAGTGTACAGGAGGGAGTTATCGTGAAAGATTATAGAGGAGGGAGTTGGTGTGATAGATTATAGAGGAAGGAGTTGGCGTGAAAGATTATAGAGGAAGGAGTTGGCGTGATAGATTATAGAGGAAGGAGTTGGCGTGATAGATTATAGAGGAGGGAGTTGGTGTGATAGAGTATAGAGGAGGGAGTTGGTGTGATAGATTATAGAGGAGGGAGTTGGTGTGATAGAGTGTACAGGAGGGAGTTAGCGGGAAAGATTATAGAGTAGGGAGTTGGTGTGATATATTATAGAGGAAGGAGTTGGCGTGAAAGATTATAGAGGAAGGAGTTGGCGTGATAGATTATAGAGGAAGGAGTTGGCGAGATAGACTATAGAGGAAGGAGTTGGCGTGATCGATTATAGAGGAGGGAGTTGGCGTGATAGAGTATAGAGGAAGGAGTTGGCGTGATAGATTATAGAAGAGGGAGTTGGCGTGATCGATTATAGAGGAGGGAGTTGGCGTGATAGAGTATAGAGGAGGGAGTTGGCGTGAAAGATTATAGAGGAAGGAGTTGGCGTGATAGATTATAGAGGAAGGAGTTGGTGTGATAGATTATAGAGGAGGGAGTTGGCGTGATAGAGTATAGCGGAAAGAGTTGGCGTGAAAGATTATAGAGGAATGAGTTGGCGTGATAGACTATAGAGGAAGGAGTTGGCGTGATATATTATAGAGGAGGGAGTTGGCGTGATAGAGTATATGGGAAGGAGTTGGCGTGAAATATTATAGAGGAAGGAATTTGTGTGATAGAGTAGAGGAGGGAGTTGTCCTGCTAGATTATACAGGAGGGCGTTGGTGTGATAGAGTGTAAAGGAGGGAGTTGGAGTGATAGATTATAGAGGAGGAAGTTGGTGTGATAGAGTGTACAGGAGGGAGTTAGCGTGAAAGATTATAGCGGAGGGAATTGTTGTGATATATTATAGAGGAAGGAGTTGGTGTGATAGATTATAGAGGAGGGAGTTGGTGTGATATAGTAGAGGAGGGAGTTGGCGTGATAGAGTGTAGAGGAGTGAGTTGGTGTGATATATTATAGAGGAAGGAGTTGGTGTGATAGATTATAGAGGAGGGAGTTGGTGTGATAGAGTAGATGAGGGAGTTGGCCTGATAGAGTGTAGAGGAGTGAGTTGGCGTGATAGATTATAGAGGAAGGAGTTGGTGTGATAGATTGTAGAAGAGGGAGTTTGCGTGATAGAGTAGAGGAGGGAGTTGGTGTTATAGAATAGAGGAGGGAGTTGGTGTGATAGAGTTTGGAGAATGGAAGGAAATGGCGTGGTAGATTATAGAGGAAGGAGTTGGCGAGATAGATTATAGAGGAGGGAGTTGGTGTGATAGAGTATAGAGGAGGGAGTTGGTGTGATAGATTATAGAAGAGGGAGTTGGTGTGATAGAGTGTACAGGAGGGAGTTATCGTGAAAGATTATAGAGGAGGGAGTTGGTGTGATAGATTATAGAGGAAGGAGTTGGCGTGAAAGATTATAGAGGAAGGAGTTGGCGTGATAGATAATAGAGGAAGGAGTTGGCGTGATAGATTATAGAGGCGGGAGATGGTGTGATAGAGTATAGAGGAGGGAGTTGGTGTGATAAATTATAGAGGAGGGAGTTGGTGTGATAGAGTGTACAGGAGGGAGTTAGCGTGAAAGATTAGAGAGGAGAGAGTTGGTGTGATAGATTATAGAGGAAGGAGTTGGCGTGAAAGATTATAGAGAAAGGAGTTGGCGTGATAGATTATAGAGGAAGGAGTTGGCGAGATAGACTATAGAGGAAGGAGTTGGCGTGATCGATTATTGAGGAGGGAGTTGGCGTGATAGAGTATAGAGGAAGGAGTTGGAGTGATAGATTATAGAGGAGGGAGTTGGCGTGATCGATTATATAGGAGGGAGTTGGCAAGATAGAGTATAGAGGAGGGAGTTGGCGTGAAAGATTATAGAGGAAGGAGTTGGCGTGATAGATTATAGAGGAAGGAGTTGGTGTGATAGATTATAGAGGAGGGAGTTGGCGTGATAGAGTATAGAGGAAGGAGTTGGCGTGAAAGATTATAGAGGAAGGAGTTGGCGTGATAGACTATAGAGGAAGGAGTTGGCGTGATAGATTCTACAAGAGGGAGTTGGCGTGATAGAGTATATGGGAATGAGTTGGCGTGAAATATTATAGAGGAAGGAATTTGTGTGATAGAGTAGAGGAGGGAGTTGGCCTGCTAGATTATACAGGAGGGCGTTGGTGAGATAGAGTGTAAAAGAGGGCGTTGGAGTGATACATTATAGAAGAGGAAGTTGGTGTGATAGCGTGTACAGGAGGGAGTTAGCGTGCAATATTATAGAGGAGGGAGTTGGTGTGATATATTATAGAGGAAGGAGTTGGTGTAATAGATTATAGAGGAGGGAGTTGGTGTGACAGAGTAGAGGAGGGAGTTGGTGTCTTAGAGTGTACAGGAGGGAGTTAGCGTGAAAGATTATAGAGTAGGGAGTTGGTGTGATATATTATAGAGGAAGGAGTTGGCGTGAAAGATTATAGAGGAAGGAGTTGGCGAGATAGACTATAGAGGAAGGAGTTGGCGTGATCGATTATAGAGGAGGGAGTTGGCGTGATAGAGTATAGAGGAAAGAGTTGGCGTGATAGATTATAGAAGAGGGAGTTGGCGTGATCGATTATAGAGGAGGGAGTTGGCGTGATAGAGTATAGAGGAGGGAGTTGGCGTGAACGATTATAGAGGAAGGAGTTGGCGTGAAAGATTATAGAGGAAGGAGTTGGTGTGATAGATTATAGAGGAGGGAGTTGGCGTGACAGAATATAGAGGAAGGAGTTGGCGTGAAAGATTATAGAGGAAGGAGTTGGCGTGATAGATTATAGAGGAAGGAGTTGGTGTGATAGATTATAGAGGAGGGAGTTGGCGTGATAGAGTATAGCGGAAAGAGTTGGCGTGAAAGTTTATAGAGGAAAGAGTTGGCGTGATAGACTATAGAGGAAGGAGTTGGCGTGATATATTATAGAGGAGGGAGTTGGCGTGATAGAGTATATGGGAAGGAGTTGGCGTGAAATATTATAGAGGAAGGAATTGGTGTGATAGAGTATAGGAGGGAGTTGGCCTGCTAGATTATACAGGAGGGCGTTGGTGTGATAGAGTGTAAAGGAGGGAGTTAGCGTGAAAGATTATAGAGGAGGGAGTTGGTGTGATATATTATAGAGGAAGGAGTTGGTGTGATAGATTATAGAGGAGGGAGTTGGTGTGATAGAGTAGAGGAGGGAGTTGGCGTGATAGAGTGTAGAGGAGTGAGTTGGTGTGATATATTATAGAGGAAGGAGTTGGTGTGATAGATTATAGGGGAGGGAGTTGGTGTGATAGAGTAGAGGAGGGACTTGGCGTGATAGAGTGTAGAGGAGTGAGTTGGCGTGATAGATTATAGAGGAAGGAGTTGGTGTGATATATTGTAGAAAAGGGAGTTTGCTTGATAGAGTAGAGGAGGGAGTTGGTGTTATAGAATAGAGGAGGGAGTTGGTGTGATAGAGTTTAGAGAAAGGAAGGAGATGGCGTGGTAGATTATAGAGGAAGGAGTTGGCGTGATAGATTATAGAGGAGGGAGTTGGTGTGATAGAGTATAGAGGAGGGAGTTGGTGTGATAGATTATAGAAGAGGGAGTTGGTGTGATAGAGTGTACAGGAGGGAGTTATCGTGAAAGATTATAGAGGAGGGAGTTGGTGTGATAGATTATAGAGGAAGGAGTTGGCGTGAAAGATTATAGAGGAACGAGTTGGCGTGATAGATTATAGAGGAAGGAGTTGGCGTGATAGATTATAGAGGAGGGAGTTGGTGTGATAGAGTATAGAGGAGGGAGTTGGTGTGATAAATTATAGAGGAGGGAGTAGGTGTGATAGAGTGTAGAGGAAGGAGTTGGCGTGAAAGATTATAGAGGAAGGAGTTGGCGTGATATATTATAGAGGAAGGAGTTGGCGAGATAGACTATAGAGGAAGGAGTTGGCGTGATCGATTATTGAGGAGGGAGTTGGCGTGATAGAGTATAGAGGAAGGAGTTGGCGTGATAGATTATAGAGGAGGGAGTTGGCGTGATCGATTATATAGGAGGGAGTTGGCGTGATAGATTATAGAGGAGGGAGTTGGCGTGAAAGATAATAGAGGAAGGAATTGGCGTGATAGATTATAGAGGAAGGAGTTGGTGTGATAGATTATAGAGGAGGGAGTTGGCGTGATAGTGTATAGAGGAGGGAGTTGGTGTGATAGATTATAGAAAAGGGAGATGGTGTGATAGAGTGTACAGGAGGGAGTTATCGTGAAAGATTATAGAGGAGGGTGTTGGTGTGATAGATTATAGAGGAAGGAGTTGGCGTGAAAGATTATAGAGGAAGGAGTTGGCGTGATAGATTATAGAGGAAGGAGTTGGCGTGATAGATTATAGAGGAGGGAGTTGGTGTGATAGAGTATAGAGGAGGGAGTTGGTGTGATAGATTATAGAGGAGGGAGTTGGTGTGATAGAGTGTACAGGAGGGAGTTAGCGGGAAAGATTATAGAGTAGGGAGTTGGTGTGATATATTATAGAGGAAGGAGTTGGCGTGAAAGATTATAGAGGAAGGAGTTGGCGTGATAGATTATAGAGGAAGGAGTTGGCGAGATAGACTATAGAGGAAGGAGTTGGCGTGATCGATTATAGAGGAGGGAGTTGGCGTGATAGAATATAGAGGAAGGAGTTGGCGTTATAGATTATAGAAGAGGGAGTTGGCGTGATCGATTATAGAGGAGGGAGTTGGCGTGATAGAGTATAGAGGAGGGAGTTGGCGTGATAGAGTATAGCGGAAAGAGTTGGCGTGAAAGATTATAGAGGAATGAGTTGGCGTGAGAGACTATAGAGGAAGGAGTTGGCGTGATATATTATAGAGGAGGGAGTTGGCGTGATAGAGTATATGGGAAGGAGTTGGCGTGAAATATTATAGAGGAAGGAATTTGTGTGATAGAGTAGAGGAGGGAGTTGTCCTGCTAGATTATACAGGAGGGCGTTGGTGTGATAGAGTGTAAAGGAGGGAGTTGGAGTGATAGATTATAGAGGAGGAAGTTGGTGTGATAGAGTGTACAGGAGGGAGTTAGCGTGAAAGATTATAGCGGAGGGAGTTGGTGTGATATATTATAGAGGAAGGAGTTGGTGTGATAGATTATAGAGGAGGGAGTTGGTGTGATATAGTAGAGGAGGGAGTTGGCGTGATAGAGTGTAGAGGAGTGAGTTGGTGTGATATATTATAGAGGAAGGAGTTGATGTGATAGATTATAGAGGAGGGAGTTGGTGTGATAGAGTAGAGGAGGGAGTTGGCCTGATAGAGTGTAGAGGAGTGATTTGGCGTGATAGATTATAGAGGAAGGAGTTGGTGTGATAGATTGTAGAAGAGGGAGTTTGCGTAATAGAGTAGAGGGAGTTAGTGTTATAGAATAGAGGAGGGAGTTGGTGTGATAGAGTTTAGAGAATGGAAGGACATGGCGTGGTAGATTATAGAGGAAGGAGTTGGCGTGATAGATTATAGAGGAGGGAGTTGGTGTGATAGAGTATAGAGGAGGGAGTTGGTGTGATAGATTATAGAAGAGGGAGTTGGTGTGATAGAGTGTACAGGAGGGAGTTATCGTGAAAGATTATAGAGGAGGGAGTTGGTGTGATAGATTATTGAGGAAGGAGTTGGCGTGAAAGATTATAGAGGAAGGAGTTGGCGTGATAGATTATAGAGGAAGGAGTTGGCGTGATAGATTATAGAGGCGGGAGATGGTGTGATAGAGTATAGAGGAGGGAGTTGGTGTGATAAATTATAGAGGAGGGAGTTGGTGTGATAGAGTGTACAGGAGGGAGTTAGCGTGAAAGATTAGAGAGGAGAGAGTTGGTGTGATAGATTATAGAGGAAGGAGTTGGCGTGAAAGATTATAGAGAAAGGAGTTGGCGTGATAGATTATAGAGGAAGGAGTTGGCGAGATAGACTATAGAGGAAGGAGTTGGCGTGATCGATTATTGAGGAGGGAGTTGGCGTGACAGAGTATAGAGGAAGGAGTTGGAGTGATAGATTATAGAGGAGGGAGTTGGCGTGAACGATTATATAGGAGGGAGTTGGCATGATAGAGTATAGAGGAGGGAGTTGGCGTGGAAGATTATAGAGGAAGGAGTTGGCGTGATAGATTATAGAGGAAGGAGTTGGTGTGATAGATTATAGAGGAGGGAGGTGGCGTGATAGTGTATAGAGGAAGGAGTTGGCGTGAAAGATTATAGAGGAAGGAGTTGCGTGATAGACTATAGAAGAAGGAGTTGGCGTGATAGATTATACAGGAGGGAGTTGGCGTGATAGAGTATATGGGAATGAGTTGGCGTGAAATATTATAGAGGAAGGAGTTGGTGTGATAGAGTAGAGGAGGGAGTTGGCCTGCTAGATTATACAGGAGGGCGTTGGTGAGATAGAGTGTAAAGGAGGGCGTTGGAGTGATAGATTATAGAAGAGGAAGTTGGTGTGATAGAATGTACAGGAGGGAGTTAGCGTGAAATATTATAGAGGAGGGAGTTGGTGTGATATATTATAGAGGAAGGAGTTGGTGTAATAGATTATAGAGGAGGGAGTTGGTGTGATAGAGTAGAGGAGGGAGTTGGTGTGATAGAGTGTACAGGAGGGAGTTAGCGTGAAAGATTATAGAGGAGGGAGTTGGTGTTATATATTATAGAGGAAGGAGTTAGCGTGAAAGATTATAGAGGAAGGAGTTGGTGTGATAGATTATAGAGGAAGGAGTTGGCGTGAAAAATTATAGAGGAAGGAGTAGGCGTGATAGATTATAGAAGAAGGAGTTGGCGAGATAGACTATAGAGGAAGGAGTTGGCGTGATCGATTATAGAGGAGGGAGTTGGCGTGATAGAGTATAGAGGAGGGAGTTGGCGTGAACGATTATAGAGGAAGGAGTTGGCGTGATAGATTATAGAGGAAGGAGTTGGTGTGATAGATTATAGAGGAGGGAGTTGGCGTGATAGAATATAGAGGAAGGAGTTGGCGTGAAAGATTATAGAGGAAGGAGTTGGCGTGATAGATTATAGAGGAAGGAGTTGGTGTGATAGATTATAGAGGAGGGAGTTGGCGTGATAGAGTATAGCGGAAAGAGTTGGCGTGAAAGTTTATAGAGGAATGAGTTGGCGTGATAGACTATAGAGGAAGGAGTTGGCGTGATATATTATAGAGGAGGGAGTTGGCGTGATAGAGTATATGGGAAGGAGTTGGCGTGAAATATTATAGAGGAAGGAATTGGTGTGATAGAGTATAGGAGGGAGTTGGCCTGCTAGATTATACAGGAGGGCGTTGGTGTGATAGAGTGTAAAGGAGGGAGTTGGAGTGATAAATTATAGAGGAGGAAGTTGGTGTGATAGAGTGTACAGGAGGGAGTTAGCGTGAAAGATTATAGAGGAGGGAGTTGGTGTGATATATTATAGAGGAAGGAGTTGGAGTGATAGATTATAGAGGAGGGAGTTGGTGTGATAGAGTAGAGGAGGGAGTTGGCGTGATAGAGTGTAGAGGAGTGAGTTGGTGTGATATATTATAGAGGAAGGAGTTGGTGTGATAGATTATAGGGGAGGGAATTGGTGTGATAGAGTAGAGGAGGGAGTTGGCGTGATAGAGGGTAGAGGAGTGAGTTGGCGTGATAGATTATAGAGGAAGGAGTTGGTGTGATATATTGTAGAAAAGGGAGTTTGCTTGATAGAGTAGAGGAGGGAGTTGGTGTTATAGAATAGAGGAGGGAGTTGGTGTGATAGAGTTTAGAGAAACGAAGGAGATGGCGTGGTAGATTATAGAGGAAGGATTTGGCGTGATAGATTATAGAGGAGGGAGTTGGTGTGATAGAGTATAGAGGAGGGAGTTGGTGTGATAGATTATAGAAGAGGGAGTTGGTGTGATAGAGTGTACAGGAGGGAGTTATCGTGAAAGATTATAGAGGAGGGAGTTGGTGTGATAGATTATAGAGGAAGGAGTTGGCGTGAAAGATTATAGAGGAACGAGTTGGCGTGATAGATTATAGAGGAAGGAGTTGGCGTGATAGATTATAGAGGAGGGAGTTGGTGTGATAGAGTATAGAGGAGGGAGTTGGTGTGATAAATTATAGAGGAGGGATTTGGTGTGATAGAGTGTAGAGGAAGGAGTTGGCGTGATAGATTATAGAGGAAGGAGTTGGCGTGATAGATTATAGAGGAAGGAGTTGGCGAGATAGACTTTAGAGGAAGGAGTTGGCGTGATCGATTATTGAGGAGGGAGTTGGCGTGATAGAGTATAGAGGAAGGAGTTGGCGTGATAGATTATAGAGGAGGGAGTTGGCGTGATCGATTATATAGGAGGGAGTTGGCGTGATAGATTATAGAGCAGGGAGTTGGCGTGAAAGATAATAGAGGAAGGAGTTGGCGTGATAGATTATAGAGGAAGGAGTTGGTGTGATAGATTATAGAGGAGGGAGTTGGCGTGATAGTGTATAGAGGAGGGAGTTGGTGTGATAGATTATAGAAAAGGGAGATGGTGTGATAGAGTGTACAGGAGGGAGTTATCGTGAAAGATTATAGAGGAGGGAGTTGGTGTGATAGATTATAGAGGAAGGAGTTGGCGTGAAAGATTATAGAGGAAGGAGTTGGCGTGATAGATTATAGAGGAAGGAGTTGGCGTGATAGATTATAGAGGAGGGAGTTGGTGTGATAGAGTATAGAGGAGGGAGTTGGTGTGATAGATTATAGAGGAGGGAGTTGGTGTGATAGAGTGTACAGGAGGGAGTTAGCGGGAAAGATTATAGAGTAGGGAGTTGGTGTGATATATTATAGAGGAAGGAGTTGGCGTGAAAGATTTTAGAGGAAGGAGTTGGCGTGATAGATTATAGAGGAAGGAGTTGGCGAGATAGACTATAGAGGAAGGAGTTGGCGTGATCGATTATAGAGGAGGGAGTTGGCGTGATAGAGTATAGAGGAAGGAGTTGGCGTTATAGATTATAGAAGAGGGAGTTGGCGTGATCGATTATAGAGGAGGGAGTTGGCGTGATAGAGTATAGAGGAGGGAGTTGGCGTGAAAGATTATAGAGGAAGGAGTTGGTGTGATAGATTATAGAGGAAGGAGTTGGTGTGATAGATTATAGAGGAGGGAGTTGGCGTGATAGAGTATAGCGGAAAGAGTTGGCGTGAAAGATTATAGAGGAATGAGTTGGCGTGATAGACTATAGAGGAAGGAGTTGGCGTGATATATTATAGAGGAGGGAGTTGGCGTGATAGAGTATATGGGAAGGAGTTGGCGTGAAATATTATAGAGGAAGGAATTTGTGTGATAGAGTAGAGGAGGGAGTTGTCCTGCTAGATTATACAGGAGGGCGTTGGTGTGATAGAGTGTAAAGGAGGGAGTTGGAGTGATAGATTATAGAGGAGGAAGTTGGTGTGATAGAGTGTACAGGAGGGAGTTAGCGTGAAAGATTATAGCGAAGGGAGTTGGTGTGATATATTATAGAGGAAGGAGTTGGTGTGATAGATTATAGAGGAGGGAGTTGGTGTGATATAGTAGAGGAGGGAGTTGGCGTGATAGAGTGTAGAGGAGTGAGTTGGCGTGATAGATTATAGAGGAAGGAGTTGGTGTGATAGATTGTAGAAGAGGGAGTTTGCGTGATAGAGTAGAGGAGGGAGTTAGTGATATAGAATAGAGGAGGGAGTTGGTGTGATAGAGTGTAGAGAAAGGAAGGAGATGGCGTGGTAGACTATAGAGGAAGGAGTTGGCGTGATAGATTATAGAGGAGGGAGTTGGTGTGATAGAGTATAGAGGAGGGAGTTTGTGTGATAGATTATAGAAGAGGGAGTAGGTGTGATAGAGTGTACAGGAGGGAGTTATCGTGAAAGATTATAGAGTAGGGAGTTGGTGTGATAGATTATTGAGGAAGGAGTTGGCGTGAAAGATTATAGAGGAAGGAGTTGGCGTGATAGATTATAGAGGAAGGAGTTGGCGTGATAGATTATAGAGGCGGGGGATGGTGTGATAGAGTATAGAGGAGGGAGTTGGTGTGATAAATTATAGAGGAGGGAGTTGGTGTGATAGAGTGTACAAGAGGGAGTTAGCGTGAAAGATTAGAGAGGAGAGAGTTGGTGTGATAGATTATAGAGGAAGGAGTTGGCGTGAAAGATTATAGAGAAAGGAGTTGGCGTGATAGATTATAGAGGAAGGAGTTGGCGAGATAGACTATAGAGGAAGGAGTTGGCGTGATCGATTATTGAGGAGGGAGTTGGCGTGATAGAGTATAGAGGAAGGAGTTGGAGTGATAGATTATAGAGGAGGGAGTTGGCGTGATCGATTATATAGGAGGGAGTTGGCATGATAGAGTATAGAGGAGGGAGTTGGCGTGAAAGATTATAGAGGAAGGAGTTGGCGTGATAGAATATAGAGGAAGGAGTTGGTGTGATAGATTATAGAGGAGGGAGTTGGCGTGATAGTGTATAGAGGAGGGAGTTGGTGTGATAGATTATAGAAAAGGGAGATGGTGTGATAGAGTGTACAGGAGGGAGTTATCGTGAAAGATTATAGAGGAGGGAGTTGGTGTGATAGATTATAGAGGAAGGAGTTGGCGTGAAAGATTATAGAGGAAGGAGTTGGCGTGATAGATTATAGAGGAAGGAGTTGGCGTGATAGATTATAGAGGAGGGAGTTGGTGTGATAGAGTATAGAGGAGGGAGTTGGTGGGATAGATTATAGAGGAGGGAGTTGGTGTGATAGAGTGTACAGGAGGGAGTTAGCGGGAAAGATTATAGAGTAGGGAGTTGGTGTGATATATTATAGAGGAAGGAGTTGGCGTGAAAGATTATAGAGGAAGGAGTTGGCGTGATAGATTATAGAGGAAGGAGTTGGCGAGATAGACTATAGAGGAAGGAGTTGGCGTGATCGATTATAGAGGAGGGAGTTGGCGTGATAGAGTATAGAGGAAGGAGTTGGCGTTATAGATTATAGAAGAGGGAGTTGGCGTGATCGATTATAGAGGAGGGAGTTGGCTTGATAGAGTATAGAGGAGGGAGTTGGCGTGAAAGATTATAGAGGAAGGAGTTGGCGTGATAGATTATAGAGGAAGGAGTTGGTGTGATAGATTATAGAGGAGGGAGTTGGCGTGATAGAGTATAGCGGAAAGAGTTGGCGTGAAAGATTATAGAGGAATGAGTTGGCGTGATAGACTATAGAGGAAGGAGTTGGCGTGATATATTATAGAGGAGGGAGTTGGCGTGATAGAGTATATGGGAAGGAGTTGGCGTGAAATATTATAGAGGAAGGAATTTGTGTGATAGAGTAGAGGAGGGAGTTGTCCTGCTAGATTATACAGGAGGGCGTTGGTGTGATAGAGTGTAAAGGAGGGAGTTGGAGTGATAGATTATAGAGGAGGAAGTTGGTGTGATAGAGTGTACAGGAGGGAGTTAGCGTGAAAGATTATAGCGAAGGGAGTTGGTGTGATATATTATAGAGGAAGGAGTTGGTGTGATAGATTATAGAGGAGGGAGTTGGTGTGATATAGTAGAGGAGGGAGTTGGCGTGATAGAGTGTAGAGGAGTGAGTTGGCGTGATAGATTATAGAGGAAGGAGTTGGTGTGATAGATTGTAGAAGAGGGAGTTTGCGTGATAGAGTAGAGGAGGGAGTTAGTGATATAGAATAGAGGAGGGAGTTGGTGTGATAGAGTGTAGAGAAAGGAAGGAGATGGCGTGGTAGACTATAGAGGAAGGAGTTGGCGTGATAGATTATAGAGGAGGGAGTTGGTGTGATAGAGTATAGAGGAGGGAGTTTGTGTGATAGATTATAGAAGAGGGAGTAGGTGTGATAGAGTGTACAGGAGGGAGTTATCGTGAAAGATTATAGAGTAGGGAGTTGGTGTGATAGATTATTGAGGAAGGAGTTGGCGTGAAAGATTATAGAGGAAGGAGTTGGCGTGATAGATTATAGAGGAAGGAGTTGGCGTGAATGATTATAGAGGCGGGGGATGGTGTGATAGAGTATAGAGGAGGGAGTTGGTGTGATAAATTATAGAGGAGGGAGTTGGTGTGATAGAGTGTACAAGAGGGAGTTAGCGTGAAAGATTAGAGAGGAGAGAGTTGGTGTGATAGATTATAGAGGAAGGAGTTGGCGTGAAAGATTATAGAGAAAGGAGTTGGCGTGATAGATTATAGAGGAAGGAGTTGGCGAGATAGACTATAGAGGAAGGAGTTGGCGTGATCGATTATTGAGGAGGGAGTTGGCGTGATAGAGTATAGAGGAAGGAGTTGGAGTGATAGATTATAGAGGAGGGAGTTGGCGTGATCGATTATATAGGAGGGAGTTGGCATGATAGAGTATAGAGGAGGGAGTTGGCGTGAAAGATTATAGAGGAAGGAGTTGGTGTGATAGAATATAGAGGAAGGAGTTGGTGTGATAGATTATAGAGGAGGGAGTTGGCGTGATAGTGTATAGAGGAGGGAGTTGGTGTGATAGATTATAGAAAAGGGAGATGGTGTGATAGAGTGTACAGGAGGGAGTTATCGTGAAAGATTATAGAGGAGGGAGTTGGTGTGATAGATTATAGAGGAAGGAGTTGGCGTGAAAGATTATAGAGGAAGGAGTTGGCGTGATAGATTATAGAGGAAGGAGTTGGCGTGATAGATTATAGAGGAGGGAGTTGGTGTGATAGAGTATAGAGGAGGGAGTTGGTGGGATAGATTATAGAGGAGGGAGTTGGTGTGATAGAGTGTACAGGAGGGAGTTAGCGGGAAAGATTATAGAGTAGGGAGTTGGTGTGATATATTATAGAGGAAGGAGTTGGCGTGAAAGATTATAGAGGAAGGAGTTGGCGTGATAGATTATAGAGGAAGGAGTTGGCGAGATAGACTATAGAGGAAGGAGTTGGCGTGATCGATTATAGAGGAGGGAGTTGGCGTGATAGAGTATAGAGGAAGGAGTTGGCGTTATAGATTATAGAAGAGGGAGTTGGCGTGATCGATTATAGAGGAGGGAGTTGGCGTGATAGAGTATAGAGGAGGGAGTTGGCGTGAAAGATTATAGAGGAAGGAGTTGGCGTGATAGATTATAGAGGAAGGAGTTGGTGTGATAGATTATAGAGGAGGGAGTTGGCGTGATAGAGTATAGCGGAAAGAGTTGGCGTGAAAGATTATAGAGGAATGAGTTGGCGTGATAGACTATAGAGGAAGGAGTTGGCGTGATATATTATAGAGGAGGGAGTTGGCGTGATAGAGTATATGGGAAGGAGTTGGCGTGAAATATTATAGAGGAAGGAATTTGTGTGATAGAGTAGAGGAGGGAGTTGTCCTGCTAGATTATACAGGAGGGCGTTGGTGTGATAGAGTGTAAAGGAGGGAGTAGGAGTGATAGATTATAGAGGAGGAAGTTGATGTGATAGAGTGTACAGGAGGGAGTTAGCGTGAAAGATTATAGCGGAGGGAGTTGGTGTGATATATTATAGATGAAGGAGTTGGTGTGATAGATTATAGAGGAGGGAGTTGGTGTGATATAGTAGAGGAGGGAGTTGGCGTGATAGAGTGTAGAGGAGTGAGTTGGTGTGATATATTATAGAGGAAGGAGTTGGTGTGATAGATTATAGAGGAGGGAGTTGGTGTGATAGAGTAGAGGAGGGAGTTGGCCTGATAGAGTGTAGAGGGGTGAGTTGGAGTGATAGATTATAGAGGAAGGAGTTGGTGTGATAGATTGTAGAAGAGGGAGTTTGCGTGATAGAGTAGAGGAGGGAGTTAGTGTTATAGAATAGAGGAGGGAGTTGGTGTGATAGAGTATAGAGAATGGAAGGACATGGCGTGGTAGATTATAGAGGAAGGAGTTGGCGTGATAGATGATAGAGGAGGGAGTTGGTGTGATAGAGTATAGAGGAGGGAGTTGGTGTGATAGATTATACAAGAGGGAGTTGGTGTGATAGAGTGTACAGGAGGGAGTTATCGTGAAAGATTATAGAGGAGGGAGTTGGTGTGATAGAGTGTACAGGAGGGAGTTAGCGTGAAAGATTAGAGAGGAGAGAGTTGGTGTGATAGATTATAGAGGAAGGAGTTGGCGTGAAAGATTATAGAGAAAGGAGTTGGCGTGATAGATTATAGAGGAAGGAGTTGGCGAGATAGACTATAGAGGAAGGAGTTGGTGTGATAGAGTGTACAGGAGGGAGTTAGCGTGAAAGATTAGAGAGGAGAGAGTTGGTGTGATAGATTATAGAGGAAGGAGTTGGCGTGAAAGATTATAGAGAAAGGAGTTGGCGTGATAGATTATAGAGGAAGGAGTTGGCGAGATAGACTATAGAGGAAGGAGTTGGCGTGATCGATTATTGAGGAGGGAGTTGGCGTGATAGATTATAGAGGAAGGAGTTGGAGTGATAGATTATAGAGGAGGGAGTTGGCGTGATCGATTATATAGGAGGGAGTTGGCATGATAGAGTATAGAGGAGGGAGTAGGCGTGAAAGATTATAGAGGAAGGAGTTGGCGTGATAGATTATAGAGGAAGGAGTTGGTGTGATAGATTATAGAGGAGGGAGTTGGCGTGATAGTGTATAGAGGAGGGAGTTGGTGTGATAGATTATAGAAAAGGGAGATGGTGTGATAGAGTGTACAGGAGGGAGTTATCGTGAAAGATTATAGAGGAGGGAGTTGGTGTGATAGTTTATAGAGGAAGGAGTTGGCGTGAAAGATTATAGAGGAAGGAGTTGGCGTGACAGATTATAGAGGAAGGAGTTGGCGTGATAGATTATAGAGGAGGGAGTTGGTGTGATAGAGTATAGAGGAGGGAGTTGGTGTGATAGATTATAGAGGAAGGAGTTGGTGTGATAGAGTGTACAGGAGGGAGTTAGCGGGAAAGATTATAGAGTAGGGAGTTGGTGTGATATATTATAGAGGAAGGAGTTGGCGTGAAAGATTATAGAGGAAGGAGCTGGCGTGATAGATTATAGAGGAAGGAGTTGGCGAGATAGACTATAGAGGAAGGAGTTGGCGTGATCGATTATAGAGGAGGGAGTTGGCGTGATAGAGTATAGAGGAAGGAGTTGGCGTTATAGATTATAGAAGAGGGAGTTGGCGTGATCGATTATAGAGGAGGGAGTTGGCGTGATAGAGTATAGAGGAGGGAGTTGGCGTGAAAGATTATAGAGGAAGGAGTTGGCGTGATAGATTATAGAGGAAGGAGTTGGTGTGATAGATTATAGAGGAGGGAGTTGGCGTGATAGAGTATAGCGGAAAGAGTTGGCGTGAAAGATTATAGAGGAATGAGTTGGCGTGATAGACTATAGAGGAAGGAGTTGGCGTGATATATTATAGAGGAGGGAGTTGGCGTGATAGAGTATATGGGAAGGAGTTGGCGTGAAATATTATAGAGGAAGGAATTTGTGTGATAGAGTAGAGGAGGGAGTTGTCCTGCTAGATTATACAGGAGGGCGTTGGTGTGATAGAGTGTAAAGGAGGGAGTAGGAGTGATAGATTATAGAGGAGGAAGTTGGTGTGATAGAGTGTACAGGAGGGAGTTAGCGTGAAAGATTATAGCGGAGGGAGTTGTTGTGATATATTATAGAGGAAGGAGTTGGTGTGATAGATTATAGAGGAGGGAGTTGGTGTGATATAGTAGAGGAGGGAGTTGGCGTGATAGAGTGTAGAGGAGTGAGTTGGTGTGATATATTATAGAGGAAGGAGTTGGTGTGATAGATTATAGAGGAGGGAGTTGGTGTGATAGAGTAGAGGAGGGAGTTGGCCTGATAGAGTGTAGAGGGGTGAGTTGGAGTGATAGATTATAGAGGAAGGAGTTGGTGTGATAGATTGTAGAAGAGGGAGTTTGCGTGATAGAGTAGAGGAGGGAGTTAGTGTTATAGAATAGAGGAGGGAGTTGGTGTGATAGAGTTTAGAGAATGGAAGGACATGGCGTGGTAGATTATAGAGGAAGGAGTTGGCCTGATAGATTATAGAGGAGGGAGTTGGTGTGATAGAGTATAGAGGAGGGAGTTGGTGTGATAGATTATAGAAGAGGGAGTTGGTGTGATAGAGTGTACAGGAGGGAGTTATCGTGAAAGATTATAGAGGAGGGAGTTGGTGTGATAGAGTGTACAGGAGGGAGTTAGCGTGAAAGATTAGAGAGGAGAGAGTTGGTGTGATAGATTATAGAGGAAGGAGTTGGCGTGAAAGATTATAGAGAAAGGAGTTGGCGTTATAGATTATAGAGGAAGGAGTTGGCGAGATAGACTATAGAGGAAGGAGTTGGCGTGATCGATTATTGAGGAGGGTATTGGCGTGATAGAGTATAGAGGAAGGAGTTGGAGTGATAGATTATAGAGGAGGGAGTTGGCGTGATCGATTATATAGGAGGGAGTTGGCATGATAGAGTATAGAGGAGGGAGTTGGCGTGAAAGATTATAGAGGAAGGAGTTGGCGTGATAGATTATAGAGGAAGGAGTTGGTGTGATAGATTATAGAGGAGGGAGTTGGCGTGATAGTGTATAGAGGAAGGAGTTGGCGTGAAAGATTATAGAAGAAGGAGTTGGCGTGATAGACTATAGAGGAAGGAGTTGGCGTGATAGATTATACAGGAGGGAGTTGGCGTGATAGAGTATATGGGAATGAGTTGGCGTGAAATATTATAGAGGAAGGAGTTGGTGTGATAGAGTACAGGAGGGAGTTGGCCTGCTAGATTATACAGGAGGGCGTTGGTGAGATAGAGTGTAAAGGAGGGCGTTGGAGTGATAGATTATAGAAGAGGAAGTTGGTGTGATAGAGTGTACAGGAGGGAGTTAGCGTGAAATATTATAGAGGAGGGAGTTGGTGTGATATATTATAGAGGAAGGAGTTGGTGTAATAGATTATAGAGGAGGGAGTTGGTGTGATAGAGTAGAGGAGGGAGTTGGTGTGATAGAGTGTACAGGAGGGAGTTAGCGTGATAGATTATAGAGTAGGGAGTTGGTGTGATATATTATAGAGGAAGGAGTTGGCGTGAAAGATTATAGAGGAAGGAGTTGGCGAGATAGACTATAGAGGAAGGAGTTGGCGTGATCGATTATAGAGGAGGGAGTTGGCGTGATAGAGTATAGAGGAAAGAGTTGGCGTGATAGATTATAGAAGAGGGAGTTGGCGTGATCGATTATAGAGGAGGGAGTTGGCGTGATAGAGTATAGAGGAGGGAGTTGGCGTGAACGATTATAGAGGAAGGAGTTGGCGTGATAGATTATAGAGGAAGGAGTTGGTGTGATAGATTATACAGGAGGGAGTTGGCGTGATAGAATATAGAGGATGGAGTTGGCGTGAAAGATTATAGAGGAAGGAGTTGGCGTGATAGATTATAGAGGAAGGAGTTGGTGTGATAGATTATAGAGGAGGGAGTTGGCGTGATAGAGTATAGCGGAAAGAGTTGGCGTGAAAGTTTATAGAGGAATGAGTTGGCGTGATAGACTATAGAGGAAGGAGTTGGCGTGATATATTATAGAGGAGGGAGTTGGCGTGATAGAGTATATGAGAAGGAGTTGGCGTGAAATATTATAGAGGAAGGAATTGGTGTGACAGAGTATAGGAGGGAGTTGGCCTGCTAGATTATACAGGAGGGCGTTGGTGTGATAGAGTGTAAAGGAGGGAGTTGGAGTGATAAATTATAGAGGAGGAAGTTGGTGTGATAGAGTGTACAGGAGGGATTTAGCGTGAAAGATTATAGAGGAGGGAGTTGGTGTGATATATTATAGAGAAAGGAGTTGGTGTGATAGATTATAGAGGAGGGAGTTGGTGTGATAGAGTAGAGGAGGGAGTTGGCGTGATAGAGTGTAGAGGAGTGAGTTGGTGTGATATATTATAGAGGAAGGAGTTGGTGTGATAGATTATAGGGGAGGGAGTTGGTGTGATAGAGTAAAGGAGGGAGTTGGCGTGATAGAGTGTAGAGGAGTGAGTTGGCGTGATAGATTATAGAGGAAGGAGTTGGTGTGATATATTGTAGAAAAGGGTGTTTGCTTGATAGAGTAGAGGAGGGAGTTGGTGTTATAGAATAGAGGAGGGAGTTGGTGTGATAGAGTTTAGAGAAAGGAAGGAGATGGCGTGGTAGATTATAGAGGAAGGAGTTGGCGTGATAGATTATAGAGGAGGGAGTTGGTGTGATATAGTATAGAGGAGGGAGTTGGTGTGATAGATTATAGAAGAGGGAGTTGGTGTGATAGAGTGAACAGGAGGGAGTTATCGTAAAAGATTATAGAGGAGGGAGTTGGTGTGATAGATTATAGAGGAAGGAGTTGGCGTGAAAGATTATAGAGGAACGAGTTGGCGTGATAGATTATAGAGGAAGGAGTTGGCGTGATAGATTATAGAGGAGGGAGTTGGTGTGATAGAGTATAGAGGAGGGAGTTGGTGTGATAAATAATAGAGGAGGGAGTTGGTGTGATAGAGTGTAGAGGAAGGAGTTGGCGTGAAAGATTATAGAGGAAGGAGTTGGCGTGATAGATTATAGAGGAAGGAGTTGGCGAGATAGACTATAGAGGAAGGAGTTGGCGTGATCGATTATTGAGGAGGGAGTTGGCGTGATAGAGTATAGAGGAAGGAGTTGGCGTGATAGATTATAGAGGAGGGAGTTGGCGTGATCGATTATATAGGAGGGAGTTGGCGTGATAGATTATAGAGGAGGGAGTTGGCGTGAAAGATAATAGTGGAAGGAGTTGGCGTGATAGATTATAGAGGAAGGAGTTGGTGTGATAGATTATAGAGGAGGGAGTTGGCGTGATAGTGTATAGAGTAAGGAGTTGGCGTGAAAGATTATAGAGGAAGGAGTTGGCGTGATAAACTATAGAGGAAGGAGTTGGCGTGATAGATTATAGAGGAGGGATTTGGCGTGATAGAGTATATGGGAATGAGTTGGCGTGATATATTATAGAGGAAGGAGTTGGTGTGATAGAGTAGAGGAGGGAGTTGGCCTGCTAGATTATACAGGAGGGCGTTGGTGAGATAGAGTGTAAAGGAGGGCGTTGGAGTGATAGATTATAGAAGAGGAAGTTGGTGTGATAGAGTGTACAGGAGGGAGTTAGCGTGAAAGATTATAGAGGAGGGAGTTGGTGTTATATATTATAGAGGAAGGAGTTGGTGTAATAGATTATAGAGGAGGGAGTTGGTGTGATAGAGTAGAGGAGGGAGTTGGTGTGATAGAGTGCAAAGGAGGGAGTTAGCGTGAAAGATTATAGAGGAGGGAGTTGGTGTGATAGATTATAGAGGAAGGAGTTGGCGTGAAAAATTATAGAGGAAGGAGTTGGCGTGATAGATTATAGAAAAGGGAGATGGTGTGATAGAGTGTACAGGAGGGAGTTATCGTGAAAGATTATAGAGGAGGGAGTTGGTGTGATAGATTATAGAGGAAGGAGTTGGCGTGAAAGATTATAGAGGAAGGAGTTGGCGTGATAGATTATAGAGGAAGGAGTTGGCGTGATAGATTATAGAGGAGGGAGTTGGTGTGATAGAGTATAGAGGAGGGAGTTGGTGGGATAGATTATAGAGGAGGGAGTTGGTGTGATAGAGTGTACAGGAGGGAGTTAGCGGGAAAGATTATAGAGTAGGGAGTTGGTGTGATATATTATAGAGGAAGGAGTTGGCGTGAAAGATTATAGAGGAAGGAGTTGGCGTGATAGATTATAGAGGAAGGAGTTGGCGAGATAGACTATAGAGGAAGGAGTTGGCGTGATCGATTATAGAGGAGGGAGTTGGCGTGATAGAGTATAGAGGAAGGAGTTGGCGTTATAGATTATAGAAGAGGGAGTTGGCGTGATCGATTATAGAGGAGGGAGTTGGCGTGATAGAGTATAGAGGAGGGAGTTGGCGTGAAAGATTATAGAGGAAGGAGTTGGCGTGATAGATTATAGAGGAAGGAGTTGGTGTGATAGATTATAGAGGAGGGAGTTGGCGTGATAGAGTATAGCGGAAAGAGTTGGCGTGAAAGATTATAGAGGAATGAGTTGGCGTTATAGACTATAGAGGAAGGAGTTGGCGTGATATATTATAGAGGAGGGAGTTGGCGTGATAGAGTATATGGGAAGGAGTTGGCGTGAAATATTATAGAGGAAGGAATTTGTGTGATAGAGTAGAGGAGGGAGTTGTCCTGCTAGATTATACAGGAGGGCGTTGGTGTGATAGAGTGTAAAGGAGGGAGTAGGAGTGATAGATTATAGAGGAGGAAGTTGATGTGATAGAGTGTACAGGAGGGAGTTAGCGTGAAAGATTATAGCGGAGGGAGTTGGTGTGATATATTATAGATGAAGGAGTTGGTGTGATAGATTATAGAGGAGGGAGTTGGTGTGATATAGTAGAGGAGGGAGTTGGCGTGATAGAGTGTAGAGGAGTGAGTTGGTGTGATATATTATAGAGGAAGGAGTTGGTGTGATAGATTATAGAGGAGGGAGTTGGTGTGATAGAGTAGAGGAGGGAGTTGGCCTGATAGAGTGTAGAGGGGTGAGTTGGAGTGATAGATTATAGAGGAAGGAGTTGGTGTGATAGATTGTAGAAGAGGGAGTTTGCGTGATAGAGTAGAGGAGGGAGTTAGTGTTATAGAATAGAGGAGGGAGTTGGTGTGATAGAGTATAGAGAATGGAAGGACATGGCGTGGTAGATTATAGAGGAAGGAGTTGGCGTGATAGATTATAGAGGAGGGAGTTGGTGTGATAGAGTATAGAGGAGGGAGTTGGTGTGATAGATTATACAAGAGGGAGTTGGTGTGATAGAGTGTACAGGAGGGAGTTATCGTGAAAGATTATAGAGGAGGGAGTTGGTGTGATAGAGTGTACAGGAGGGAGTTAGCGTGAAAGATTAGAGAGGAGAGAGTTGGTGTGATAGATTATAGAGGAAGGAGTTGGCGTGAAAGATTATAGAGAAAGGAGTTGGCGTGATAGATTATAGAGGAAGGAGTTGGCGAGATAGACTATAGAGGAAGGAGTTGGTGTGATAGAGTGTACAGGAGGGAGTTAGCGTGAAAGATTAGAGAGGAGAGAGTTGGTGTGATAGATTATAGAGGAAGGAGTTGGCGTGAAAGATTATAGAGAAAGGAGTTGGCGTGATAGATTATAGAGGAAGGAGTTGGCGAGATAGACTATAGAGGAAGGAGTTGGCGTGATCGATTATTGAGGAGGGAGTTGGCGTGATAGATTATAGAGGAAGGAGTTGGAGTGATAGATTATAGAGGAGGGAGTTGGCGTGATCGATTATATAGGAGGGAGTTGGCATGATAGAGTATAGAGGAGGGAGTAGGCGTGAAAGATTATAGAGGAAGGAGTTGGCGTGATAGATTATAGAGGAAGGAGTTGGTGTGATAGATTATAGAGGAGGGAGTTGGCGTGATAGTGTATAGAGGAGGGAGTTGGTGTGATAGATTATAGAAAAGGGAGATGGTGTGATAGAGTGTACAGGAGGGAGTTATCGTGAAAGATTATAGAGGAGGGAGTTGGTGTGATAGATTATAGAGGAAGGATTTGGCGTGAAAGATTATAGAGGAAGGAGTTGGCGTGACAGATTATAGAGGAAGGAGTTGGCGTGATAGATTATAGAGGAGGGAGTTGGTGTGATAGAGTATAGAGGAGGGAGTTGGTGTGATAGATTATAGAGGAAGGAGTTGGTGTGATAGAGTGTACAGGAGGGAGTTAGCGGGAAAGATTATAGAGTAGGGAGTTGGTGTGATATATTATAGAGGAAGGAGTTGGCGTGAAAGATTATAGAGGAAGGAGCTGGCGTGATAGATTATAGAGGAAGGAGTTGGCGAGATAGACTATAGAGGAAGGAGTTGGCGTGATCGATTATAGAGGAGGGAGTTGGCGTGATAGAGTATAGAGGAAGGAGTTGGCGTTATAGATTATAGAAGAGGGAGTTGGCGTGATCGATTATAGAGGAGGGAGTTGGCGTGATAGAGTATAGAGGAGGGAGTTGGCGTGAAAGATTATAGAGGAAGGAGTTGGCGTGATAGATTATAGAGGAAGGAGTTGGTGTGATAGATTATAGAGGAGGGAGTTGGCGTGATAGAGTATAGCGGAAAGAGTTGGCGTGAAAGATTATAGAGGAATGAGTTGGCGTGATAGACTATAGAGGAAGGAGTTGGCGTGATATATTATAGAGGAGGGAGTTGGCGTGATAGAGTATATGGGAAGGAGTTGGCGTGAAATATTATAGAGGAAGGAATTTGTGTGATAGAGTAGAGGAGGGAGTTGTCCTGCTAGATTATACAGGAGGGCGTTGGTGTGATAGAGTGTAAAGGAGGGAGTAGGAGTGATAGATTATAGAGGAGGAAGTTGGTGTGATAGAGTGTACAGGAGGGAGTTAGCGTGAAAGATTATAGCGGAGGGAGTTGTTGTGATATATTATAGAGGAAGGAGTTGGTGTGATAGATTATAGAGGAGGGAGTTGGTGTTATATAGTAGAGGAGGGAGTTGGCGTGATAGAGTGTAGAGGAGTGAGTTGGTGTGATATATTATAGAGGAAGGAGTTGGTGTGATAGATTATAGAGGAGGGAGTTGGTGTGATAGAGTAGAGGAGGGAGTTGGCCTGATAGAGTGTAGAGGGGTGAGTTGGAGTGATAGATTATAGAGGAAGGAGTTGGTGTGATAGATTGTAGAAGAGGGAGTTTGCGTGATAGAGTAGAGGAGGGAGTTAGTGTTATAGAATAGAGGAGGGAGTTGGTGTGATAGAGTTTAGAGAATGGAAGGACATGGCGTGGTAGATTATAGAGGAAGGAGTTGGCCTGATAGATTATAGAGGAGGGAGTTGGTGTGATAGAGTATAGAGGAGGGAGTTGGTGTGATAGATTATAGAAGAGGGAGTTGGTGTGATAGAGTGTACAGGAGGGAGTTATCGTGAAAGATTATAGAGGAGGGAGTTGGTGTGATAGAGTGTACAGGAGGGAGTTAGCGTGAAAGATTAGAGAGGAGAGAGTTGGTGTGATAGATTATAGAGGAAGGAGTTGGCGTGAAAGATTATAGAGAAAGGAGTTGGCGTGATAGATTATAGAGGAAGGAGTTGGCGAGATAGACTATAGAGGAAGGAGTTGGCGTGATCGATTATTGAGGAGGGTGTTGGCGTGATAGAGTATAGAGGAAGGAGTTGGAGTGATAGATTATAGAGGAGGGAGTTGGCGTGATCGATTATATAGGAGGGAGTTGGCATGATAGAGTATAGAGGAGGGAGTTGGCGTGAAAGATTATAGAGGAAGGAGTTGGCGTGATAGATTATAGAGGAAGGAGTTGGTGTGATAGATTATAGAGGAGGGAGTTGGCGTGATAGTGTATAGAGGAAGGAGTTGGCGTGAAAGATTATAGAAGAAGGAGTTGGCGTGATAGACTATAGAGGAAGGAGTTGGCGTGATAGATTATACAGGAGGGAGTTGGCGTGATAGAGTATATGGGAATGAGTTGGCGTGAAATATTATAGAGGAAGGAGTTGGTGTGATAGAGTACAGGAGGGAGTTGGCCTGCTAGATTATACAGGAGGGCGTTGGTGAGATAGAGTGTAAAGGAGGGCGTTGGAGTGATAGATTATAGAAGAGGAAGTTGGTGTGATAGAGTGTACAGGAGGGAGTTAGCGTGAAATATTATAGAGGAGGGAGTTGGTGTGATATATTATAGAGGAAGGAGTTGGTGTAATAGATTATAGAGGAGGGAGTTGGTGTGATAGAGTAGAGGAGGGAGTTGGTGTGATAGAGTGTACAGGAGGGAGTTAGCGTGATAGATTATAGAGTAGGGAGTTGGTGTGATATATTATAGAGGAAGGAGTTGGCGTGAAAGATTATAGAGGAAGGAGTTGGCGAGATAGACTATAGAGGAAGGAGTTGGCGTGATCGATTATAGAGGAGGGAGTTGGCGTGATAGAGTATAGAGGAAAGAGTTGGCGTGATAGATTATAGAAGAGGGAGTTGGCGTGATCGATTATAGAGGAGGGAGTTGGCGTGATAGAGTATAGAGGAGGGAGTTGGCGTGAACGATTATAGAGGAAGGAGTTGGCGTGATAGATTATAGAGGAAGGAGTTGGTGTGATAGATTATAGAGGAGGGAGTTGGCGTGATAGAATATAGAGGATGGAGTTGGCGTGAAAGATTATAGAGGAAGGAGTTGGCGTGATAGATTATAGAGGAAGGAGTTGGTGTGATAGATTATAGAGGAGGGAGTTGGCGTGATAGAGTATAGCGGAAAGAGTTGGCGTGAAAGTTTATAGAGGAATGAGTTGGCGTGATAGACTATAGAGGAAGGAGTTGGCGTGATATATTATAGAGGAGGGAGTTGGCGTGATAGAGTATATGAGAAGGAGTTGGCGTGAAATATTATAGAGGAAGGAATTGGTGTGACAGAGTATAGGAGGGAGTTGGCCTGCTAGATTATACAGGAGGGCGTTGGTGTGATAGAGTGTAAAGGAGGGAGTTGGAGTGATAAATTATAGAGGAGGAAGTTGGTGTGATAGAGTGTACAGGAGGGATTTAGCGTGAAAGATTATAGAGGAGGGAGTTGGTGTGATATATTATAGAGAAAGGAGTTGGTGTGATAGATTATAGAGGAGGGAGTTGGTGTGATAGAGTAGAGGAGGGAGTTGGCGTGATAGAGTGTAGAGGAGTGAGTTGGTGTGATATATTATAGAGGAAGGAGTTGGTGTGATAGATTATAGGGGAGGGAGTTGGTGTGATAGAGTAAAGGAGGGAGTTGGCGTGATAGAGTGTAGAGGAGTGAGTTGGCGTGATAGATTATAGAGGAAGGAGTTGGTGTGATATATTGTAGAAAAGGGTGTTTGCTTGATAGAGTAGAGGAGGGAGTTGGTGTTATAGAATAGAGGAGGGAGTTGGTGTGATAGAGTTTAGAGAAAGGAAGGAGATGGCGTGGTAGATTATAGAGGAAGGAGTTGGCGTGATAGATTATAGAGGAGGGAGTTGGTGTGATATAGTATAGAGGAGGGAGTTGGTGTGATAGATTATAGAAGAGGGAGTTGGTGTGATAGAGTGTACAGGAGGGAGTTATCGTAAAAGATTATAGAGGAGGGAGTTGGTGTGATAGATTATAGAGGAAGGAGTTGGCGTGAAAGATTATAGAGGAACGAGTTGGCGTGATAGATTATAGAGGAAGGAGTTGGCGTGATAGATTATAGAGGAGGGAGTTGGTGTGATAGAGTATAGAGGAGGGAGTTGGTGTGATAAATAATAGAGGAGGGAGTTGGTGTGATAGAGTGTAGAGGAAGGAGTTGGCGTGAAAGATTATAGAGGAAGGAGTTGGCGTGATAGATTATAGAGGAAGGAGTTGGCGAGATAGACTATAGAGGAAGGAGTTGGCGTGATCGATTATTGAGGAGGGAGTTGGCGTGATAGAGTATAGAGGAAGGAGTTGGCGTGATAGATTATAGAGGAGGGAGTTGGCGTGATCGATTATAGAGGAGGGAGTTGGCGTGATAGAGTATAGAGGAGGGAGTTGGCGTGAAAGATTATAGAGGAAGGAGTTGGCGTGATAGATTATAGAGGAAGGAGTTGGTGTGATAGATTATAGAGGAGGGAGTTGGCGTGATAGAGTATAGCGGAAAGAGTTGGCGTGAAAGATTATAGAGGAATGAGTTGGCGTGATAGACTATAGAGGAAGGAGTTGGCGTGATATATTATAGAGGAGGGAGTTGGCGTGATAGAGTATATGGGAAGGAGTTGGCGTGAAATATTATAGAGGAAGGAATTTGTGTGATAGAGTAGAGGAGGGAGTTGTCCTGCTAGATTATACAGGAGGGCGTTGGTGTGATAGAGTGTAAAGGAGGGAGTAGGAGTGATAGATTATAGAGGAGGAAGTTGGTGTGATAGAGTGTACAGGAGGGAGTTAGCGTGAAAGATTATAGCGGAGGGAGTTGTTGTGATATATTATAGAGGAAGGAGTTGGTGTGATAGATTATAGAGGAGGGAGTTGGTGTGATATAGTAGAGGAGGGAGTTGGCGTGATAGAGTGTAGAGGAGTGAGTTGGTGTGATATATTATAGAGGAAGGAGTTGGTGTGATAGATTATAGAGGAGGGAGTTGGTGTGATAGAGTAGAGGAGGGAGTTGGCCTGATAGAGTGTAGAGGGGTGAGTTGGAGTGATAGATTATAGAGGAAGGAGTTGGTGTGATAGATTGTAGAAGAGGGAGTTTGCGTGATAGAGTAGAGGAGGGAGTTAGTGTTATAGAATAGAGGAGGGAGTTGGTGTGATAGAGTTTAGAGAATGGAAGGACATGGCGTGGTAGATTATAGAGGAAGGAGTTGGCCTGATAGATTATAGAGGAGGGAGTTGGTGTGATAGAGTATAGAGGAGGGAGTTGGTGTGATAGATTATAGAAGAGGGAGTTGGTGTGATAGAGTGTACAGGAGGGAGTTATCGTGAAAGATTATAGAGGAGGGAGTTGGTGTGATAGAGTGTACAGGAGGGAGTTAGCGTGAAAGATTAGAGAGGAGAGAGTTGGTGTGATAGATTATAGAGGAAGGAGTTGGCGTGAAAGATTATAGAGAAAGGAGTTGGCGTGATAGATTATAGAGGAAGGAGTTGGCGAGATAGACTATAGAGGAAGGAGTTGGCGTGATCGATTATTGAGGAGGGTGTTGGCGTGATAGAGTATAGAGGAAGGAGTTGGAGTGATAGATTATAGAGGAGGGAGTTGGCGTGATCGATTATATAGGAGGGAGTTGGCATGATAGAGTATAGAGGAGGGAGTTGGCGTGAAAGATTATAGAGGAAGGAGTTGGCGTGATAGATTATAGAGGAAGGAGTTGGTGTGATAGATTATAGAGGAGGGAGTTGGCGTGATAGTGTATAGAGGAAGGAGTTGGCGTGAAAGATTATAGAAGAAGGAGTTGGCGTGATAGACTATAGAGGAAGGAGTTGGCGTGATAGATTATACAGGAGGGAGTTGGCGTGATAGAGTATATGGGAATGAGTTGGCGTGAAATATTATAGAGGAAGGAGTTGGTGTGATAGAGTACAGGAGGGAGTTGGCCTGCTAGATTATACAGGAGGGCGTTGGTGAGATAGAGTGTAAAGGAGGGCGTTGGAGTGATAGATTATAGAAGAGGAAGTTGGTGTGATAGAGTGTACAGGAGGGAGTTAGCGTGAAATATTATAGAGGAGGGAGTTGGTGTGATATATTATAGAGGAAGGAGTTGGTGTAATAGATTATAGAGGAGGGAGTTGGTGTGATAGAGTAGAGGAGGGAGTTGGTGTGATAGAGTGTACAGGAGGGAGTTAGCGTGATAGATTATAGAGTAGGGAGTTGGTGTGATATATTATAGAGGAAGGAGTTGGCGTGAAAGATTATAGAGGAAGGAGTTGGCGAGATAGACTATAGAGGAAGGAGTTGGTGTGACAGAGTATAGGAGGGAGTTGGCCTGCTAGATTATACAGGAGGGCGTTGGTGTGATAGAGTGTAAAGGAGGGAGTTGGAGTGATAAATTATAGAGGAGGAAGTTGGTGTGATAGAGTGTACAGGAGGGATTTAGCGTGAAAGATTATAGAGGAGGGAGTTGGTGTGATATATTATAGAGAAAGGAGTTGGTGTGATAGATTATAGAGGAGGGAGTTGGTGTGATAGAGTAGAGGAGGGAGTTGGCGTGATAGAGTGTAGAGGAGTGAGTTGGTGTGATATATTATAGAGGAAGGAGTTGGTGTGATAGATTATAGGGGAGGGAGTTGGTGTGATAGAGTAAAGGAGGGAGTTGGCGTGATAGAGTGTAGAGGAGTGAGTTGGCGTGATAGATTATAGAGGAAGGAGTTGGTGTGATATATTGTAGAAAAGGGTGTTTGCTTGATAGAGTAGAGGAGGGAGTTGGTGTTATAGAATAGAGGAGGGAGTTGGTGTGATAGAGTTTAGAGAAAGGAAGGAGATGGCGTGGTAGATTATAGAGGAAGGAGTTGGCGTGATAGATTATAGAGGAGGGAGTTGGTGTGATATAGTATAGAGGAGGGAGTTGGTGTGATAGATTATAGAAGAGGGAGTTGGTGTGATAGAGTGTACAGGAGGGAGTTATCGTAAAAGATTATAGAGGAGGGAGTTGGTGTGATAGATTATAGAGGAAGGAGTTGGCGTGAAAGATTATAGAGGAACGAGTTGGCGTGATAGATTATAGAGGAAGGAGTTGGCGTGATAGATTATAGAGGAGGGAGTTGGTGTGATAGAGTATAGAGGAGGGAGTTGGTGTGATAAATAATAGAGGAGGGAGTTGGTGTGATAGAGTGTAGAGGAAGGAGTTGGCGTGAAAGATTATAGAGGAAGGAGTTGGCGTGATAGATTATAGAGGAAGGAGTTGGCGAGATAGACTATAGAGGAAGGAGTTGGCGTGATCGATTATTGAGGAGGGAGTTGGCGTGATCGATTATATAGGAGGGAGTTGGCGTGATAGATTATAGAGGAGGGAGTTGGCGTGAAAGATAATAGTGGAAGGAGTTGGCGTGATAGATTATAGAGGAAGGAGTTGGTGTGATAGATTATAGAGGAGGGAGTTGGCGTGATAGTGTATAGAGTAAGGAGTTGGCGTGAAAGATTATAGAGGAAGGAGTTGGCGTGATAAACTATAGAGGAAGGAGTTGGCGTGATAGATTATAGAGGAGGGATTTGGCGTGATAGAGTATATGGGAATGAGTTGGCGTGATATATTATAGAGGAAGGAGTTGGTGTGATAGAGTAGAGGAGGGAGTTGGCCTGCTAGATTATACAGGAGGGCGTTGGTGAGATAGAGTGTAAAGGAGGGCGTTGGAGTGATAGATTATAGAAGAGGAAGTTGGTGTGATAGAGTGTACAGGAGGGAGTTAGCGTGAAAGATTATAGAGGAGGGAGTTGGTGTTATATATTATAGAGGAAGGAGTTGGTGTAATAGATTATAGAGGAGGGAGTTGGTGTGATAGAGTAGAGGAGGGAGTTGGTGTGATAGAGTGCAAAGGAGGGAGTTAGCGTGAAAGATTATAGAGGAGGGAGTTGGTGTGATAGATTATAGAGGAAGGAGTTGGCGTGAAAAATTATAGAGGAAGGAGTTGGCGTGATAGATTATAGAAGAAGGAGTTGGCGAGATAGACTATAGAGGAAGGAGTTGGCGTGATCGATTATACAGGAGGGAGTTGGCGTGATAGAGTATAGAGGAGGGAGATGGCGTAAAAGATTATAGAGGAAGGAGTTGGCGTGATAGATTATAGAGGAAGGAGATGGTGTGATAGATTATAGAGGAGGGAGTTGGCGTGATAGAATATAGAGGAAGGAGTTGGCGTGAAAGATTATAGAGGAAGGAGTTGGCGAGATAGAATATAGAGGAAGGAGTTGGCGTGATAGATTATCGAGGAGGGAGTTGGCGTGATAGAGTATATGGGAAGGAGTTGGCGTGAAATATTATAGAGGAAGGAGATGGTGTGATAGAGTAGAGGAGGGAGTTGGCCTGCTAGATTATACAGGAGGGTGTTGGTGTGATAGAGTGTAAAGGAGGGAGTTGGAGTGATAGATTATAGAGGAGGAAGTTGGTGTGATAGAGTGTACAGGAGGGAGTTAGCGTGAAAAATTATAGACGAGGAAGTTGGTGTGATATTTTATAGAGTAAGGAGTTGGTGTGATAGATTATAGAGTAGAGGAGGGAGTTGGCGTGATAGAGTGTAGAGGAGTGAGTTGGCGTGATAGATTATAGAGGAAGGAGTTGGTGTGATAGATTGTAGAAGAGGGAGTTTCCGTGATAAAGTAGAGGAGGGAGTTGGTGTTATAGAATAGAGGAAGGAGTTGGTGTGATAGAGTGTAGAGAAAGGAAGGAGATGGCGTGGTAGACTATAGAGGAACGAGTTGGCGTGATAGATTATAGAGGAGGGTGTTGGTGTGATAGAGTATAGAGGAGAGATTTGGTGTGATAGATTATAGAAGAGGGAGTTGGTGTGATAGAGTGTACAGGAGGGAGTTATCGTGAAAGATTATAGAGGAGGGAGTTGGTGTGATAGATTATAGAGGAAGGAGTTGGCGTGATAGATTATAGAGGAAGGAGTTCGCGTGATAGATTATAGAGGAGGGATTTGGTGTGATAGAGTATAGAGGAGCGAGTTGGTGTGATAGATTATAGAGGAGGGAGTTGGTGTGATAGATTATAGAGGAAGGAGTTGGCGTAAAAAATTATAGAGGAAGGAGTTGGCGTGATAGATTATAGAGGAAGGAGTTGGCGAGATAGAATATAGAGGAAGGAGTTGGCGTGATCGATTATAGAGGAGGGAGTTGGCGTGATAGATTATAGAGGAAGGAGTTGGCGTGATAGATTATAGAGGAGGGAGTTGGCGTGATCGATTATAGAGGAGGGAGTTGGCGAGATAGAGTATAGAGGAGGGAGTTGACGTGAAAGATTATATAGATTATAGAGGAGGGAGTTGGCGTGATAGAATATATGGGAAGGAGTTGGCGTGAAATATTATAGAGGAAGGAGTTGGTGTGATAGAGTAGAGGAGGGAGTTGGCCTGCTAGATTATACAGGAGGGTGTTGGTGTGATAGAGTGTAAAGGAGGGAGTTGGAGTGATAGATTATAGAGGAGGAAGTTAGTGTGATAGAGGGTACAGGAGGGAGTTAGCGTGAAAGATTATAGACGAGGAAGTTGGTGTGATATTTTATAGAGGAAGGAGTTGGTGTGATAGATTATAGAGTAGAGGAGGGAGTTGGCGTGATAGATTATAGAGGAGGGAGTTGGTGTGATAGAGTATAGAGGAGGGATTTATAGAGGAGGGATAGAGTGTAGAGGAGTGAGTTGGCGTGATAGATTATAGAGGAAGGAGTTGGTGTGATATATTGTAGAAAAGGGAGTTTGCTTGATAGAGTAGAGGAGGGAGTTGGTTTTATAGAATAGAGGAGGGAGTTGGTGTGATAGAGTTTAGAGAAAGGAAGGAGATGGCGTGGTAGATTATAGAGGAAGGAGTTGGCGTGATAGATTATAGAGGAGGGAGTTGGTGTGATAGAGTATAGAGGAGGGAGTTGGTGTGATAGATTATAGAAGAGGGAGTTGGTGTGATAGAGTGTACAGGAGGGAGTTATCGTGAAAGATTATAGAGGAGGGAGTTGGTGAGATAGATTATAGAGGAAGGAGTTGGCGTGAAAGATTATAGAGGAACGAGTTGGCGTGATAGATTATAGAGGAAGGAGTTGGCGTGATAGATTATAGAGGAGGGAGTTGGTGTGATAGAGTATAGAGGAGGGAGTTGGTGTGATAAATTATAGAGGAGGGAGTTGGTGTGATAGAGTAGAGGAGGGAGTTGGCGTGATATAGTGTAGAGGAGTGAGTTGGCGTGATAGATTATAGAGGAAGGAGTTGGCGTGATAGATTATAGAGGAAGGAGTTGGCGAGATAGACTATAGAGGAAGGAGTTGGCGTGATCGATTATTGAGGAGGGAGTTAGCGTCATAGAGTATAGAGGAAGGAGTTGGCGTGATAGATTATAGAGGAGGGAGTTGGCGTGATCGATTATATAGGAGGGAGTTGGCGTGATAGATTATAGAGGAGGGAGTTGGCGTGAAAGATAATAGAAGAAGGAGTTGGCGTGATAGATTATAGAGGAAGGAGTTGGTGTGATAGATTATAGAGGAGGGAGTTGGCGTGATAGTGTATAGAGGAAGGAGTTGGAGTGAAAGATTATAGAGGAAGGAGTTGGCGTGATAGATTATAGAGGAAGGAGTTGGCGAGATAGAATATAGAGGAAGGAGTTGGCGTGATCGATTATAGAGGAGGGAGTTGGCGTGATAGATTATAGAGGAAGGAGTTGGCGTGATAGATTATAGAGGAGGGAGTTGGCGTGATCGATTATAGAGGAGGGAGTTGGCGAGATAGAGTATAGAGGAGGGAGTTGACGTGAAAGATTATATAGATTATAGAGGAGGGAGTTGGCGTGATAGAATATATGGGAAGGAGTTGGCGTGAAATATTATAGAGGAAGGAGTTGGTGTGATAGAGTAGAGGAGGGAGTTGGCCTGCTAGATTATACAGGAGGGTGTTGGTGTGATAGAGTGTAAAGGAGGGAGTTGGAGTGATAGATTATAGAGGAGGAAGTTAGTGTGATAGAGGGTACAGGAGGGAGTTAGCGTGAAAGATTATAGACGAGGAAGTTGGTGTGATATTTTATAGAGGAAGGAGTTGGTGTGATAGATTATAGAGTAGAGGAGGGAGTTGGCGTGATAGAGTGTAGAGGAGTGAGTTGGCGTGATAGATTATAGAGGAAGGAGTTGGTGTGATAGATTGTAGAAGAGGGAGTTTGCGTGATAGAGTAGAGGAGGGAGTTGGTGTTATAGAATAGAGGATGGAGTTGGTGTGATAGAGTGTAGAGAAAGGAAGGAGATGGCGTGGTAGACTATAGAGGAAGGAGTTGGCGTGATAGATTATAGAGGAGGGAGTTGGTGTGATAGAGTATAGAGGAGGGATTTGGTGTGATAGATTATAGAATAGGGAGTTGGTGTGATAGAGTGTACAGGAGGGAGTTATCGTGAAAGATTATAGAGGAGGGAGTTGGTGTGATAGATTATAGAGGAAGGAGTTGGCGTGATAGATTATAGAGGAAGGAGTTGGCGTGATAGATTATAGAGGAGGGATTTGGTGTGATAGAATATAGAGGAGCGAGTTGGTGTGATAGATTATAGAGGAGGGAGTTGGTGTGATAGATTATAGAGGAAGGAGTTGGCGTGAAATATTATATAGATTATAGAGGAGGGAGTTGGCGTGATAGAGTATATGGGAAGGAGTTGGCGTGAAATATTATAGAGGAAGGAGTTGGTGTGATAGAGTAGAGGAGGGAGTTGGCCTGCTAGATTATACAAGAGGGCGTTGGTGTGATAGAGTGTAAAGGAGGGAGTTGGAGTGATAGATTATAGAGGAGGGAGTTGGCGTGAAAGATTATCGAGGAAGGTGTTGGCGTGATAGATTATAGAGGAAGGAGTTGGTGTGATAGATTATATAGGAGGGAGTTGGTGTGATAGAGTAGAGGAGGGAGTTGGCGTGACAGAGTGTAGAGGAGTGAGTTGGCGTGATAGATTATAGAGGAAGGAGTTGGTGTGATAGATTGTAGAAGAGGGAGTTTGCGTGATAGAGTAGAGGAGGGAGTTGGTGTTATAGAATAGAGGAGGGAGTTGGTGTGATAGAGTGTAGAGGAGTGAGTTGGTGTGATATATTATAGAGGAAGGAGTTGGTGTGATAGATTATAGGGGAGGGAGTTGGTGTGATAGAGTAGAGGAGGGAGTTGGCGTGATAGAGTGTAGAGGAGTGAGTTGGCGTGATAGATTATAGAGGAAGGAGTTGGTGTGATATATTGTAGAAAAGGGAGTTTGCTTGATAGAGTAGAGGAGGGAGTTGGTTTTATAGAATAGAGGAGGGAGTTGGTGTGATAGAGTTTAGAGAAAGGAAGGAGATGGCGTGGTAGATTATAGAGGAAGGAGTTGGCGTGATAGATTATAGAGGAGGGAGTTGGTGTGATAGAGTATAGAGGAGGGAGTTGGTGTGATAGATTATAGAAGAGGGAGTTGGTGTGATAGAGTGTACAGGAGGGAGTTATCGTGAAAGATTATAGAGGAGGGAGTTGGTGTGATAGATTATAGAGGAAGGAGTTGGCGTGAAAGATTATAGAGGAACGAGTTGGCGTGATAGATTATAGAGGAAGGAGTTGGCGTGATAGATTATAGAGGAGGGAGTTGGTGTGATAGAGTATAGAGGAGGGAGTTGGTGTGATAAATTATAGAGGAGGGAGTTGGTGTGATAGAGTAGAGGAGGGAGTTGGCGTGATATAGTGTAGAGGAGTGAGTTGGCGTGATAGATTATAGAGGAAGGAGTTGGCGTGATAGATTATAGAGGAAGGAGTTGGCGAGATAGACTATAGAGGAAGGAGTTGGCGTGATCGATTATTGAGGAGGGAGTTGGCGTGATAGAGTATAGAGGAAGGAGTTGGCGTGATAGATTATAGAGGAGGGAGTTGGCGTGATCGATTATATAGGAGGGAGTTGGCGTGATAGATTATAGAGGAGGGAGTTGGCGTGAAAGATAATAGAGGAAGGAGTTGGCGTGATAGATTATAGAGGAAGGAGTTCGCGTGATAGATTATAGAGGAGGGATTTGGTGTGATAGAGTATAGAGGAGCGAGTTGGTGTGATAGATTATAGAGGAGGGAGTTGGTGTGATAGATTATAGAGGAAGGAGTTGGCGTAAAAAATTATAGAGGAAGGAGTTGGCGTGATAGATTATAGAGGAAGGAGTTGGCGAGATAGAATATAGAGGAAGGAGTTGGCGTGATCGATTATAGAGGAGGGAGTTGGCGTGATAGATTATAGAGGAAGGAGTTGGCGTGATAGATTATAGAGGAGGGAGTTGGCGTGATCGATTATAGAGGAGGGAGTTGGCGAGATAGAGTATAGAGGAGGGAGTTGACGTGAAAGATTATATAGATTATAGAGGAGGGAGTTGGCGTGATAGAATATATGGGAAGGAGTTGGCGTGAAATATTATAGAGGAAGGAGTTGGTGTGATAGAGTAGAGGAGGGAGTTGGCCTGCTAGATTATACAGGAGGGTGTTGGTGTGATAGAGTGTAAAGGAGGGAGTTGGAGTGATAGATTATAGAGGAGGAAGTTAGTGTGATAGAGGGTACAGGAGGGAGTTAGCGTGAAAGATTATAGACGAGGAAGTTGGTGTGATATTTTATAGAGGAAGGAGTTGGTGTGATAGATTATAGAGTAGAGGAGGGAGTTGGCGTGATAGAGTGTAGAGGAGTGAGTTGGCGTGATAGATTATAGAGGAAGGAGTTGGTGTGATAGATTGTAGAAGAGGGAGTTTGCGTGATAGAGTAGAGGAGGGAGTTGGTGTTATAGAATAGAGGATGGAGTTGGTGTGATAGAGTGTAGAGAAAGGAAGGAGATGGCGTGGTAGACTATAGAGGAAGGAGTTGGCGTGATAGATTATAGAGGAGGGAGTTGGTGTGATAGAGTATAGAGGAGGGATTTGGTGTGATAGATTATAGAATAGGGAGTTGGTGTGATAGAGTGTACAGGAGGGAGTTATCGTGAAAGATTATAGAGGAGGGAGTTGGTGTGATAGATTATAGAGGAAGGAGTTGGCGTGATAGATTATAGAGGAAGGAGTTGGCGTGATAGATTATAGAGGAGGGATTTGGTGTGATAGAATATAGAGGAGCGAGTTGGTGTGATAGATTATAGAGGAGGGAGTTGGTGTGATAGATTATAGAGGAAGGAGTTGGCGTGAAATATTATATAGATTATAGAGGAGGGAGTTGGCGTGATAGAGTATATGGGAAGGAGTTGGCGTGAAATATTATAGAGGAAGGAGTTGGTGTGATAGAGTAGAGGAGGGAGTTGGCCTGCTAGATTATACAAGAGGGCGTTGGTGTGATAGAGTGTAAAGGAGGGAGTTGGAGTGATAGATTATAGAGGAGGGAGTTGGCGTGAAAGATTATCGAGGAAGGTGTTGGCGTGATAGATTATAGAGGAAGGAGTTGGTGTGATAGATTATATAGGAGGGAGTTGGTGTGATAGAGTAGAGGAGGGAGTTGGCGTGACAGAGTGTAGAGGAGTGAGTTGGCGTGATAGATTATAGAGGAAGGAGTTGGTGTGATAGATTGTAGAAGAGGGAGTTTGCGTGATAGAGTAGAGGAGGGAGTTGGTGTTATAGAATAGAGGAGGGAGTTGGTGTGATAGAGTGTAGAGGAGTGAGTTGGTGTGATATATTATAGAGGAAGGAGTTGGTGTGATAGATTATAGGGGAGGGAGTTGGTGTGATAGAGTAGAGGAGGGAGTTGGCGTGATAGAGTGTAGAGGAGTGAGTTGGCGTGATAGATTATAGAGGAAGGAGTTGGTGTGATATATTGTAGAAAAGGGAGTTTGCTTGATAGAGTAGAGGAGGGAGTTGGTTTTATAGAATAGAGGAGGGAGTTGGTGTGATAGAGTTTAGAGAAAGGAAGGAGATGGCGTGGTAGATTATAGAGGAAGGAGTTGGCGTGATAGATTATAGAGGAGGGAGTTGGTGTGATAGAGTATAGAGGAGGGAGTTGGTGTGATAGATTATAGAAGAGGGAGTTGGTGTGATAGAGTGTACAGGAGGGAGTTATCGTGAAAGATTATAGAGGAGGGAGTTGGTGTGATAGATTATAGAGGAAGGAGTTGGCGTGAAAGATTATAGAGGAACGAGTTGGCGTGATAGATTATAGAGGAAGGAGTTGGCGTGATAGATTATAGAGGAGGGAGTTGGTGTGATAGAGTATAGAGGAGGGAGTTGGTGTGATAAATTATAGAGGAGGGAGTTGGTGTGATAGAGTAGAGGAGGGAGTTGGCGTGATATAGTGTAGAGGAGTGAGTTGGCGTGATAGATTATAGAGGAAGGAGTTGGCGTGATAGATTATAGAGGAAGGAGTTGGCGAGATAGACTATAGAGGAAGGAGTTGGCGTGATCGATTATTGAGGAGGGAGTTGGCGTCATAGAGTATAGAGGAAGGAGTTGGCGTGATAGATTATAGAGGAGGGAGTTGGCGTGATCGATTATATAGGAGGGAGTTGGCGTGATAGATTATAGAGGAGGCAGTTGGCGTGAAAGATAATAGAGGAAGGAGTTGGCGTGATAGATTATAGAGGAAGGAGTTGGTGTGATAGATTATAGAGGAGGGAGTTGGCGTGATAGTGTATAGAGGAAGGAGTTGGAGTGAAAGATTATAGAGGAAGGAGTTGGCGTGATAGATTATAGAGGAAGGAGTTGGCGAGATAGAATATAGAGGAAGGAGTTGGCGTGATCGATTATAGAGGAGGGAGTTGGCGTGATAGATTATAGAGGAAGGAGTTGGCGTGATAGATTATAGAGGAGGGAGTTGGCGTGATCGATTATAGAGGAGGGAGTTGGCGAGATAGAGTATAGAGGAGGGAGTTGACGTGAAAGATTATATAGATTATAGAGGAGGGAGTTGGCGTGATAGAATATATGGGAAGGAGTTGGCGTGAAATATTATAGAGGAAGGAGTTGGTGTGATAGAGTAGAGGAGGGAGTTGGCCTGCTAGATTATACAGGAGGGTGTTGGTGTGATAGAGTGTAAAGGAGGGAGTTGGAGTGATAGATTATAGAGGAGGAAGTTAGTGTGATAGAGGGTACAGGAGGGAGTTAGCGTGAAAGATTATAGACGAGGAAGTTGGTGTGATATTTTATAGAGGAAGGAGTTGGTGTGATAGATTATAGAGTAGAGGAGGGAGTTGGCGTGATAGAGTGTAGAGGAGTGAGTTGGCGTGATAGATTATAGAGGAAGGAGTTGGTGTGATAGATTGTAGAAGAGGGAGTTTGCGTGATAGAGTAGAGGAGGGAGTTGGTGTTATAGAATAGAGGATGGAGTTGGTGTGATAGAGTGTAGAGAAAGGAAGGAGATGGCGTGGTAGACTATAGAGGAAGGAGTTGGCGTGTTAGATTATAGAGGAGGGAGTTGGTGTGATAGAGTATAGAGGAGGGATTTGGTGTGATAGATTATAGAATAGGGAGTTGGTGTGATAGAGTGTACAGGAGGGAGTTATCGTGAAAGATTATAGAGGAGGGAGTTGGTGTGATAGATTATAGAGGAAGGAGTTGGCGTGATAGATTATAGAGGAAGGAGTTGGCGTGATAGATTATAGAGGAGGGATTTGGTGTGATAGAATATAGAGGAGCGAGTTGGTGTGATAGATTATAGAGGAGGGAGTTGGTGTGATAGATTATAGAGGAAGGAGTTGGCGTGAAATATTATATAGATTATAGAGGAGGGAGTTGGCGTGATAGAGTATATGGGAAGGAGTTGGCGTGAAATATTATAGAGGAAGGAGTTGGTGTGATAGAGTAGAGGAGGGAGTTGGCCTGCTAGATTATACAAGAGGGCGTTGGTGTGATAGAGTGTAAAGGAGGGAGTTGGAGTGATAGATTATAGAGGAGGGAGTTGGCGTGAAAGATTATCGAGGAAGGTGTTGGCGTGATAGATTATAGAGGAAGGAGTTGGTGTGATAGATTATATAGGAGGGAGTTGGTGTGATAGAGTAGAGGAGGGAGTTGGCGTGACAGAGTGTAGAGGAGTGAGTTGGCGTGATAGATTATAGAGGAAGGAGTTGGTGTGATAGATTGTAGAAGAGGGAGTTTGCGTGATAGAGTAGAGGAGGGAGTTGGTGTTATAGAATAGAGGAGGGAGTTGGTGTGATAGAGTGTAGAGGAGTGAGTTGCTGTGATATATTATAGAGGAAGGAGTTGGTGTGATAGATTATAGGGGAGGGAGTTGGTGTGATAGAGTAGAGGAGGGAGTTGGCGTGATAGAGTGTAGAGGAGTGAGTTGGCGTGATAGATTATAGAGGAAGGAGTTGGTGTGATATATTGTAGAAAAGGGAGTTTGCTTGATAGAGTAGAGGAGGGAGTTGGTTTTATAGAATAGAGGAGGGAGTTGGTGTGATAGAGTTTAGAGAAAGGAAGGAGATGGCGTGGTAGATTATAGAGGAAGGAGTTGGCGTGATAGATTATAGAGGAGGGAGTTGGTGTGATAGAGTATAGAGGAGGGAGTTGGTGTGATAGATTATAGAAGAGGGAGTTGGTGTGATAGAGTGTACAGGAGGGAGTTATCGTGAAAGATTATAGAGGAGGGAGTTGGTGTGATACATTATAGAGGAAGGAGTTGGCGTGAAAGATTATAGAGGAACGAGTTGGCGTGACAGATTATAGAGGAAGGAGTTGGCGTGATAGATTATAGAGGAGGGAGTTGGTGTGATAGAGTATAGAGGAGGGAGTTGGTGTGATAAATTATAGAGGAGGGAGTTGGTGTGATAGAGTAGAGGAGGGAGTTGGCGTGATATAGTGTAGAGGAGTGAGTTGGCGTGATAGATTATAGAGGAAGGAGTTGGCGTGATAGATTATAGAGGAAGGAGTTGGCGAGATAGACTATAGAGGAAGGAGTTGGCGTGATCGATTATTGAGGAGGGAGTTGGCGTGATAGAGTATAGAGGAAGGAGTTGGCGTGATAGATTATAGAGGAGGGAGTTGGCGTGATCGATTATATAGGAGGGAGTTGGCGTGATAGATTATAGAGGAGGGAGTTGGCGTGAAAGATAATAGAGGAAGGAGTTGGCGTGATAGATTATAGAGGAAGGAGTTGGTGTGATAGATTATAGAGGAGGGAGTTGGCGTGATAGTGTATAGAGGAAGGAGTTGGAGTGAAAGATTATAGAGGAAGGAGTTGGCGTGATAAACTATAGAGGAAGGAGTAGGCATGATAGATTATAGAGGAGGGATTTGGCGTGATAGAGTATATGGGAATGAGTTGGCGTGATATATTATAGAGGAAGGAGTTGGTGTGATAGAGTAGAGGAGGGAGTTGGTCTGCTAGATTATACAGGAGGGCGTTGGTGAGATAGAGTGTAAAGGAGGGCGTTGGAGTGATAGATTATAGAAGAGGAAGTTGGTGTGATAGAGTGTACAGGAGGGAGTTAGCGTGAAAGATTATAGAGGAGGGAGTTGGTGTTATATATTATAGAGGAAGGAGTTGGTGTAATAGATTATAGAGGAGGGAGTTGATGTGATAGAGTAGAGGAGGGAGTTGGTGTGATAGAGTGTACAGGAGGGAGTTAGCGTGAAAGATTATAGAGGAGGGAGTTGGTGTGATAGATTATAGAGGAAGGGGTTGGCGTGAAAAATTATAGAGGAAGGAGTTGGCGTGATAGATTATAGAAGAAGGAGTTGGCGAGATAGACTATAGAGGAAGGAGTTGGCGTGATCGATTATACAGGAGGGAGTTGGCGTGATAGAGTATAGAGGAGAGAGTTGGCGTGAAAGATTATAGAGGAAGGAGTTGGCGTGATAGATTATAGAGGAAGGAGATGGTGTGATAGATTATAGAGGAGGGAGTTGGCGTGATAGAATATAGAGGAAGGAGTTGGCGTGAAAGATTATAGAGGAAGGAGTTGGCGTGATAGAATATAGAGGAAGGAGTTGGCGTGATTGATTATCGAGGAGGGAGTTGGCGTGATAGAGTATATGGGAAGGAGTTGGCGTGAAATATTATAGAGGAAGGAGTTGGTGTGATAGAGTAGAGGAGGGAGTTGGCCTGCTAGATTATACAGGAGGGTGTTGGTGTGATAGAGTGTAAAGGAGGGAGTTGGAGTGATAGATTATAGAGGAGGAAGTTAGTGTGATAGAGTGTACAGGAGGGAGTTAGCGTGAAAGATTATAGACGAGGAAGTTGGTGTGATATTTTATAGAGGAAGGAGTTGGTGTGATAGATTATAGAGTAGAGGAGGGAGTTGGCGTGATAGAGTGTAGAGGAATGAGTTGGCGTGATAGATTATAGAGGAAGGAGTTGGTGTGATAGATTGTAGAAGAGGGAGTTTGCGTGATAGAGTAGAGGAGGGAGTTGGTGTTATAGAATAGAGGATGGAGTTGGTGTGATAGAGTGTAGAGAAAGGAAGGAGATGGCGTGGTAGACTATAGAGGAAGGAGTTGGCGTGATAGATTATAGAGGAGGGAGTTGGTGTGATAGAGTATAGAGGAGGGATTTGGTGTGATAGATTATAGAATAGGGAGTTGGTGTGATAGAGTGTACAGGAGGGAGTTATCGTGAAAGATTATAGGGGAGGGAGTTGGTGTGATAGATTATAGAGGAAGGAGTTGGCGTGATAGATTATAGAGGAAGGAGTTGGCGTGATAGATTATAGAGGAGGGATTTGGTGTGATAGAGTAGAGAGGAGCGAGTTGGTGTAATAGATTATAGAGGAGGGAGTTGGTGTGATAGATTATAGAGGAAGGAGTTGGCGTGAAATATTATATAGATTATAGAGGAGGGAGTTGGCGTGATAGAGTATATGGGAAGGAGTTGGCGTGAAATATTATAGAGGAAGGAGTTGGTGTGATAGAGTAGAGGAGGGAGTTGGCCTGCTAGATTATACAAGAGGGCGTTGGTGTGATAGAGTGTAAAGGAGGGAGTTGGAGTGATAGATTATAGAGGAGGGAGTTGGCGTGAAAGATTATAGAGGAAGGTGTTGGCGTGATAGATTATAGAGGAAGGAGTTGGTGTGATAGATTATAGCGGAGGGAGTTGGCGTGATAGTGTATAGAGGAAGGGGTTGACGTGATAGATTATAGAGGAAGGAGTTGGCGTGATAGACTATAGAGGAAGGAGTTGGCTTGATAGAGTATAGAGGAGGGAGGTGGGGTGAAAGATTATAGAGGAAGCAGTTGGCGTGATAGATTATAGAGGAAGGAGTTGGTGTGATAGATTATAGAGAAGGGAGTTGGCGTGATAGAATATAGAGGAAGGAGTTGGCGTGAAAGATTATAGAGGAAGGAGTTGGCGTGATAGACTATAGAGGAAGGAGTTGGCGTGATAGATTATAGAGGAGGGAGTTGGCGTGATAGAGTATATGGGAAGGAGTTGGCGTGAAATATTATAGAGGAAGGAGTTGGTGTGATAGAGTAGAGGAGGGTGTTGGCCTGCTAGATTATACAGGAGGGTGTTGGTGTGATAGAGTGTAAAGGAGGGAGTTGGATTGATATATTATAGAAGAGGAAGTTGGTGTGATAGAGTGTACAGGAGGGAGTTAGCGTGAAAGATTATAGAGGAGGGAGTTGGTGTGATATATTATAGAGGAAGGAGTTGGTGTGATAGATTATATAGGAGGGAGTTGGTGTGATAGAGTAGAGGAGGGAGTTGGCGTGACAGAGTGTAGAGGAGTGAGTTGGCGTGATAGATTATAGAGGAAGGAGTTGGTGTGATAGATTGTAGAAGAGGGAGTTTGCGTGATAGAGTAGAGGAGGGAGTTGGTGTTATAGAATAGAGGAGGGAGTTGGTGTGATAGAGTGTAGAGAAAGGAAGGAGATGGCGTGGTATTCTATAGAGGAAGGAGTTGGCGTGATAGATTATAGAGGAGGGAGTTGGTGTGATAGAGTATAGAGGAGGGAGTTGGTGTGATAGATTATAGAAGAGGGAGTTGGTGTGATAGAGTGTACAGGAGGGAGTTATCGTAAAAGATTATAGAGGAGGGAGTTGGTGTGATAGATTATAGAGGAAGGAGTTGGCGTGAAAGATTATAGAGGAAGGAGTTAGCGTGATAGATTATAGAGGAAGGAGTTGGCGTGATAGATTATAGAGGAGGGAGTTGGTGTGATAGAGTATAGAGGAGGGAGTTGGTGTGATAGATTATTGAGGAGGGAGTTGGTGTGATAGAGTGTAGAGGAGGGAGTTAGCGTGAAAGATTATAGAGGAGGGAGTTGGTGTGATAGATTATAGAGGAAGGAGTTGGCGTGAAAAATTATAGATGAAGGAGTTGGCGTGATAGACTATAGAGGAAGGAGTTGGCGTGATCGATTATAGAGGAGGGAGTTGGCGTGATAGAGTATAGAGGAAGCAGTTGGAGTGATAGATTATAGAGGAGGGAGTTGGCGTGATCGATTATAGAGGAGGGAGTTGGCGTGATAGAGTATAGAGGAGGGAGTTGGCGTGAAAGATTATAGAGGAAGGTGTTGGCGTGAAAGATTATAGAGGAAGGTGTTGGCGTGATAGATTATAGAGGAAGGAGTTGGTGTGATAGATTATAGCGGAGGGAGTTGGCGTGATAGTGTATAGAGGAAGGGGTTGACGTGATAGATTATAGAGGAAGGAGTTGGCGTGATAGACTATAGAGGAAGGAGTTGGCGTGATAGAGTATAGAGGAGGGAGGTGGCGTGAAAGATTATAGAGGAAGCAGTTGGCGTGATAGATTATAGAGGAAGGAGTTGGTGTGATAGATTATAGAGAAGGGAGTTGGCGTGATAGAATATAGAGGAAGGAGTTGGCGTGAAAGATTATAGAAGAAGGAGTTGGCGTGATAGACTATAGAGGAAGGAGTTGGCGTGATAGATTATAGAGGAGGGAGTTGGCGTGATAGAGTATATGGGAAGGAGTTGGCGTGAAATATTATAGAGGAAGGAGTTGGTGTGATAGAGTAGAGGAGGGTGTTGGCCTGCTAGATTATACAGGAGGGTGTTGGTGTGATAGAGTGTAAAGGAGGGAGTTGGATTGATATATTATAGAAGAGGAAGTTGGTGTGATAGAGTGTACAGGAGGGAGTTAGCGTGAAAGATTATAGAGGAGGGAGTTGGTGTGATATATTATAGAGGAAGGAGTTGGTGTGATAGATTATATAGGAGGGAGTTGGTGTGATAGAGTAGAGGAGGGAGTTGGCGTGATATATTATAGAGGAAGGAGTTGGTGTGATAGATTATATAGGAGGGAGTTGGTGTGATAGAGTAGAGGAAGGAGTTGGCGTGATAGATTATAGAGGAGGGAGTTGGTGTGATAGAGTATAGAGGAGGGAGTTGGTGTGATAGATTATAGAAGAGGGAGTTGGTGTGATAGAGTGTACAGGAGGGAGTTATCGTAAAAGATTATAGAGGAGGGAGTTGGTGTGATAGATTATAGAGGAAGGAGTTGGCGTGATAGATTATAGAGGAAGGAGTTGGCGTGATAGATTATAGAGGAAGGAGTTGGCGTGATAGATTATAGAGGAGGGAGTTGGTGTGATAGAGTATAGAGGAGGGAGTTGGTGTGATAGATTATAGAGGAGGGAGATGGTGTGATAGAGTGTAGAGGAGGGAGTTAGCGTGAAAGATTATAGAGGAGGGAGTTGGTGTGATAGATTATAGAGGAAGGAGTTGGCGTGAAAAATTATAGATGAAGGAGTTGGCGTGATAGACTATAGAGGAAGGAGTTGGCGTGATCGATTATAGAGGAGGGAGTTGGCGTGATAGAGTATAGAGGAAGCAGTTGGAGTGATAGATTATAGAGGAGGGAGTTGGCGTGATCGATTATAGAGGAGGGAGTTGGCGTGATAGAGTATAGAGGAGGGAGTTTGACGTGAAAGATTATAGAGGAAGGTGTTGGCGTGATAGATTATAGAGGAAGGAGTTGGCGTGATAGAGTATAGAGGAGGGAGGTGGCGTGAAAGATTATAGAGGAAGGAGTTGGCGTGATAGATTATAAAGGAAGGAGTTGGTGTGATACATTATAGAGGAGGGAGTTGGCGTGATAGAATATAGAGGAAGGAGTTGGCGTGAAAGATTATTGAGGAAGGATTTGGCGTGATATAATATAGAGGAAGGAATTGGCATAATAGATTATAGAGGAGGGAGTTGGCGTGATAGAGTATATGGGAAGGAGTTGGAGTGAAATATTATAGAGGAATGAGTTGGTGTAATAGAGTAGAGGAGGGAGATGGCCTGCTAGATTATACAGGAGGGTGTTGGTGTGATAGAGTGTAAAGGAGGGAGTTGGAGTGATAGATTATAGAAGAGGAAGTTGGTGTGATAGAGAGTACAGGAGGGAGTTAGCCTGAAAGATTATAGAGGAGGGAGTTGGTGTGATATATTTTAGAGGAAGGAGTTGGTGTGATAGATTATAGAGGAGGGAGTTGGTGTGATAGAGTTGAGGAGGAAGTTGGCGTGATAGAGTGTTGAGGAGTGAGTTGGCGTGATAGATTATAGAGGAAGGAGTTGGTGTGATAGATTGTAGAAGAGGGAGTTTGCGTGATAGAATAGAGGAGGGAGTTGGTGTTATATAATAGAGGAGGGAGTTGGTGTGATATAGTGTAGAGAAAGGAAGGAGATGGCGTGGTAGACTATAGAGGAAGGAGTTGGCGTGATAGATTATAGAGGAGGGAGTTGGTGTGATAGAGTATAGAGGAGGGAGTTGGTGTGATTGATTATAGAAGAGGGAGTTGGTGTGATAGAGTGTACAGGAGGGAGTTATCGTGAAAGATTATAGAGGAGGGAGTTGGTGTGATAGATTATAGAGGCAGGAGTTGGCGTGAAAGATTATAGAGGAAGGAGTTGGCGTGATAGATTATAGAGGAAGGAGTTGGCGTGATAGATTATAGAGGAGGGAGTTCGTGTGATAGAGTATAGAGGAGGGAGTTGGTGTGATAGATTATAGAGGAGGGAGTTGGTGTGATAGATTGTAGAGGAGGGAGTTAGCGTGAAAGATTATAGAGGAGGGAGTTGGTGTGATAGATTATAGAGGAAGGAGTTGGCGTGAAAGATTATAGAGGAAGGAGTTGGCGTGATATATTATAGAGGAAGGAGTTGGCGAGATAGATTATAGAGGAAGGAGTTGGCGTGATCGATTATAGAGGAGGGAGTTGGCGTGATAGAGTATAGAGGAAGGAGTTGGCGTGATAGACTATAGAGGAAGGAGTTGGCGTGATAGATTATAGAGGAAGGAGTTGGTGTGATAGATTATAGAGGAGGGAGTTGGCTTGATAGAATATAGAGGAAGGAGTTGGCGTGAAAGATTATAGAGGAAGGAGTTGGCGTGATAGACTATAGAGGAAGGAGTTGGCGTGATAGATTATAGAGGAGGGAGTTGGCGTGATAGAGTATATGGGAAGGAGTTGGCGTGAAATATTATAGAGGAAGGATTTGGTGTGATAGAGTAGAGGAGGGTGTTGGCCTGCTAGATTATACAGGAGGGTGTTGGTGTGATAGAGTGTAAAGGAGGGAGTTGGAGTGATATATTATAGAAGAGGAAGTTGGTGTGATAGAGTGTATAGGAGGGAGTTAGCGTGAAAGATTATAGAGGAGGGAGTTGGTGTGATATATTATAGAGGAAGGAGTTGGTGTGATAGAGTAGAGGAGGGAGTTGGCGTGACAGAGTGTAGAGGAGTGAGTTGGCGTGATAGATTATAGAGGAAGGAGTTGGTGTGATAGATTGTAGAAGAGGGAGTTTGCGTGATAGAGTAGAGGAGGGAGTTGGTGTTATAGAATAGAGGAGGGAGTTGGTGTGATAGATTATAGAAGAGGGAGTTGGTGTGATAGAGTGTACAGGAGGGAGTTATCGTGAAAGATTATAGAGGAGGGAGTTGGTGTGATAGATTATAGAGGAAGGAGTTGGCGTGAAAGATTATAGAGGAAGGAGTTGGCGTGATAGATTATAGAGGAAGGAGTTGGCGTGATAGATTATAGAGGAGGGAGTTGGTGTAATAGAGTATAGAGGAGAGAGTTGGTGTGATAGATTATAGAGGAGGGAGTTGGTGTGATAGAGTGTAGAGGAGGGAGTTAGCGTGAAAGATTATAGAGGAGGGAGTTGGTGTGATAGATTATAGAGGAAGGAGTTGGCGTGAAAAATTATAGAGGAAGGAGTTGGCGTGATAGACTATAGAGGAAGGAGTTGGCGTGATCGATTATAGAGGAGGGAGTTGGCCTGATAGAGTATAGAGGAAGGATTTGGCGTGATAGATTATAGAGGAGGGAGTTGGCGTGATCGATTATAGAGGAGGGAGTTGGCGTGATAGAGTATAGAGGAGGGAGTTGGCGTGAAAGATTAAAGAGGAAGGTGTTGGCGTGATAGATTATAGAGGAAGGAGTTGGCGTGATAGAGTATAGAGGAGGGATGTGGCGTGAAAGATTATAGAGGAAGGAGTTGGCGTGATAGATTATAAAGGAAGGAGTTGGTGTGATAGATTATAGAGGAGGGAGTTGGCGTGATAGAATATAGAGGAAGGAGTTGGCGTGAAAGATTATTGAGGAAGGATTTGGCGTGATAGACTATAGAGGAAGGAGTTGGCGTGATAGATTATAGAGGAGGGAGTTGGCGTGATAGAGTATATGGGAAGGAGTTGGAGTGAAATATTATAAAGGAATGAGTTGGTGTAATAGAGTAGAGGAGGGAGATGGCCTGCTAGATTATACAGGAGGGTGTTGGTGTGATAGAGTGTAAAGGAGGGAGTTGGAGTGATAGATTATAGAAGAGGAAGTTGGTGTGATAGAGTGTACAGGAGGGAGTTAGCGTGAAAGATTATAGAGGAGGGAGTTGGTGTGATATATTATAGAGGAAGGAGTTGGTGTGATAGATTATAGAGGAGGGAGTTGGTGTGATAGAGTAGAGGAGGAAGTTGGCGTGATAGAGTGTTGAGGTGTGAGTTGGCGTGATAGATTATAGAGGAAGGAGTTGTTGTGATAGATTGTAGAAGAGGGAGTTTGCGTGATAGAGTAGAGGAGGGAGTTGGTGTTATAGAATAGAGGAGGGAGTTGGTGTGATAGAGTTTAGAGAAAGTAAGGAGATGGCGTGGTAGACTATAGAGGAAGGAGTTGGAGTGATAGATTATAGAGGAGGGAGTTGGTGTGATAGAGTATAGAGGAGGGAGTTGGTGTGATAGATTATAGAAGAGGGAGTTGGTGTGATAGAGTGTACAGGAGGGAGTTATCGTGAAAGATTATAGAGGAGGGAGTTGGTGTGATAGATTATAGGGGCAGGAGTTGGCGTGAAAGATTATAGAGGAAGGTGTTGGCGTGATAGATTATAGAGGAAGGAGTTGGCGTGATAGATTATAGAGGAGGGAGTTGGTGTGATAGAGTATAGAGGAGGGAGTTGGTGTGATAGATTATAGAGGAGGGATTTGGTGTGATAGATTGTAGAGGAGGGAGTTGGCGTGAAAGATTATAGAGGAAGGAGTTGGCTTGATATATTATAGAGGAAGGAGTTGGCGAGATAGATTATAGAGGAAGGAGTTGGCGTGATCGATTATAGAGGAGGGAGTTGGCGTGATAGAGTATAGAGGAAGGAGTTGGCGTGATAGATTATAGAGGAGGGAGTTGGCGTGATCGATTATAGAGGAGGGAGTTGGCGTGAAAGAGTATAGAGGAGGGAGTTGGCGTGAAAGTTTACGGAGGAAGGTGTTGGCGTGATAGATTATAGAGGAATGAGTTGGCGTGATATATTATAGAGGAGGGAGTTGGCGTGATTGTGTATAGAGGAAGGAGTTGACGTGAAAGAGTATAGAGGAAGGAGTTGGCGTGATAGATTATAGAGGAGGGAGTTGGCGTGATAGTGTATATGGGAAGGAGTTGGCGTGATAGAGTATAGAGGAGGGAGGTGGCGTGAAAGATTATAGAGGAAGGATTTGGCGTGATAGATTATAGAGGAAGGAGTTGGTGTTATAGATTATAGAGGAGGGAGTTGGCGTGATAGAATATAGAGGAAGGAGTTGGCGTGAAAGATTATAGAGGAAGGAGTTGGCGTGATAAATTATAGAGGAAGGAGTTGGCGTGATAGATTATAGAGGAGGGAGTTCGTGTGATAGAGTATAGAGGAGGGAGTTGGTGTGATAGATTATAGAGGAGGGAGTTGGTGTGATAGATTTTAGAGGAGGGAGTTAGCGTGAAAGATTATAGAGGAGGGAGTTGGTGTGATAGATTATAGAGGAAGGAGTTGGCGTGAAAGATTATAGAGGAAGGAGTTGGTGTGATATATTATAGAGGAAGGAGTTGGCGAGATAGATTATAGAGGAAGGAGTTGGCGTGATCGATTATAGAGGAGGGAGTTGGCGTGATAGAGTATAGAGGAAGGAGTTGGCGTGATAGACTATAGAGGAAGGAGTTGGCGTGATAGATTATAGAGGAAGGAGTTGGTGTGATAGATTATAGAGGAGGGAGTTGGCTTGATAGAATATAGAGGAAGGAGTTGGCGTGAAAGATTATAGAGGAAGGAGTTGGCGTGATAGACTATAGAGGAAGGAGTTGGCGTGATAGATTATAGAGGAGGGAGTTGGCGTGATAGAGTATATGGGAAGGAGTTGGCGTGAAATATTATAGAGGAAGGAGTTGGTGTGATAGAGTAGAGGAGGGTGTTGGCCTGCTAGATTATACAGGAGGGTGTTGGTGTGATAGAGTGTAAAGGAGGGAGTTGGAGTGATATATTATAGAAGAGGAAGTTGGTGTGATAGAGTGTACAGGAGGGAGTTAGCGTGAAAGATTATAGAGGAGGGAGTTGGTGTGATATATTATAGAGGAAGGAGTTGGTGTGATAGAGTAGAGGAGGGAGTTGGCGTGACAGAGTGTAGAGGAGTGAGTTGGCGTGATAGATTATAGAGGAAGGAGTTGGTGTGATAGATTGTAGAAGAGGGAGTTTGCGTGATAGAGTAGAGGAGGGAGTTGGTGTTATAGAATAGAGGAGGGAGTTGGTGTGATAGATTATAGAAGAGGGAGTTGGTGTGATAGAGTGTACAGGAGGGAGTTATCGTGAAAGATTATAGAGGAGGGAGTTGGTGTGATAGATTATAGAGGAAGGAGTTGGCGTGAAAGATTATAGAGGAAGGAGTTGGCGTGATAGATTATAGAGGAAGGAGTTGGCGTGATAGATTATAGAGGAGGGAGTTGGTGTGATAGAGTATAGAGGAGAGAGTTGGTGTGATAGATTATAGAGGAGGGAGTTGGTGTGATAGAGTGTAGAGGAGGGAGTTAGCGTGAAAGGTTATAGAGGAGGGAGTTGGTGTGATAGATTATAGAGGAAGGAGTTGGCGTGAAAAATTATAGAGGAAGGAGTTGGCGTGATAGACTATAGAGGAAGGAGTTGGCGTGATCGATTATAGAGGAGGGAGTTGGCGTGATAGAGTATAGAGGAAGGATTTGGCGTGATAGATTATAGAGGAGGGAGTTGGCGTGATCGATTATAGAGGAGGGAGTTGGCGTGATAGAGTATAGAGGAGGGAGTTGGCGTGAAAGATTAAAGAGGAAGGTGTTGGCGTGATAGATTATAGAGGAAGGAGTTGGCGTGATAGAGTATAGAGGAGGGATGTGGCGTGAAAGATTATAGAGGAAGGAGTTGGCGTGATAGATTATAAAGGAAGGAGTTGGTGTGATAGATTATAGAGGAGGGAGTTGGCGTGATAGAATATAGAGGAAGGAGTTGGCGTGAAAGATTATTGAGGAAGGATTTGGCGTGATAGACTATAGAGGAAGGAGTTGGCGTGATAGATTATAGAGGAGGGAGTTGGCGTGATAGAGTATATGGGAAGGAGTTGGAGTGAAATATTATAGAGGAATGAGTTGGTGTAATAGAGTAGAGGAGGGAGATGGCCTGCTAGATTATACAGGAGGGTGTTGGTGTGATAGAGTGTAAAGGAGGGAGTTGGAGTGATAGATTATAGAAGAGGAAGTTGGTGTGATAGAGTGTACAGGAGGGAGTTAGCGTGAAAGATTATAGAGGAGGGAGTTGGTGTGATATATTATAGAGGAAGGAGTTGGTGTGATAGATTATAGAGGAGGGAGTTGGTGTGATAGAGTAGAGGAGGAAGTTGGCGTGATAGAGTGTTGAGGAGTGAGTTGGCGTGATAGATTATAGAGGAAGGAGTTGGTGTGATAGATTGTAGAAGAGGGAGTTTGCGTGATAGAGTAGAGGAGGGAGTTGGTGTTATAGAATAGAGGAGGGAGTTGGTGTGATACAGTTTAGAGAAAGTAAGGAGATGGCGTGGTAGACTATAGAGGAAGGAGTTGGAGTGATAGATTATAGAGGAGGGAGTTGGTGTGATAGAGTATAGAGGAGGGAGTTGGTGTGATAGATTATAGAAGAGGGAGTTGGTGTGATAGAGTGTACAGGAGGGAGTTATCGTGAAAGATTATAGAGGAGGGAGTTGGTGTGATAGATTATAGAGGCAGGAGTTGGCGTGAAAGATTATAGAGGAAGGAGTTGGCGTGATAGATTATAGAGGAAGGAGTTGGCGTGATAGATTATAGAGGAGGGAGTTGGTGTGATAGAGTATAGAGGAGGGAGTTGGTGTGATAGATTATAGAGGAGGGATTTGGTGTGATAGATTGTAGAGGAGGGAGTTGGCGTGAAAGATTATAGAGGAAGGAGTTGGCGTGATATATTATAGAGGAAGGAGTTGGCGAGATAGATTATAGAGGAAGGAGTTGGCGTGATCGATTATAGAGGAGGGAGTTGGCGTGATAGAGTATAGAGGAAGGAGTTGGCGTGATAGATTATAGAGGAGGGAGTTGGCGTGATCGATTATAGAGGAGGGAGTTGGCGTGAAAGAGTATAGAGGAGGGAGTTGGCGTGAAAGTTTACGGAGGAAGGTGTTGGCGTGATAGATTATAGAGGAATGAGTTGGCGTGATATATTATAGAGGGGGGAGTTGGCGTGATAGTGTATAGAGGAAGGAGTTGACGTGAAAGAGTATAGAGGAAGGAGTTGGCGTGATAAATTATAGAGGAGGGAGGTGGCGTGAAAGATTATAGAGGAAGGATTTGGCGTGATAGATTATAGAAGAAGGAGTTGGTGTTATAGATTATAGAGGAGGGAGTTGGCGTGATAGAATATAGAGGAAGGAGTTGGCGTGAAAGATTATAGAGGAAGGAGTTGGCGTGATAGACTATAGAGGAAGGAGTTGGCGTGATAGATTATAGAGGAGGGAGTTGGCGTGATAGAGTATATGGGAAGGAGTTGGCGTGAAATATTATAGAGGAAGGAGTTGGTGTGATAGAGTAGAGGAGGGAGTTGGTGTTATAGAATAGAGGAGGGAGTTGGTGTGATAGATTATAGAAGAGGGATTTGGTGTGATAGAGTGTACAGGAGGGAGTTATCGTGAAAGATTATAGAGGAGGGAGTTGGTGTGATAGATTATAGAGGAAGGAGTTGGCGTGAAAGATTATAGAGGAAAGAGTTGGCGTGATAGATTATAGAGGAAGGAGTTGGCGTGATAGATTATAGAGGAGGGAGTTGGTGTGATAGAGCATAGAGGAGAGAGTTGGTGTGATAGATTATAGAGGAGGGAGTTGGTGTGATAGAGTGTAGAGGAGGGAGTTAGCGTGAAAGATTATAGAGGAGGGAGTTGGTGTGATAGATTATAGAGGAAGGAGTTGGCGTGAAAAATTATAGAGGAAGGAGTTGGCGTGATAGACTATAGAGGAAGGAGTTGGCGTGATCGATTATAGAGGAGGGAGTTGGCGTGATAGAGTATAGAGGAAGGAGTTGGCGTGATAGATTATAGAGGAGGGAGTTGGTGTGATAGATTATAGAGGAGGGAGTTGGCGTGATAGAATATAGAGGAAGGAGTTGGCGTGAAAGATTATTGAGGAAGGATTTGGCGTGATAGACTATAGAGGAAGGAGCTGGCGTGGTAGATTATAGAGGAGGGAGTTGGCGTGATAGAGTATATGGGAAGGAGTTGGAGTGAAATATTATAGAGGAATGAGTTGGTGTAATAGAGTAGAGGAGGGAGATGGCCTGCTAGATTATACAGGAGGGTGTTGGTGTGATATATTATAGAGGAAGGAGTTGGTGTGATAGATTATAGAGAAGGGAGTTGGTGTGATAGAGTAGAGGAGGAAGTTGGCGTGATAGAGTGTTGAGGAGTGAGTTGGCGTGATAGATTATAGAGGAAGGAGTTGGTGTGATAGATTGTAGAAGAGGGAGTTTGCGTGATAGAGTAGAGGAGGGAGTTGGTGTTATAGAATAGAGGAGGGAGTTGGTGTGATAGAGTTTAGAAAAAGTAAGGAGATGGCGTGGTAGACTATAGAGGAAGGAGTTGGAGTGATAGATTATAGAGGAGGGAGTTGGTGTGATAGAGTATAGAGGAGGGAGTTGGTGTGATAGATTATAGAAGAGGGAGTTGGTGTGATAGAGTGTACAGGAGGGAGTTATCGTGAAAGATTATAGAGGAGGGAGTTGGTGTGATAGATTATAGAGGCAGGAGTTGGCGTGAAAGATTATAGAGGAAGGAGTTGGCGTGATAGATTATAGAGGAAGGAGTTGGCGTGATAGATTATAGAGGAGGGAGTTGGTGTGATAGAGTATAGAGGAGGGAGTTGGTGTGATAGATTATAGAGGAGGGAGTTGGTGTGATAGATTGTAGAGGAGGGAGTTGGCGTGAAAGATTATAGAGGAAGGAGTTGGCGTGATATATTATAGAGGAAGGAGTTGGCGAGATAGATTATAGAGGAAGGAGTTGGCGTGATCGATTATAGAGGAGGGAGTTGGCGTGATAGAGTATAGAGGAAGGAGTTGGCGTGATAGATTATAGAGGAGGGAGTTGGCGTGAAAGAGTATAGAGGAGGGAGTTGGCGTGAAAGTTTACGGAGGAAGGTGTTGGCGTGATAGATTATAGAGGAAGGAGTTGGCGTGATATATTATAGAGGAGGGAGTTGGCGTGATAGTGTATAGAGGAAGGAGTTGACGTGAAAGATTATAGAGGAAGGAGTTGGCGTGATAGATTATAGAGGAGGGAGTTGGCGTGATAGTGTATATGGGAAGGAGTTGGCGTGATAGAGTATAGAGGAGGGAGGTGGCGTGAAAGATTATAGTGGAAGGATTTGGCGTGATAGATTATAGAGGAAGGAGTTGGTGTTATAGATTATAGAGGAGGGAGTTGGCGTGGTAGAATATAGAGGAAGGAGTTGGCGTGAAAGATTATAGAGGAAGGAGTTGGCGTGATAGACTATAGAGGAAGGAGTTGGCGTGATAGATTATAGAGGAGGGAGTTGGCGTGATAGAGTATATGGGAAGGAGTTGGCGTGAAATATTATAGAGGAAGGAGTTGGTGTGATAGAGTAGAGGAGGGAGTTGGTGTTATAGAATAGAGGAGGGAGTTGGTGTGATAGAGTGTAGAGAAAGGAAGGAGATGGCGCGGTAGACTATAGAGGAAGGAGTTGGCGTGATAGATTATAGAGGAGGGAGTTGGTGTGATAGAGTATAGAGGAGGGAGTTGGTGTGATAGATTATAGAACAGGGAGTTGGTGTGATAGAGTGTACAGGAGGGAGTTATCGTGAAAGATTATAGAGGAGGGAGTTGGTGTGATAGATTATAGAGGCAGGAGTTGGCGTGAAAGATTATAGAGGAAGGAGTTGGCGTGATAGATTATAGAGGAAGGAGTTGGCGTGATAGATTATAGAGGAGGGAGTTGGTGTGATAGAGTATAGAGGAGGGAGTTGGTGTGATAGATTATAGAGGAGGGAGTTGGTGTGATAGAGTGTAGAGGAAGGATTTAGCGTGAAAGATTATAGAGGAGGGAGTTGGTGTGATAGATTATAGAGGAAGGAGTTGGCGTGAAAGATTATAGAGGAAGGAGTTGGCATGATATATTATAGAGGAAGGAGTTGGCGAGATAGACTATAGAGGAAGGAGTTGGCGAGATCGATTATAAAGGAGGGAGTTGGCGTGATAGAGTATAGAGGAAGGAGTTGGCGTGATAGATTATAGAGGAGGGAGTTGGCGTTGGCGTGATCGATTATAGAGGAGGGAGTTGGCGTGATAGAGTATAGAGGAAGGAGTTGGCGTGATAGATTATAGAGGAGGGAGTTGGCGTGATCGATTATAGAGGAGGGAGTTGGCGTGAAAGAGTATAGAGGAGGGAGTTGGCGTGAAAGTTTACGGAGGAAGGTGTTGGCGTGATAGATTATAGAGGAATGAGTTGGCGTGATATATTATAGAGGAGGGAGTTGGCGTGATTGTGTATAGAGGAAGGAGTTGACGTGAAAGAGTATAGAGGAAGGAGTTGGCGTGATAGATTATAGAGGAGGGAGTTGGCGTGATAGTGTATATGGGAAGGAGTTGGCGTGATAGAGTATAGAGGAGGGAGGTGGCGTGAAAGATTATAGAGGAAGGATTTGGCGTGATAGATTATAGAGGAAGGAGTTGGTGTTATAGATTATAGAGGAGGGAGTTGGCGTGATAGAATATAGAGGAAGGAGTTGGCGTGAAAGATTATAGAGGAAGGAGTTGGCGTGATAAATTATAGAGGAAGGAGTTGGCGTGATAGATTATAGAGGAGGGAGTTCGTGTGATAGAGTATAGAGGAGGGAGTTGGTGTGATAGATTATAGAGGAGGGAGTTGGTGTGATAGATTTTAGAGGAGGGAGTTAGCGTGAAAGATTATAGAGGAGGGAGTTGGTGTGATAGATTATAGAGGAAGGAGTTGGCGTGAAAGATTATAGAGGAAGGAGTTGGTGTGATATATTATAGAGGAAGGAGTTGGCGAGATAGATTATAGAGGAAGGAGTTGGCGTGATCGATTATAGAGGAGGGAGTTGGCGTGATAGAGTATAGAGGAAGGAGTTGGCGTGATAGACTATAGAGGAAGGAGTTGGCGTGATAGATTATAGAGGAAGGAGTTGGTGTGATAGATTATAGAGGAGGGAGTTGGCTTGATAGAATATAGAGGAAGGAGTTGGCGTGAAAGATTATAGAGGAAGGAGTTGGCGTGATAGACTATAGAGGAAGGAGTTGGCGTGATAGATTATAGAGGAGGGAGTTGGCGTGATAGAGTATATGGGAAGGAGTTGGCGTGAAATATTATAGAGGAAGGAGTTGGTGTGATAGAGTAGAGGAGGGAGTTGGTGTTATAGAATAGAGGAGGGAGTTGGTGTGATAGAGTGTAGAGAAAGGAAGGAGATGGCGCGGTAGACTATAGAGGAAGGAGTTGGCGTGATAGATTATAGAGGAGGGAGTTGGTGTGATAGAGTATAGAGGAGGGAGTTGGTGTGATAGATTATAGAACAGGGAGTTGGTGTGATAGAGTGTACAGGAGGGAGTTATCGTGAAAGATTATAGAGGAGGGAGTTGGTGTGATAGATTATAGAGGCAGGAGTTGGCGTGAAAGATTATAGAGGAAGGAGTTGGCGTGATAGATTATAGAGGAAGGAGTTGGCGTGATAGATTATAGAGGAGGGAGTTGGTGTGATAGAGTATAGAGGAGGGAGTTGGTGTGATAGATTATAGAGGAGGGAGTTGGTGTGATAGAGTGTAGAGGAAGGATTTAGCGTGAAAGATTATAGAGGAGGGAGTTGGTGTGATAGATTATAGAGGAAGGAGTTGGCGTGAAAGATTATAGAGGAAGGAGTTGGCATGATATATTATAGAGGAAGGAGTTGGCGAGATAGACTATAGAGGAAGGAGTTGGCGAGATCGATTATAAAGGAGGGAGTTGGCGTGATAGAGTATAGAGGAAGGAGTTGGCGTGATAGATTATAGAGGAGGGAGTTGGCGTTGGCGTGATCGATTATAGAGGAGGGAGTTGGCGTGATAGAGTATAGAGGAAGGAGTTGGCGTGATAGATTATAGAGGAGGGAGTTGGCGTGATCGATTATAGAGGAGGGAGTTGGCGTGAAAGAGTATAGAGGAGGGAGTTGGCGTGAAAGTTTACGGAGGAAGGTGTTGGCGTGATAGATTATAGAGGAATGAGTTGGCGTGATATATTATAGAGGAGGGAGTTGGCGTGATTGTGTATAGAGGAAGGAGTTGACGTGAAAGAGTATAGAGGAAGGAGTTGGCGTGATAGATTATAGAGGAGGGAGTTGGCGTGATAGTGTATATGGGAAGGAGTTGGCGTGATAGAGTATAGAGGAGGGAGGTGGCGTGAAAGATTATAGAGGAAGGATTTGGCGTGATAGATTATAGAGGAAGGAGTTGGTGTTATAGATTATAGAGGAGGGAGTTGGCGTGATAGAATATAGAGGAAGGAGTTGGCGTGAAAGATTATAGAGGAAGGAGTTGGCGTGATAAATTATAGAGGAAGGAGTTGGCGTGATAGATTATAGAGGAGGGAGTTCGTGTGATAGAGTATAGAGGAGGGAGTTGGTGTGATAGATTATAGAGGAGGGAGTTGGTGTGATAGATTTTAGAGGAGGGAGTTAGCGTGAAAGATTATAGAGGAGGGAGTTGGTGTGATAGATTATAGAGGAAGGAGTTGGCGTGAAAGATTATAGAGGAAGGAGTTGGTGTGATATATTATAGAGGAAGGAGTTGGCGAGATAGATTATAGAGGAAGGAGTTGGCGTGATCGATTATAGAGGAGGGAGTTGGCGTGATAGAGTATAGAGGAAGGAGTTGGCGTGATAGACTATAGAGGAAGGAGTTGGCGTGATAGATTATAGAGGAAGGAGTTGGTGTGATAGATTATAGAGGAGGGAGTTGGCTTGATAGAATATAGAGGAAGGAGTTGGCGTGAAAGATTATAGAGGAAGGAGTTGGCGTGATAGACTATAGAGGAAGGAGTTGGCGTGATAGATTATAGAGGAGGGAGTTGGCGTGATAGAGTATATGGGAAGGAGTTGGCGTGAAATATTATAGAGGAAGGAGTTGGTGTGATAGAGTAGAGGAGGGTGTTGGCCTGCTAGATTATACAGGAGGGTGTTGGTGTGATAGAGTGTAAAGGAGGGAGTTGGAGTGATATATTATAGAAGAGGAAGTTGGTGTGATAGAGTGTACAGGAGGGAGTTAGCGTGAAAGATTATAGAGGAGGGAGTTGGTGTGATATATTATAGAGGAAGGAGTTGGTGTGATAGAGTAGAGGAGGGAGTTGGCGTGACAGAGTGTAGAGGAGTGAGTTGGCGTGATAGATTATAGAGGAAGGAGTTGGTGTGATAGATTGTAGAAGAGGGAGTTTGCGTGATAGAGTAGAGGAGGGAGTTGGTGTTATAGAATAGAGGAGGGAGTTGGTGTGATAGATTATAGAAGAGGGAGTTGGTGTGATAGAGTGTACAGGAGGGAGTTATCGTGAAAGATTATAGAGGAGGGAGTTGGTGTGATAGATTATAGAGGAAGGAGTTGGCGTGAAAGATTATAGAGGAAGGAGTTGGCGTGATAGATTATAGAGGAAGGAGTTGGCGTGATAGATTATAGAGGAGGGAGTTGGTGTGATAGAGTATAGAGGAGAGAGTTGGTGTGATAGATTATAGAGGAGGGAGTTGGTGTGATAGAGTGTAGAGGAGGGAGTTAGCGTGAAAGATTATAGAGGAGGGAGTTGGTGTGATAGATTATAGAGGAAGGAGTTGGCGTGAAAAATTATAGAGGAAGGAGTTGGCGTGATAGACTATAGAGGAAGGAGTTGGCGTGATCGATTATAGAGGAGGGAGTTGGCGTGATAGAGTATAGAGGAAGGATTTGGCGTGATAGATTATAGAGGAGGGAGTTGGCGTGATCGATTATAGAGGAGGGAGTTGGCGTGATAGAGTATAGAGGAGGGAGTTGGCGTGAAAGATTAAAGAGGAAGGTGTTGGCGTGATAGATTATAGAGGAAGGAGTTGGCGTGATAGAGTATAGAGGAGGGATGTGGCGTGAAAGATTATAGAGGAAGGAGTTGGCGTGATAGATTATAAAGGAAGGAGTTGGTGTGATAGATTATAGAGGAGGGAGTTGGCGTGATAGAATATAGAGGAAGGAGTTGGCGTGATAGATTATAGAGGAGGGAGTTGGCGTGATAGAGTATATGGGAAGGAGTTGGAGTGAAATATTATAGAGGAATGAGTTGGTGTAATAGAGTAGAGGAGGGAGATGGCCTGCTAGATTATACAGGAGGGTGTTGGTGTGATAGAGTGTAAAGGAGGGAGTTGGAGTGATAGATTATAGAAGAGGAAGTTGGTGTGATAGAGTGTACAGGAGGGAGTTAGCGTGAAAGATTATAGAGGAGGGAGTTGGTGTGATATATTATAGAGGAAGGAGTTGGTGTGATAGATTATAGAGGAGGGAGTTGGTGTGATAGAGTAGAGGAGGAAGTTGGCGTGATAGAGTGTTGAGGAGTGAGTTGGCGTGATAGATTATAGAGGAAGGAGTTGGTGTGATAGATTGTAGAAGAGGGAGTTTGCGTGATAGAGTAGAGGAGGGAGTTGGTGTTATAGAATAGAGGAGGGAGTTGGTGTGATAGAGTTTAGAGAAAGTAAGGAGATGGCGTGGTAGACTATAGAGGAAGGAGTTGGAGTGATAGATTATAGAGGAGGGAGTTGGTGTGATAGAGTATAGAGGAGGGAGTTGGTGTGATAGATTATAGAAGAGGGAGTTGGTGTGATAGAGTGTACAGGAGGGAGTTATCGTGAAAGATTATAGAGGAGGGAGTTGGTGTGATAGATTATAGAGGCAGGAGTTGGCGTGAAAGATTATAGAGGAAGGAGTTGGCGTGATAGATTATAGAGGAAGGAGTTGGCGTGATAGATTATAGAGGAGGGAGTTGGTGTGATAGAGTATAGAGGAGGGAGTTGGTGTGATAGATTATAGAGGAGGGATTTGGTGTGATAGATTGTAGAGGAGGGAGTTGGCGTGAAAGATTATAGAGGAAGGAGTTGGCGTGATATATTATAGAGGAAGGAGTTGGCGAGATAGATTATAGAGGAAGGAGTTGGCGTGATCGATTATAGAGGAGGGAGTTGGCGTGATAGAGTATAGAGGAAGGAGTTGGCGTGATAGATTATAGAGGAGGGAGTTGGCGTGATCGATTATAGAGGAGGGAGTTGGCGTGAAAGAGTATAGAGGAGGGAGTTGGCGTGAAAGTTTACGGAGGAAGGTGTTGGCGTGATAGATTATAGAGGAATGAGTTGGCGTGATATATTATAGAGGGGGGAGTTGGCGTGATAGTGTATAGAGGAAGGAGTTGACGTGAAAGAGTATAGAGGAAGGAGTTGGCGTGATAAATTATAGAGGAGGGAGGTGGCGTGAAAGATTATAGAGGAAGGATTTGGCGTGATAGATTATAGAAGAAGGAGTTGGTGTTATAGATTATAGAGGAGGGAGTTGGCGTGATAGAATATAGAGGAAGGAGTTGGCGTGAAAGATTATAGAGGAAGGAGTTGGCGTGATAGACTATAGAGGAAGGAGTTGGCGTGATAGATTATAGAGGAGGGAGTTGGCGTGATAGAGTATATGGGAAGGAGTTGGCGTGAAATATTATAGAGGAAGGAGTTGGTGTGATAGAGTAGAGGAGGGAGTTGGTGTTATAGAATAGAGGAGGGAGTTGGTGTGATAGATTATAGAAGAGGGAGTTGGTGTGATAGAGTGTACAGGAGGGAGTTATCGTGAAAGATTATAGAGGAGGGAGTTGGTGTGATAGATTATAGATGAAGGAGTTGGCGTGAAAGATTATAGAGGAAAGAGTTGGCGTGATAGATTATAGAGGAAGGAGTTGGCGTGATAGATTATAGAGGAGGGAGTTGGTGTGATAGAGTATACAGGAGAGAGTTGGTGTGATAGATTATAGAGGAGGGAGTTGGTGTGATAGAGTGTAGAGGAGGGAGTTAGCGTGAAAGATTATAGAGGAGGGAGTTGGTGTGATAGATTATAGAGGAAGGAGTTGGCGTGAAAAATTATAGAGGAAGGAGTTGGCGTGATAGACTATAGAGGAAGGAGTTGGCGTGATCGATTATAGAGGAGGGAGTTGGCGTGATAGAGTATAGAGGAAGGAGTTGGCGTGATAGATTATAGAGGAGGGAGTTGGTGTGATAGATTATAGAGGAGGGAGTTGGCGTGATAGAATATAGAGGAAGGAGTTGGCGTGAAAGATTATTGAGGAAGGATTTGGCGTGATAGACTATAGAGGAAGGAGCTGGCGTGGTAGATTATAGAAGAGGGAGTTGGTGTGATAGAGTGTACAGGAGGGAGTTATCGTGAAAGATTATAGAGGAGGGAGTTGGTGTGATAGATTATAGAGGCAGGAGTTGGCGTGAAAGATTATAGAGGAAGGAGTTGGCGTGATAGATTATAGAGGAAGGAGTTGGCGTGATAGATTATAGAGGAGGGAGTTGGTGTGATAGAGTATAGAGGAGGGAGTTGGTGTGATAGATTATAGAGGAGGGATTTGGTGTGATAGATTGTAGAGGAGGGAGTTGGCGTGAAAGATTATAGAGGAAGGAGTTGGCGTGATATATTATAGAGGAAGGAGTTGGCGAGATAGATTATAGAGGAAGGAGTTGGCGTGATCGATTATAGAGGAGGGAGTTGGCGTGATAGAGTATAGAGGAAGGAGTTGGCGTGATAGATTATAGAGGAGGGAGTTGGCGTGATCGATTATAGAGGAGGGAGTTGGCGTGAAAGAGTATAGAGGAGGGAGTTGGCGTGAAAGTTTACGGAGGAAGGTGTTGGCGTGATAGATTATAGAGGAATGAGTTGGCGTGATATATTATAGAGGGGGGAGTTGGCGTGATAGTGTATAGAGGAAGGAGTTGACGTGAAAGAGTATAGAGGAAGGAGTTGGCGTGATAAATTATTGAGGAGGGAGGTGGCGTGAAAGATTATAGAGGAAGGATTTGGCGTGATAGATTATAGAAGAAGGAGTTGGTGTTATAGATTATAGAGGAGGGAGTTGGCGTGATAGAATATAGAGGAAGGAGTTGGCGTGAAAGATTATAGAGGAAGGAGTTGGCGTGATAGACTATAGAGGAAGGAGTTGGCGTGATAGATTATAGAGGAGGGAGTTGGCGTGATAGAGTATATGGGAAGGAGTTGGCGTGAAATATTATAGAGGAAGGAGTTGGTGTGATAGAGTAGAGGAGGGAGTTGGTGTTATAGAATAGAGGAGGGAGTTGGTGTGATAGATTATAGAAGAGGGAGTTGGTGTGATAGAGTGTACAGGAGGGAGTTATCGTGAAAGATTATAGAGGAGGGAGTTGGTGTGATAGATTATAGAGGAAGGAGTTGGCGTGAAAGATTATAGAGGAAAGAGTTGGCGTGATAGATTATAGAGGAAGGAGTTGGCGTGATAGATTATAGAGGAGGGAGTTGGTGTGATAGAGTATAGAGGAGAGAGTTGGTGTGATAGATTATAGAGGAGGGAGTTGGTGTGATAGAGTGTAGAGGAGGGAGTTAGCGTGAAAGATTATAGAGGAGGGAGTTGGTGTGATAGATTATAGAGGAAGGAGTTGGCGTGAAAAATTATAGAGGAAGGAGTTGGCGTGATAGACTATAGAGGAAGGAGTTGGCGTGATCGATTATAGAGGAGGGAGTTGGCGTGATAGAGTATAGAGGAAGGAGTTGGCGTGATAGATTATAGAGGAGGGAGTTGGTGTGATAGATTATAGAGGAGGGAGTTGGCGTGATAGAATATAGAGGAAGGAGTTGGCGTGAAAGATTATTGAGGAAGGATTTGGCGTGATAGACTATAGAGGAAGGAGCTGGCGTGGTAGATTATAGAGGAGGGAGTTGGCGTGATAGAGTATATGGGAAGGAGTTGGAGTGAAATATTATAGAGGAATGAGTTGGTGTAATAGAGTAGAGGAGGGAGATGGCCTGCTAGATTATACAGGAGGGTGTTGGTGTGATATATTATAGAGGAAGGAGTTGGTGTGATAGATTATAGAGAAGGGAGTTGGTGTGATAGAGTAGAGGAGGAAGTTGGCGTGATAGAGTGTTGAGGAGTGAGTTGGCGTGATAGATTATAGAGGAAGGAGTTGGTGTGATAGATTGTAGAAGAGGGAGTTTGCGTGATAGAGTAGAGGAGGGAGTTGGTGTTATAGAATAGAGGAGGGAGTTGGTGTGATAGAGTTTAGAAAAAGTAAGGAGATGGCGTGGTAGACTATAGAGGAAGGAGTTGGAGTGATAGATTATAGAGGAGGGAGTTGGTGTGATAGAGTATAGAGGAGGGAGTTGGTGTGATAGATTATAGAAGAGGGAGTTGGTGTGATAGAGTGTACAGGAGGGAGTTATCGTGAAAGATTATAGAGGAGGGAGTTGGTGTGATAGATTATAGAGGCAGGAGTTGGCGTGAAAGATTATAGAGGAAGGAGTTGGCGTGATAGATTATAGAGGAAGGAGTTGGCGTGATAGATTATAGAGGAGGGAGTTGGTGTGATAGAGTATAGAGGAGGGAGTTGGTGTGATAGATTATAGAGGAGGGAGTTGGTGTGATAGATTGTAGAGGAGGGAGTTGGCGTGAAAGATTATAGAGGAAGGAGTTGGCGTGATATATTATAGAGGAAGGAGTTGGCGAGATAGATTATAGAGGAAGGAGTTGGCGTGATCGATTATAGAGGAGGGAGTTGGCGTGATAGAGTATAGAGGAAGGAGTTGGCGTGATAGATTATAGAGGAGGGAGTTGGCGTGAAAGAGTATAGAGGAGGGAGTTGGCGTGAAAGTTTACGGAGGAAGGTGTTGGCGTGATAGATTATAGAGGAAGGAGTTGGCGTGATATATTATAGAGGAGGGAGTTGGCGTGATAGTGTATAGAGGAAGGAGTTGACGTGAAAGATTATAGAGGAAGGAGTTGGCGTGATAGATTATAGAGGAGGGAGTTGGCGTGATAGTGTATATGGGAAGGAGTTGGCGTGATAGAGTATAGAGGAGGGAGGTGGCGTGAAAGATTATAGTGGAAGGATTTGGCGTGATAGATTATAGAGGAAGGAGTTGGTGTTATAGATTATAGAGGAGGGAGTTGGCGTGGTAGAATATAGAGGAAGGAGTTGGCGTGAAAGATTATAGAGGAAGGAGTTGGCGTGATAGACTATAGAGGAAGGAGTTGGCGTGATAGATTATAGAGGAGGGAGTTGGCGTGATAGAGTATATGGGAAGGAGTTGGCGTGAAATATTATAGAGGAAGGAGTTGGTGTGATAGAGTAGAGGAGGGAGTTGGTGTTATAGAATAGAGGAGGGAGTTGGTGTGATAGAGTGTAGAGAAAGGAAGGAGATGGCGCGGTAGACTATAGAGGAAGGAGTTGGCGTGATAGATTATAGAGGAGGGAGTTGGTGTGATAGAGTATAGAGGAGGGAGTTGGTGTGATAGATTATAGAACAGGGAGTTGGTGTGATAGAGTGTACAGGAGGGAGTTATCGTGAAAGATTATAGAGGAGGGAGTTGGTGTGATAGATTATAGAGGCAGGAGTTGGCGTGAAAGATTATAGAGGAAGGAGTTGGCGTGATAGATTATAGAGGAAGGAGTTGGCGTGATAGATTATAGAGGAGGGAGTTGGTGTGATAGAGTATAGAGGAGGGAGTTGGTGTGATAGATTATAGAGGAGGGAGTTGGTGTGATAGAGTGTAGAGGAAGGATTTAGCGTGAAAGATTATAGAGGAGGGAGTTGGTGTGATAGATTATAGAGGAAGGAGTTGGCGTGAAAGATTATAGAGGAAGGAGTTGGCATAATATATTATAGAGGAAGGAGTTGGCGAGATAGACTATAGAGGAAGGAGTTGGCGAGATCGATTATAAAGGAGGGAGTTGGCGTGATAGAGTATAGAGGAAGGAGTTGGCGTGATAGATTATAGAGGAGGGAGTTGGCGTGATCGATTATAGAGGAGGGATTTGGCGTGATAGAGTATAGAGGAGGAAGTTGGCGTGAAAGATTATGGAGGAAGGTGTTGGCGTGATAGATTATAGAGGAAGGATTTGGCGTGATATATTATAGAGGAGGGAGTTGGCGTGATAGTGTATAGAGGAAGGAGTTGACGTGAAAGATTATAGAGGAAAGAGTTGGCGTGATAGATTATAGAGGAGGGAGTTGGCGTGATAGAGTATATGGGAAGGAGTTGACGTGAAATATTATAGAGGAAGGAGTCGGTGTGATAGAGTAGAGGATGGATTTGGAGTGATAGAGTATATGGGAAGGAGTTGGCATGAAATATTATAGAGGAAGGAGTTGGTGTGATAGAGTAGAGGAGGGAGTTGGCCTGCTAGATTATACAGGAGGGTGTTGGTGTGATTCAGTGTAAAGGAGGGAGTTGGAGTGATAGATTATAGAGGAGGAAGTTGGTGTGATAGAGTGTACAGGAGGGAATTAGCGTGAAAGATTATAGAGGAGGGAGTTGGTGTGATATATTATATAGGAAGGAGTTGGTGTGATAGATTATAGAGGAGGGAGTTGGTGTGATAGAGTAGAGGAGGGAGTTGGCGTGATAGAGTATAGAGGAGTGAGTTGGCGTGATAGATTATAGATGAAGGAGTTGGTGTGATAGATTGTAGAAGAGGGAGTTTGCGTGATAGAGTAGAGGAGGGAGTTGGTGTTATAGAGTAGAGGAGGGAATTGGTGTGATATAGTGTAGAGAAAGGAAGGAGATGGCGTGGTAGACTATAGAGGAAGGAGTTGGCGTGATAGATTATAGAGGAGGGAGTTGGTGTGATAGAGTATAGAGGAGGGAGTTGGTGTGATAGATTATAGAGGAAGGAGTTGGTGTGATAGATTGTAGAGAAGGGAGTTGGCGTGAAAGATTATAGAGGAAGGAGTTGGCGTGATATATTATAGAGGAAGGAGTTGGCGAGATAGATTATATAGGAAGGAGTTGGCGTGATCGATTATAGAGGAGGGAGTTGGCGTGATAGAGTATAGAGGAAGGAGTTGGCGTGATAGATTATAGAGGAGGGAGTTGGCGTGATCGATTATAGAGGAGGGATTTGGCGTGAAAGAGTATAGAGGAGGGAGTTGGCGTGAAAGTTTACGGAGGAAGGTGTTGGCGTGATAGATTATAGAGGAAGGAGTTGGCGTGATATATTATAGAGGAGGGAGTTGGCGTGATAGTGTATAGAGGAAGGAGTTGACGTGAAAGATTATAGAGGAAGGAGTTGGCGTGATAGATTATAGAGGAGGGAGTTGGCGTGATAGTGTATATGGGAAGGAGTTGGCGTGATAGAGTATAGAGGAGGGAGGTGGCGTGAAAGATTATAAAGGAAGGATTTGGCGTGATAGATTATAGAGGAAGGAGTTGGTGTTATAGATTATAGAGGAGGGAGTTGGCGTGATAGAATATAGAGGAAGGAGTTGGCGTGAAAGATTATAGAGGAAGGAGTTGGCGTGATAGACTATAGAGGAAGGAGTTGGCGTGATAGATTATAGAGGAGGGAGTTGGCGTGATAGAGTATATGGGAAGGAGTTGGCGTGAAATATTATAGAGGAAGGAGTTGGTGTGATAGAGTAGAGGAGGGAGTTGGTGTTATAGAATAGAGGAGGGAGTTGGTGTGATAGAGTGTAGAGAAAGGAAGGAGATGGCGCGGTAGACTATAGAGGAAGGAGTTGGCGTGATAGATTATAGAGGAGGGAGTTGGTGTGATAGAGTATAGAGGAGGGAGTTGGTGTGATAGATTATATAACAGGGAGTTGGTGTGATAGAGTGTACAGGAGGGAGTTATCGTGAAAGATTATAGAGGAGGGAGTTGGTGTGATAGATTATAGAGGCAGGAGTTGGCGTGAAAGATTATAGAGGAAGGAGTTGGCGTGATAGATTATAGAGGAAGGAGTTGGCGTGATCGATTATAGAGGAGGGAGTTGGAGTGATAGATTATAGAGGAGGGAGTTGGTGTGATAGAGTGTAGAGGAAGGAGTTAGCGTGAAAGATTATAGAGGAGGGAGTTGGTGTGATAGATTATAGAGGAAGGAGTTGGCGTGAAAGATTATAGAGGAAGGAGTTGGCATGATATATTATAGAGGAAGGAGTTGGCGAGATAGACTATAGAGGAAGGAGTTGGCGTGATCGATTATAAAGGAGGGAGTTGGCGTGTTAGAGTATAGAGGAAGGAGTTGGCGTGATAGATTATAGAGGAGGGAGTTGGCGTGATCGATTATAGAGGAGGGATTTGGAGTGATAGAGTATAGAGGAGGAAGTTGGCGTGAAAGATTATGGAGGAAGGTGTTGGCGTGATAGATTATAGAGGAAGGATTTGGCGTGATATATTATAGAGGAGGGAGTTGGCGTGATAGTGTATAGAGGAAGGAGTTGACGTGAAAGATTATAGAGGAAAGAGTTGGCGTGATAGATTATAGAGGAGGGAGTTGGCGTGATAGAGTATATGGGAAGGAGTTGACGTGAAATATTATAGAGGAAGGAGTCGGTGTGATAGAGTAGAGGATGGATTTGGAGTGATAGAGTATATGGGAAGGAGTTGGCATGAAATATTATAGAGGAAGGAGTTGGTGTGATAGAGTAGAGGAGGGAGTTGGCCTGCTAGATTATACAGGAGGGTGTTGGTGTGATAGAGTGTAAAGGAGGGAGTTGGAGTGATAGATTATAGAGGAGGAAGTTGGTGTGATAGAGTGTACAGGAGGGAGTTAGCGTGAAAGATTATAGAGGAGGGAGTTGGTGTGATATATTATATAGGAAGGAGTTGGTGTGATAGATTATAGAGGAGGGAGTTGGTGTGATAGAGTAGAGGAGGGAGTTGGCGTGATAGAGTATAGAGGAGTGAGTTGGCGTGATAGATTATAGATGAAGGAGTTGGTGTGATAGATTGTAGAAGAGGGAGTTTGCGTGATAGAGTAGAGGAGGGAGTTGGTGTTATAGAATAGAGGAGGGAATTGGTGTGATAGAGTGTAGAGAAAGGAAGGAGATGACGTGGTAGACTATAGAGGAAGGAGTTGGCGTGATAGATTATAGAGGAGGGAGTTGGTGTGATAGAGTATAGAGGAGGGAGTTGGTGTGATAGATTATAGAAGAGGGAGTTGGTGTGATATAGTGTACAGGAGGGAGTTATCGTGAAAGATTATAGAGGAGGGAGTTGGTGTGATAGATTATAGAGGAAGGAGTTGGCGTGAAAGATTATAGAGGAAGGAGTTGGCGTGATAGATTATAGAGGAAGGAGTTGGCGTGATAGATTATAGAGGAGAGAGTTGGTGTGATAGAGTATAGAGGAGGGAGTTGGTGTGATAGATTATAGAGGAGGGAGTTGGTGTGATAGAGTGTAGAGGAGGGAGTTAGCGTGAAAGATTATAGAGGAGGGAGTTGGTGTGATAGATTATAGAGGAAGGAGTTGGCGTGAAAAATTATAGAGGAAGGAGTTGGCGTGATAGATTATAGAAGAAGGAGTTGGCGAGATAGACTATAGAGGAAGGAGTTGGCGTGATCGATTATAGAGGAGGGAGTTGGCGTGATAGAGTATAGAGGAAGGAGTTGGCGTGATAGATTATAGAGGAGGGAGTTGGCGTGATCGATTATAGAGGAGGGAGTTGGCGTGATAGAGTATAGAGGAGGGAGTTGGCGTGAAAGATTATAGAGGAAGGTGTTGGCGTGATAGATTATAGAGGAAGGAGTTGGTGTGATAGATTATAGCGGAGGGAGTTGGCGTGATAGTGTATAGAGGAAGGGGTTGACGTGAAAGATTACAGAGGAAGGAGTTGGCGTGATAGACTATAGAGGAAGGAGTTGGCGTGATAGAGTATAGAGGAGGGAGGTGGCGTGAAAGATTATAGAGGAAGGAGTTGGCGTGATAGATTATAGAGGAAGGAGTTGGTGTGATAGATTATAGAGGAGGGAGTTGGCGTGATAGAATATAGAGGAAGGAGTTGGCGTGAAAGATTATAGAGGAAGGAGTTGGCGTGATAGACTATAGAGGAAGGAGTTGGCGTGATAGATTATAGAGGAGGGAGTTGGCGTGATAGAGTATATGGGAAGGAGTTGGCGTGAAATATTATAGAGGAAGGAATAGGTGTGATAGAGTAGAGGAGGGTGTTGGCCTGCTAGTTTATACAGGAGGGTGTTGGTGTGATGGAGTGTAAAGGAGGGAGTTGGAGTGATATATTAAAGAAGAGGAAGTTGGTGTGATAGAGTGTACAGGAGGGATTTAGCGTGAAAGATTATAGAGGAGGGAGTTGGTGTGATATATTATAGAGGAAGGAGTTGGTGTGATAGATTATATAGGAGGGAGTTGGTGTGATAGGGTAGAGGAGGGAGTTGGCGTGACATAGTGTAGAGGAGTGAGTATGCGTGATAGATTATAGAGGAAGGAGTTGGTGTGATAGATTGTAGAAGAGGGAGTTTGCGTGATAGAGTAGAGGAGGGAGTTGGTGTTATAGAATAGAGGAGGGAGTTGGTGTGATAGAGTGTAGAGAAAGGAAGGAGATGGCGTGGTAGACTATAGAGGAAGGAGTTGGCGTGATAGATTATAGAGGAGGGAGTTGGTGTGATAGAGTATAGAGGAGGGAGTTGGTGTGATATATTATAAAAGAGGGAGTTGGTGTGATAAAGTGTACAGGAGGGAGTTATCGTGAAAGATTATAGAGGAGGGAGTTGGTGTGATAGATTATAGAGGAAGGAGTTGGCGTGAAAGATTATAGAGGAAGGAGTTGGCGTGATAGATTATAGAGGAAGGAGTTGGCGTGATAGATTATAGAGGAGGGAGTTGGTGTGATAGAGTACAGAGGAGGGAGTTGGTGTGATAGATTATAGAGGAGGGAGTTGGTGTGATAGAGTGTAGAGGAGGGAGTTAGCGTGAAAGATTATAGAGGAGGGAGTTGGTGTGATAGATTATAGAGGAAGGAGTTGGCGTGAAAAATTATAGATGAAGGAGTTGGCGTGATAGACTATAGAGGAAGGAGTTGGCGTGATCGATTATAGAGGAGGGAGTTGGCGTGATAGAGTATAGAGGAAGGAGTTGGAGTGATAGATTATAGAGGAGGGAGTTGGCGTGATCGATTATAGAGGAGGGAGTTGGCGTGATAGAGTATAGAGGAGGGAGTTGGCGTGAAAGATTATAGAGGAAGGTGTTGGCGTGATAGATTATAGAGGAAGGAGTTGGCGTGATAGAGTATAGAGGAGGGAGGAGGCGTGAAAGATTATAGAGGAAGGAGTTGGCGTGATAGATTATAAAGGAAGGAGTTGGTGTGATAGATTATAGAGGAGGGAGTTGGCGTGATAGAATATAGAGGAAGGAGTTGGCGTGAAAGATTATTGAGGAAGGATTTGGCGTGATATACTATAGAGGAAGGAGTTGGCGTGATAGATTATAGAGGAGGGAGTTGGCGTGATAGAGTATATGGGAAGGAGTTGGAGTGAAATATTATAGAGGAATGAGTTGGTGTAATAGAGTAGAGGAGGGAGATGGCCTGCTAGATTATACAGGAGGGTGTTGGTGTGATAGAGTGTAAAGGAGGGAGTTGGAGTGATAGATTATAGAAGAGGAAGTTGGTGTGATAGAGAGTACAGGAGGGAGTTAGCCTGAAAGATTATAGAGGAGGGAGTTGGTGTGATATATTATAGAGGAAGGAGTTGGCGTGATAGATTATAGAGGAGGGAGTTGGTGTGATAGAGTAGAGGAGGAAGTTGGCGTGATAGAGTGTTGAGGAGTGAGTTGGCGTGATAGATTATAGAGGAGGGAGTTGGTGTGATAGAGTGTACAGGAGGGAGTTATCGTGAAAGATTATAGAGGAGGGAGTTGGTGTGATAGATTATAGAGGCAGGAGTTGGCGTGAACTATTATAGAGGAAGGAGTTGGTGTGATAGAGTAGAGGAGGGTGTTGGCCTGCTAGATTACACAGGAGGGTGTTGGTGTGATAGAGTGTAAAGGAGGGAGTTGGAGTGATATATTATAGAAGAGGAAGTTGATGTGATAGAGTGTACAGGAGGGAGTTAGCGTGAAAGATTATAGAGGAGGGAGTTGGTGTGATATATTATAGAGGAAGGAGTTGGTGTGATAGATTATATAGGAGGGAGTTGGTGTGATAGAGTAGAGGAGGGAGTTGGCGTGACAGAGTGTAGAGGAGTGAGTTGGCGTGATAGATTATAGAGGAAGGAGTTGGTGTGATAGATTGTAGAAGAGGGAGTTTGCGTGATAGAGTAGAGGAGGGAGTTGGTGTTATAGAATAGAGGAGGGAGTTGGTGTGATAGATTATAGAAGAGGGAGTTGGTGTGATAGAGTGTATAGGAGGAAGTTATCGTGAAAGATTATAGAGGAGGGAGTTGGTGTGATAGATTATAGAGGCAGGAGTTGGCGTGAACTATTATAGAGGAAGGAGTTGGTGTGATAGAGTAGAGGAGGGTGTTGGCCTGCTAGATTATACAGGAGGGTGTTTGTGTGATAGAGTGTAAAGGAGGGAGTTGGAGTGATATATTATAGAAGAGGAAGTTGATGTGATAGAGTGTACAGGAGGGAGTTAGCGTGAAAGATTATAGAGGAGGGAGTTGGTGTGATATATTATAGAGGAAGGAGTTGGTGTGATAGATTATATAGGAGGGAGTTGGTGTGATAGAGTAGAGGAGGGAGTTGGCGTGACAGAGTGTAGAGGAGTGAGTTGGCGTGATAGATTATAGAGGAAGGAGTTGGTGTGATAGATTGTAGAAGAGGGAGTTTGCGTGATAGAGTAGAGGAGGGAGTTGGTGTTATAGAATAGAGGAGGGAGTTGGTGTGATAGATTATAGAAGAGGGAGTTGGTGTGATAGTGTGTATAGGAGGAAGTTATCGTGAAAATTATAGAGGAGGGAGTTGGTGTGATAGATTATAGAGGAAGGAGTTGGCGTGAAAGTTTATAGAGGAAGGAGATGGCGTGATAGACTATAGAGGAAGGAGTTGGCGTGATAGATTATAGAGGAGGGAGTTGGTGTGATAGAGTATAGAGGAGGGAGTTGGTGTGATAGATTATAGAACAGGGAGTTGATGTGATAGAGTGTACAGGAGGGAATTATCGTGAAAGATTATAGAGGAGGGAGTTGGTGTGATAGATTATAGAGGCAGGAGTTGGCGTGAAAGATTATAGAGGAAGGAGTTGGCGTGATAGATTATAGAGGAGGGAGTTGGTGTGATAGAGTATAGAGGAGGGAGTTGGTGTGATAGCTTATAGAGGAGGGAGTTGGTGTGATAGAGTGTAGAGGAAGGAGTTAGCGTGAAAGATTATAGAGGAGGGAGTTGGTGTGATAGATTATAGAGGAAGGAGTTGGCGTGAAAGTTTATAGAGGAAGGAGTTGGCGTGATATATTATAGAGGAAGGAGTTGGCGAGATAGTCTATAGAGGAAGGAGTTGGCGTGATAGACTATAGAGGAAGGAGTTGGCGTGATAGAGTATAGAGGAGGGAGGTGGCGTGAAAGATTATAGAGGAAGGAGTTGGCGTGATAGATTATAGAGGAAGGAGTTGGTGTGATAGATTATAGAGGAGGAAGTTGGTGTGATAGAGAGTACAGGAGGGAGTTAGCCTGAAAGATTATAGAGGAGGGAGTTGGTGTGATATATTATAGAGGAAGGAGTTGGCGTGATAGATTATAGAGGAGGGAGTTGGTGTGATAGAGTAGAGGAGGAAGTTGGCGTGATAGAGTGTTGAGGAGTGAGTTGGCGTGATAGATTATAGAGGAGGGAGTTGGTGTGATAGAGTGTACAGGAGGGAGTTATCGTGAAAGATTATAGAGGAGGGAGTTGGTGTGATAGATTATAGAGGCAGGAGTTGGCGTGAACTATTATAGAGGAAGGAGTTGGTGTGATAGAGTAGAGGAGGGTGTTGGCCTGCTAGATTACACAGGAGGGTGTTGGTGTGATAGAGTGTAAAGGAGGGAGTTGGAGTGATATATTATAGAAGAGGAAGTTGATGTGATAGAGTGTACAGGAGGGAGTTAGCGTGAAAGATTATAGAGGAGGGAGTTGGTGTGATATATTATAGAGGAAGGAGTTGGTGTGATAGATTATATAGGAGGGAGTTGGTGTGATAGAGTAGAGGAGGGAGTTGGCGTGACAGAGTGTAGAGGAGTGAGTTGGCGTGATAGATTATAGAGGAAGGAGTTGGTGTGATAGATTGTAGAAGAGGGAGTTTGCGTGATAGAGTAGAGGAGGGAGTTGGTGTTATAGAATAGAGGAGGGAGTTGGTGTGATAGATTATAGAAGAGGGAATTGGTGTGATAGAGTGTATAGGAGGAAGTTATCGTGAAAGATTATAGAGGAGGGAGTTGGTGTGATAGATTATAGAGGCAGGAGTTGGCGTGAACTATTATAGAGGAAGGAGTTGGTGTGATAGAGTAGAGGAGGGTGTTGGCCTGCTAGATTATACAGGAGGGTGTTTGTGTGATAGAGTGTAAAGGAGGGAGTTGGAGTGATATATTATAGAAGAGGAAGTTGATGTGATAGAGTGTACAGGAGGGAGTTAGCGTGAAAGATTATAGAGGAGGGAGTTGGTGTGATATATTATAGAGGAAGGAGTTGGTGTGATAGATTATATAGGAGGGAGTTGGTGTGATAGAGTAGAGGAGGGAGTTGGCGTGACAGAGTGTAGAGGAGTGAGTTGGCGTGATAGATTATAGAGGAAGGAGTTGGTGTGATAGATTGTAGAAGAGGGAGTTTGCGTGATAGAGTAGAGGAGGGAGTTGGTGTTATAGAATAGAGGAGGGAGTTGGTGTGATAGATAATAGAAGAGGGAGTTGGTGTGATAGTGTGTATAGGAGGAAGTTATCGTGAAAATTATAGAGGAGGGAGTTGGTGTGATAGATTATAGAGGAAGGAATTGGCGTGAAAGTTTATAGAGGAAGGAGATGGCGTGATAGACTATAGAGGAAGGAGTTGGCGTGATAGATTATAGAGGAGGGAGTTGGTGTGATAGAGTATAGAGGAGGGAGTTGGTGTGATAGATTATAGAACAGGGAGTTGATGTGATAGAGTGTACAGGAGGGAATTATCGTGAAAGATTATAGAGGAGGGAGTTGGTGTGATAGATTATAGAGGCAGGAGTTGGCGTGAAAGATTACAGAGGAAGGAGTTGGCGTGATAGATTATAGAGGAGGGAGTTGGTGTGATAGAGTATAGAGGAGGGAGTTGGTGTGATAGCTTATAGAGGAGGGAGTTGGTGTGATAGAGTGTAGAGGAAGGAGTTAGCGTGAAAGATTATAGAGGAGGGAGTTGGTGTGATAGATTATAGAGGAAGGAGTTGGCGTGAAAGTTTATAGAGGAAGGAGTTGGCGTGATATATTATAGAGGAAGGAGTTGGCGAGATAGTCTATAGAGGAAGGAGTTGGCGTGATAGACTATAGAGGAAGGAGTTGGCGTGATAGAGTATAGAGGAGGGAGGTGGCGTGAAAGATTATAGAGGAAGGAGTTGGCGTGATAGATTATAGAGGAAGGAGTTGGTGTGATAGATTATAGAGGAGGGAGTTGGCGTGATAGAATATAGAGGAAGGAGTTGGCGTGAAAGATTATAGAGGAAGGAGTTGGCGTGATAGACTATAGAGGAGGGAGTTGGCGTAATAGAGTATATGGGAAGGAGTTGGCGTGAAATATTATAGAGGAAGGAGTTGGTGTGATAGAGTAGAGGAGGGTGTTGGCCTGCTAGATTATACAGGAGGGTGTTGGTGTGATAGAGTGTAAAGGAGGGAGTTGGAGTGATATATTATAGAAAAGGAAGTTGGTGTGATAGAGTGTACAGGAGGGAGTTAGCGTGAAAGATTATAGAGGAGGGAGTTGGCGTGATAGAGTATATGGGAAGGAGTTGGCGTAATAGATTATAGAGGAGGGAGTTGGTGTGATAGAATATAGAGGAAGGAGTTGGCGTGAAAGATTATAGAGGAAGGAGTTGGCGTGATAGACTATAGAGGAAGGAGTTGGCGTGATAGATTATAGAGGAGGGAGTTGGCATGATAGAGTATATGGGAAGGAGTTGGCGTGAAATATTATAGAGGAAGGAGTTGGTGTGATATATTATAGAGGAAGGAGTTGGTGTGATAGATTATAGAGGAGGGAGTTGGTGTGATAGAGTAGAGGAGGAAGTTGGCGTGATAGAGTGTTGAGGAGTGAGTTGGCGTGATAGATTATAGAGGAAGGAGTTGGTGTGATAGATTGTAGAAGAGGGAGTTTGCGTGATAGAGTAGAGGAGGGAGTTGGTGTTATAGAATAGAGGAGGGAGTTGGTGTGATAGAGTGTAGAGAAAGGAAGGAGATGGCGTGGTAGACTATAGAGGAAGGAGTTGGAGTGATAGATTATAGAGGAGGGAGTTGGTGTGATAGAGTATAGAGGAGGGAGTTGGTGTGATAGATTACAGAAGAGGGAGTTGGTGTGATAGATTGTAGGGGAGGGAGTTAGCGTGAAAGATTATAGAGGAGGCAGTTGGTGTGATAGATTATAGAGGAAGGAATTGGCGTGAAAGATTATAGAGGAAGGAGTTGGCGTGATATTTTATAGAGGAAGGAGTTGGCGAGATAGATTATAGAGGAAGGAGTTGGCGTGATAGATTATAGAGGAGGGAGTTGGTGTGATAGAGTATAGAGAAGGGAGTTGGTGTGATAGATTATAGAGGAGGGAGTTGGTGTGATAGATTGTAGGGGAGGGAGTTAGCGTGAAAGATTATAGAGGAGGGAGTTGGTGTGATAAATTATAGAGGAAGGAGTTGGCGTGAAAGAATATAGAGGAAGGAGTTGGCGTGATATTTTATAGAGGAAGGAGTTGGCGAGATAGATTATAGAGGAAGGAGTTGGCATGATCGATTATAGAGGAGGGAGTTGGCGTGATAGAGTATAGAGGAAGGAGTTGGCGTGATAGATTATAGAGGAGGGAGTTGGCGTGATCGATTATAGAGGAGGGAGTTGGCGTGATAGAGTATAGAGGAGGGAGTTGGCGTGAAAGTTTACGGAGGAAGGTTTTGGCGTGATAGATTATAGAGGAAGGAGTTGGCGTGATAGATTATAGAGGAGGGAGTTGGCGTGATAGTGTATAGAGGAAGGAGTTGACGTGAAAGATTATAGAGGAAGGAGTTGGCGTGATAGATTATAGAGGAGGGAGTTGGCGTGATAGTGTATATGGGAAGGAGTTGGCGTGATAGAGAATAGAGGAGGGAGGTGGCGTGAAAGATTATACAGGAAGGATTTGGCGTGATAGATTATAGAGGAAGGAGTTGGTGTTATAGATTATAGAGGAGGGAGTTGGCGTGATAGAATATAGAGGAAGGAGTTGGCGTGAAAGATTATAGAGGAAGGAGTTGGCGTGATAGGCTATAGAGGAAGGAGTTGGCGTGATAGATTATAGAGGAGGGAGTTGGCGTGATAGAGTATATGGGAAGGAGTTGGCGTGAAATATTATAGAGGAAAGAGTTGGTGTGATAGAGTAGAGGAGGGAGTTGGTGTTATAGAATAGAGGAGGGAGTTGGTGTGATAGAATGTAGAGAAAGGAAGGAGATGGCGTGATAGACTATAGAGGAAGGAGTTGGCGTGATAGATTATAGAGGAGGGAGTTGGTGTGATAGAGTATAGAGGAGGGAGTTGGTGTGATAGATTATAGAACAGGGAGTTGATGTGCTAGAGTGTACAGGAGGGAATTATCGTGAAAGATTATAGAGGAGAGAGTTGGTGTGATAGATTATAGAGGCAGGAGTTGGCGTGAAAGATTATAGATGAAGGAGTTGGCGTGATAGATTATAGAGGAAGGAGTTGGCGTGATAGATTATAGAGGAGGGAGTTGGTGTGATAGAGTATAGAGGAGGGAGTTGGTGTGATAGATTATAGAGGAGGGAGTTGGTGTGATAGAGTGTAGAGGAAGGAGTTAGCGTGAAAGATTATAGAGGAGGGAGTTGGTGTGATAGATTATAGAGGAAGGAGTTGGCGTGAAAGTTTATAGAGGAAGGAGTTGGCGTGATATATTATAGAGGAAGGAGTTGGCGAGATAGACTATAGAGGAAGGAGTTGGCGTGATAGACTATAGAGGAAGGAGTTGGCGTGATAGAGTATAGAGGAGAGAGGTGGCGTGAAAGATTATAGAGGAAGGAGTTGGCGTGATAGATTATAGAGGAAGGAGTTGGTGTGATAGATTATAGAGGAGGGAGTTGGCGTGATAGAATATAGAGGAAGGAGTGGGCGTGAAAGATTATAGAGGAAGGAGTTGGCGTGATAGACTATAGAGGAGGGAGTTGGCGTAATAGAGTATATGGGAAGGAGTTGGCGTGAAATATTATAGAGGAAGGAGTTGGTGTGATAGAGTAGAGGAGGGTGTTGGCCTGCTAGATTATACAGGAGGGTGTTGGTGTGATAGAGTGTAAAGGAGGGAGTTGGAGTGATATATTATAGAAAAGGAAGTTGGTGTGATAGAGTGTACAGGAGGGAGTTAGCGTGAAAGATTATAGAGGAAGGAGTTGGCGTGATAGATTATATGGGAAGGAGTTGGCGTAATAGATTATAGAGGAGGGAGTTGGTGTGATAGAATATAGAGGAAGGAGTTGGCGTGAAAGATTATAGAGGAAGGAGTTGGCGTGATAGACTATAGAGGAAGGAGTTGGCGTGATAGATTATAGAGGAGGGAGTTGGCATGATAGAGTATATGGGAAGGAGTTGGCGTGAAATATTATAGAGGAAGGAGTTGGTGTGATAGAGTAGAGGAGGGTGTTGGCCTGCTAGATTATACAGGAGGGTGTTGGTGTGATAGAGTGTAAAGGAGGGAGTTGGAGTGATATATTATAGAAGAGGAAGTTGGTGTGATATATTATAGAGGAAGGAGTTGGTGTGATAGATTATATAGGAGGGAGTTGGTGTGATAGAGTAGAGGAGGGAGTTGGCGTGACAGAGTGTAGAGGTGTGAGTTGGCGTGATAGATTATAGAGGAAGGAGTTGGTGTGATAGATTGTAGAAGAGGGAGTTTGCGTGATAGAGTAGAGGAGGGAGTTGGTGTTATAGAATAGAGGAGGGAGTTGGTGTGATAGATTATAGAAGAGGGAGTTGGTGTGATAGAGTGTACAGGAGGAAGTTATCGTGAAAGATTATAGAGGAGGGAGTTGGTGTGATAGATTATAGAGGAAGGAGTTGGCGTGAAAGATTATAGAGGAAGGAGTTGGCGTGATAGATTATAGAGGAAGGAGTTGGCGTGATAGATTATAGAGGAGGGAGTTGGTGTGATAGTGTATAGAGGAGGGAGTTGGTGTGATAGATTATAGAGGAGGGAGTTGGTGTGATAGATTGTAGGGGAGGGAGTTAGCGTGAAAGATTATAGAGGAGGGAGTTGGTGTGATAGATTATAGAGGAAGGAGTTGGCGTGAAAGATTATAGAGGAAGGAGTTGGCGTGATATTTTATAGAGGAAGGAGTTGGCGAGATAGATTATAGAGGAAGGAGTTGGCATGATCGATTATAGAGGAGGGAGTTGGCGTGATAGAGTATAGAGGAAGGAGTTGGCGTGATAGATTATAGAGGAGGGAGTTGGCGTGATCGATTATAGAGGAGGGAGTTGGCGTGATAGAGTATAGAGGAGGGAGTTGGCGTGAAAGTTTACGGAGGAAGGTTTTGGCGTGATAGATTATAGAGGAAGGAGTTGGCGTGATAGATTATAGAGGAGGGAGTTGGCGTGATAGTGTATAGAGGAAGGAGTTGACGTGAAAGATTATAGAGGAAGGAGTTGGCGTGATAGATTATAGAGGAGGGAGTTGGCGTGATAGTGTATATGGGAAGGAGTTGGCGTGATAGAGAATAGAGGAGGGAGGTGGCGTGAAAGATTATACAGGAAGGATTTGGCGTGATAGATTATAGAGGAAGGAGTTGGTGTTATAGATTATAGAGGAGGGAGTTGGCGTGATAGAATATAGAGGAAGGAGTTGGCGTGAAAGATTATAGAGGAAGGAGTTGGCGTGATAGACTATAGAGGAAGGAGTTGGCGTGATAGATTATAGAGGAGGGAGTTGGCGTGATAGAGTATATGGGAAGGAGTTGGCGTGAAATATTATAGAGGAAGGAGTTGGTGTGATAGAGTAGAGGAGGGAGTTGGTGTTATAGAATAGAGGAGGGAGTTGGTGTGATAGAATGTAGAGAAAGGAAGGAGATGGCGTGATAGACTATAGAGGAAGGAGTTGGCGTGATAGATTATAGAGGAGGGAGTTGGTGTGATAGAGTATAGAGGAGGGAGTTGGTGTGATAGATTATAGAACAGGGAGTTGATGTGCTAGAGTGTACAGGAGGGAATTATCGTGAAAGATTATAGAGGAGGGAGTTGGTGTGATAGATTATAGAGGCAGGAGTTGGCGTGAAAGATTATAGATGAAGGAGTTGGCGTGATAGATTATAGAGGAAGGAGTTGGCGTGATAGATTATAGAGGAGGGAGTTGGTGTGATAGAGTATAGAGGAGGGAGTTGGTGTGATAGATTATAGAGGAGGGAGTTGGTGTGATAGAGTGTAGAGGAAGGAGTTAGCGTGAAAGATTATAGAGGAGGGAGTTGGTGTGATAGATTATAGAGGAAGGAGTTGGCGTGAAAGTTTATAGAGGAAGGAGTTGGCGTGATATATTATAGAGGAAGGAGTTGGCGAGATAGACTATAGAGGAAGGAGTTGGCGTGATAGACTATAGAGGAAGGAGTTGGCGTGATAGAGTATAGAGGAGAGAGGTGGCGTGAAAGATTATAGAGGAAGGAGTTGGCGTGATAGATTATAGAGGAAGGAGTTGGTGTGATAGATTATAGAGGAGGGAGTTGGCGTGATAGAATATAGAGGAAGGAGTGGGCGTGAAAGATTATAGAGGAAGGAGTTGGCGTGATAGACTATAGAGGAGGGAGTTGGCGTAATAGAGTATATGGGAAGGAGTTGGCGTGAAATATTATAGAGGAAGGAGTTGGTGTGATAGAGTAGAGGAGGGTGTTGGCCTGCTAGATTATACAGGAGGGTGTTGGTGTGATAGAGTGTAAAGGAGGGAGTTGGAGTGATATATTATAGAAAAGGAAGTTGGTGTGATAGAGTGTACAGGAGGGAGTTAGCGTGAAAGATTATAGAGGAAGGAGTTGGCGTGATAGAGTATATGGGAAGGAGTTGGCGTAATAGATTATAGAGGAGGGAGTTGGTGTGATAGAATATAGAGGAAGGAGTTGGCGTGAAAGATTATAGAGGAAGGAGTTGGCGTGATAGACTATAGAGGAAGGAGTTGGCGTGATAGATTATAGAGGAGGGAGTTGGCATGATAGAGTATATGGGAAGGAGTTGGCGTGAAATATTATAGAGGAAGGAGTTGGTGTGATAGAGTAGAGGAGGGTGTTGGCCTGTTAGATTATACAGGAGGGTGTTGGTGTGATAGAGTGTAAAGGAGGGAGTTGGAGTGATATATTATAGAAGAGGAAGTTGGTGTGATATATTATAGAGGAAGGAGTTGGTGTGATAGATTATATAGGAGGGAGTTGGTGTGATAGAGTAGAGGAGGGAGTTGGCGTGACAGAGTGTAGAGGTGTGAGTTGGCGTGATAGATTATAGAGGAAGGAGTTGGTGTGATAGATTGTAGAAGAGGGAGTTTGCGTGATAGAGTAGAGGAGGGAGTTGGTGTTATAGAATAGAGGAGGGAGTTGGTGTGATAGATTATAGAAGAGGGAGTTGGTGTGATAGAGTGTACAGGAGGAAGTTATCGTGAAAGATTATAGAGGAGGGAGTTGGTGTGATAGATTATAGAGGAAGGAGTTGGCGTGAAAGATTATAGAGGAAGGAGTTGGCGTGATAGATTATAGAGGAAGGAGTTGGCGTGATAGATTATAGAGGAGGGAGTTGGTGTGATAGTGTATAGAGGAGGGAGTTGGTGTGATAGATTATAGAGGAGGGAGTTGGTGTGATAGAGTGTAGAGGAGGGAGATAGCGTGAACGATTATAGAGGAGGGAGTTGGTGTGATAGATTATAGAGGAAGGAGTTGCCGAGAAAAATTATAGAGGAAGGAGTTGGCGTGATAGTCTATAGAGGAAGGAGATGGCGTGATCGATTATAGAGGAGGGAGTTGGCGTGATAGAGTATAGAGGAAGGAGTTGGCGTGATAGATTATAGAGGAGGGAGTTGGCGTGATCGATTATAGAGGAGGGAGTTGGCGTGATAGAGTATAGAGGAGGGAGTTGGCGTGAAAGATTATAGAGGAAGGTGTTGGCGTGAAAAATTATAGAGGAAGGAGTTGGCGTGATAGAGTATAGAGGAGGGAAGTGGCGTGAAAGATTATAGAGGAAGGAGTTGGCGTGATAGATTATAAAGGAAGGAGTTGGTGTGATAGATTATAGAGGAGGGAGTTGGCGTGATAGAATATAGAGGAAGGAGTTGGCGTGAAAGATTATTGAGGAAGGATTTGGCGTGATAGACTATAGAGGAAGGAGTTGGCGTGATAAATTATAGAGGAGGGAGTTGGCGTGAAATATTATAGAGGAATGAGTTCGTGTAATAGAGTAGAGGAGGGAGATGGCCTGCTAGATTATACAGGAGGGTGTTGGTGTGATAGAGTGTAAAGGAGGGAGTTGGAGTGATAGATTATAGAAGAGGAAGTTGGTGTGATAGAGTGTACAGGAGGGAGTTAGCGTGAAAGATTATAGAGGAGGGAGTTGGTGTGATATATTATAGAGGAAGGAGTTGGTGTGATAGATTATAGAGGAGGGAGTTGGTGTGATAGAGTAGAGGAGGAAGTTGGCGTGATAGAGTGTTGAGGAGTGAGTTGGCGTGATAGATTATAGAGGAAGGAGTTGGTGTGATAGATTGTAGAAGAGGGAGTTTGCGTGATAGAGTAGAGGAGGGAGTTGGTGTTATAGAATAGAGGAGGGAGTTGGTGTGATAGAGTGTAGAGAAAGGAAGGAGATGGCGTGGTAGACTATAGAGGAAAGAGTTGGAGTGATAGATTATAGAGGAGGGAGTTGGTGTGATAGAGTATAGAGGAGGGAGTTGGTGTGATAGATTACAGAAGAGGGAGTTGGTGTGATAGAGTGTACAGGAGGGAGTTATCGTGAAAGATTATAGAGGAGAGAGTTGGTGTGATAGATTATAGAGGCAGGAGTTGGCGTGATAGATTATAGAGGAAGGAGTTGGCGTGATAGATTATAGAGGAGGGAGTTGGTGTGATAGAGTATAGAGAAGGGAGTTGGTGTGATAGATTATAGAGGAGGGAGTTGGTGTGATAGATTGTAGAGGAGGGAGTTAGCGTGAAAGATTATAGAGGAGGGAGTTGGTGTGATAGATTATAGAGGAAGGAGTTGGCGTGAAAGATTATAGAGGAAGGAGTTGGCGTGATATTTTATAGAGGAAGGAGTTGGCGAGATAGATTATAGAGGAAGGAGTTGGCATGATCGATTATAGAGGAGGGAGTTGGCGTGATAGAGTATAGAGGAAGGAGTTGGCGTGATAGATTATAGAGGAGGGAGTTGGCGTGATCGATTATAGAGGAGGGAGTTGGCGTGATAGAGTATAGAGGAGGGAGTTGGCGTGAAAGTTTACGGAGGAAGGTGTTGGCGTGATAGATTATAGAGGAAGGAGTTGGCGTGATAGAGTATAGAGGAGGGAAGTGGCGTGAAAGATTATAGAGGAAGGAGTTGGCGTGATAGATTATAAAGGAAGGAGTTGGTGTGATAGATTATAGAGGAGGGAGTTGGCGTGATAGAATATAGAGGAAGGAGTTGGCGTGAAAGATTATTGAGGAAGGATTTGGCGTGATAGACTATAGAGGAAGGAGTTGGCGTGATAGATTATAGAGGAGGGAGTTGGCGTGAAATATTATAGAGGAATGAGTTGGTGTAATAGAGTAGAGGAGGGAGATGGCCTGCTAGATTATACAGGAGGGTGTTGGTGTGATAGAGTGTAAAGGAGGGAGTTGGAGTGATAGATTATAGAAGAGGAAGTTGGTGTGATAGAGTGTACAGGAGGGAGTTAGCGTGAAAGATTATAGAGGAGGGAGTTGTTGTGATATATTATAGAGGAAGGAGTTGGTGTGATAGATTATAGAGGAGGGAGTTGGTGTGATAGAGTAGAGGAGGAAGTTGGCGTGATAGAGTGTTGAGGAGTGAGTTGGCGTGATAGATTATAGAGGAAGGAGTTGGTGTGATAGATTGTAGAAGAGGGAGTTTGCGTGATAGAGTAGAGGAGGGAGTTGGTGTTATAGAATAGAGGAGGGAGTTGGTGTGATAGAGTGTAGAGAAAGGAAGGAGATGGCGTGGTAGACTATAGAGGAAGGAGTTGGAGTGATAGATTATAGAGGAGGGAGTTGGTGTGATAGAGTATAGAGGAGGGAGTTGGTGTGATAGATTACAGAAGAGGGAGTTGGTGTGATAGAGTGTACAGGAGGGAGTTATCGTGAAAGATTATAGAGGAGAGAGTTGGTGTGATAGATTATAGAGGCAGGAGTTGGCGTGATAGATTATAGAGGAAGGAGTTGGCGTGATAGATTATAGAGGAGGGAGTTGGTGTGATAGAGTATAGAGAAGGGAGTTGGTGTGATAGATTATAGAGGAGGGAGTTGGTGTGATAGATTGTAGAGGAGGGAGTTAGCGTGAAAGATTATAGAGGAGGGAGTTGGTGTGATAGATTATAGAGGAAGGAGTTGGCGTGAAAGATTATAGAGGAAGGAGTTGGCGTGATATTTTATAGAGGAAGGAGTTGGCGAGATAGATTATAGAGGAAGGAGTTGGCATGATCGATTATAGAGGAGGGAGTTGGCGTGATAGAGTATAGAGGAAGGAGTTGGCGTGATAGATTATAGAGGAGGGAGTTGGCGTGATCGATTATAGAGGAGGGAGTTGGCGTGATAGAGTATAGAGGAGGGAGTTGGCGTGAAAGTTTACGGAGGAAGGTGTTGGCGTGATAGATTATAGAGGAAGGAGTTGGCGTGATAGATTATAGAGGAGGGAGTTGGCGTGATAGTGTATAGAGGAAGGAGTTGACGTGAAAGATTATAGAGGAAGGAGTTGGCGTGATAGATTATAGAGGAGGGATTTGGCGTGATAGTGTATATGGGAAGGAGTTGGCGTGATAGAGAATAGAGGAGGGAGGTGGCGTGAAAGATTATAGAGAAAGGATTTGGCGTGATAGATTATAGAGGAAGGAGTTGGTGTTATAGATTATAGAGGAGGGAGTTGGCGTGATAGAATATAGAGGAAGGAGTTGGCGTGAAAGATTATAGAGGAAGGAGTTGGCGTGATAGACTATAGAGGAAGGAGTTGGCGTGATAGATTATAGAGGAGGGAGTTGGCGTGATAGAGTATATGGGAAGGAGTTGGCGTGAAATATTATAGAGGAAGGAGTTGGTGTGATAGAGTAGAGGAGGGAGTTGGTGTTATAGAATAGAGGAGGGAGTTGGTGTGATAGAATGTAGAGAAAGGAAGGAGATGGCGTGATAGACTATAGAGGAAGGAGTTGGCGTGATAGATTATAGAGGAGGGAGTTGGTGTGATAGAGTATAGAGGAGGGAGTTGGTGTGATAGATTATAGAACAGGGAGTTGGTGTGATAGAGTGTACAGGAGGGAATTATCGTGAAAGATTATAGAGGAGGGAGTTGGTGTGATAGATTATAGAGGCAGGAGTTGGCGTGAAAGATTATAGATGAAGGTGTTGGCGTGATAGATTATAGAGGAAGGAGTTGGCGTGATAGATTATAGAGGAGGGAGTTGGTGTGATAGAGTATAGAGGAGGGAGTTGGTGTGATAGATTATAGAGGAGGGAGTTGGTGTGATAGAGTGTAGAGGAAGGAGTTAGCGTGAAAGATTATAGAGGAGGGAGTTGGTGTGATAGATTATAGAGGAAGGAGTTGGCGTGAAAGTTTATAGAGGAAGGAGTTGGCGTGATATATTATAGAGGAAGGAGTTGGCGAGATAGACTATAGAGGAAGGAGTTGGCGTGATCGATTATAAAGGAGGGAGTTGGCGTGATAGAGTATAGAGGAAGGAGTTGACGTGATAGATTATAGAGGAGGGAGTTGGCGTGATCGATTATAGAGGAGGGATTTGGCGTGATAGAGTATAGAGGAGGAAGTTGGCGTGAAAGATTATGGAGGAAGGTGTTGGCGTGATAGATTATAGAGGAAGGATTTGGCGTGATATATTATAGAGGAGGGAGTTGGCGTGATAGTGTATAGAGGAAGGAGTTGACGTGAAAGATTATAGAGGAAAGAGTTGGCGTGATACATTATACAGGAGGGAGTTGGCGTGATAGAGTATATGGGAAGGAGTTGGCATCAAATATTATAGAGGAAGGAGTTGGTGTGATAGATTAGAGGAGGGAGTTGGCCTGCTAGATTATACAGGAGGGTGTTGGTGTGATAGAGTGTAAAGGAGGGAGTTGGAGTGATAGATTATAGAGGAGGGAGTTGGTGTGATAGAGTGTACAGGAGGGAGTTAGCGTGAAAGATTATAGAGGAGGGAGTTGGTGTGATATATTATATAGGAAGGAGTTGGTGTGATAGATTATAGAGGAGGGAGTTGGTGTGATAGAGTAGAGGAGGGAGTTGGCGTGATAGAGTATAGAGGAGTGAGTTGGCGTTATAGATTATATATGAAGGAGTTGGTGTGATATATTGTAGAAGAGGGAGTTTGCGTGATAGAGTAGAGGAGGGAGTTGGTGTTATAGAATAGAGGAGGGAATTGGTGTGATAGAGTGTAGAGAAAGGAAGGAAATGGCGTGGTAGACTATAGAGGAAGGAGTTGGCGTGATAGATTATAGAGGAGGGAGTTGGTGTGATAGAGTATAGAGGATGGAGTTGGTGTGATAGATTATAGAAGAGGGAGTTGGTGTGATAGAGTGTACAGGAGGGAGTTATCGTGAAAGATTATAGAGGAGGGAGTTGGTGTGATAGATTATAGAGGAAGGAGTTGGCGTGATAGATTATAGAGGAGAGAGTTGGTGCGATAGAGTATAGAGGAGCGAGTTGGTGTGATAGATTATAGAGGAGGGAGTTGGTGTGATAGAGTGTAGAGGAGGGAGTTAGCGTGAAAGTTTATAGAGGAGAGAGTTGGAGTGATAGATTATAGAAGAGGAAGTTGGTGTGATAGAGTGTACAGGAGGGAGTTAACGTGAAAGATTATAGAGGAGGGAGTTGGTGTGATATATTATAGAGGAAAGAGTTGGCGTGATAGATTATAGAGGAGGGAGTTGGCGTGATAGAGTATATGGGAAGGAGTTGACGTGAAATATTATAGAGGAAGGAGTCGGTGTGATAGAGTAGAGGATGGATTTGGAGTGATAGAGTATATGGGAAGGAGTTGGCATGAAATATTATAGAGGAAGGAGTTGGTGTGATAGAGTAGAGGAGGGAGTTGGCCTGCTAGATTATACAGGAGGGTGTTGGTGTGATAGAGTGTAAAGGAGGGAGTTGGAGTGATAGATTATAGAGGAGGAAGTTGGTGTGATAGAGTGTACAGGAGGGAGTTATCGTGAAAGATTATAGAGGAGGGAGTTGGCGTGATAGATTATAGAGGAGAGAGTTGGTGCGATAGAGTATAGAGGAGCGAGTTGGTGTGATAGATTATAGAGGAGGGAGTTGGTGTGATAGAGTGTAGAGGAGGGAGTTAGCGTGAAAGATTATAGAGGAGGGAGTTGGAGTGATAGATTATGGAAGAGGAAGTTGGTGTGATAGAGTGTACAGGAGGGAGTTAACGTGAAAGATTATAGAGGAGGGAGTTGGTGTGATATATTATAGAGGAAGGAGTTGGTGTGATAGATTATAGAGGAGG